>QANU01093679.1:1685-81476 GCA_003254905.1 Nissolia schottii | reverse complement strand
ATATATATATATATTCAAGGGCCAAATACCAAATAATACATCCACGTCACTCACGATTTTTTTTCCATGATTTCTTTTTTTTCTCTCTTCTCTATTTTCTTCTTCTTATGTTATATGCTTTTATCAGTGCTTGAGATGAGCTTGCATTATTCTTTTCGTTGGCAATTATACCATTTTTTTCTTTTTTATTGATAAGGTTGCAACATGTTCAAAAATTAATTTCACATCGTTTGAAGTTGTAGAAGGAGTCTCCTCTTTTTTCTATATATAGATGCTTTTTGTGAGTGTTTAAACTTGTTAATTCATTTCAGAGTTTGAGAGCTCACACTTTTGTGAGATATTTCACTCCAGTTATATTTTTATTTCTTTTCTCCCTATCGTCTTCCATTCGTGAGAAAGCAGTGCCTCCACATAGGTGTCAAGAGCTCCCAGCTTAATGTTCCTTAGCGGTGAGCCATGTTAAGGTGGGTGATTTTCTTCAATGTCCATTTTAGATCATGTATTTATTTTAAAGTTATTTATGTATTTATTTTACCATTTTTTTATTTATGCATGTTTTATAAAAATCTTAGGAGGTGAAATTTATTATTTATGAAGTTAGTTATTCTTTTATTTAATTAGTTATTTTCTCATGGTTATTTATTTAGAAAATCTTTATTTATGAAATAGATATTTACGAAGCTATTTTAGAAAATCGTGAAATTATTTTAGAACCACATGAGACCACATATTTTATTGCATTAAATATATTCATGCCATGTGTGTATGATTAGTATTAAGCAAAATAGATATTCATATTGTTTAGTTAAACCCTTAATAAAAGATCATGGTTAAGGAAATATTTTGGTGGAAAAAGACTTATGTTAAGGAAAAGTTCTGGCTAAGGACAAGACTTGGTACTAAAAATGTCCATTGTGACGCACCTCTCTTATCTAAGCATGAGATCTTAGTCTACCTTTATTTTTCTAAGACAAAACATCTTAAAGATATTAAGTCATGTTATGCTATCAGTATTAGTTAAATGATTATGTTATCATGTCACGTATTTTAAAATTATTTTTATGGGAGGATATCTAGGATAGAACTGTAAGTCAGCGACAACCTACGTTGACCCTGCTATACCGTGTACAATCGTAAAGTAGAATATGATTCATGTAAACTTAGGGTAAGACCGTAAAGCTTGGACATGGCATCCCGTGATGCTCAGTGTCATGTATCATGTAGATTAAGGCTAATTATCAGGAATCTATGGTTTGGGGCAGTGTATCCCCAATTGTCGTGACCTAGGTACTTAGGTAGTGCACCGAGATTAACTATCAGAAATTTATGGACTCGGGCAGTGTGTCCCCAATTGTCGTGGCCTAGGTAGCTGGGTAGTGCGTCTAAGATAATGCATCATAAAGTGAAACTGTAATACTTAGAACGTCTATATAGAGAACCCCTAACTATATTATGTTTTCAAATGCTTTTATGTATTAATTATTATTTAAAAAATGTTTTATGCTTGTTATATATGTTATGTATTGCATCTGCATGTCATGTTTTTTGAAGTGTCTCATGTCGCTGTGCAGATGGTCATTCGCTCAGACTCTCCCCAAAGTTTTCACCCCTCACCTCCCCCTCCAGTTACAGGTTTTGAAGTAGCGTATCATCGCATGAAGTTTATGGTTAGTGCAGTGATGTCAGAATCCAAGAGTCAACACTTCACCTTGAGGTAAAGCCACCTATAGAAATTGTTAGTTTATTTTTATTTTGTAGTCAAGCCATGTTTAGAGTGCTCTAATTGTATACATGTATTGAAAGCTTTTTTTCTACTACTCTCTATTTGTTTTACCAACTACTGTTTTGCTTTCAAATCCTCGAGGGATTCAATTGCAGTACAGTGGAAGCGTTGTCGTCCTCTGGGATTGATAATTAAATGTCGTTCTTTGATATTGTTATTTAAGCAAGAACGAGTTGATTCATATTTTGTACGATAAATGTAAAAAAATGTCAAATAGTAACATAACCAGTAAATTGAGCAAACAGTTAAGGAAGTTGTCGGGATTTGATTTGTAATATTACTTTTACATATCCAATAACTTTAACATACAATCTATGAATTCTTGATTTCCTCACCACCAATTCTTATATTAAATCACTTATGTCTAATGTGATAAGATCGTTCGATTCTTATTGTTATTTTGTCAATATCTTGCACAATTTAACAAAGCAAACCGATATAGTTCCAGCTATTAAAGCGACTAATGCCTAAGTCTATGTCTAGAAATTAGGCAAATTAGATTATTTGATCTAGTTCCAACTTAATGATGCAGTTTCCACTCACAACAATCAAGTTTCAAATCAAGTTTTAGGTATCTAAACTAAAACAAGCATTAAACATAATATCAATTCATTGAAATCATTGAACATCATAGATTCACATACATGAAAGTTAAGACAGATACATTCAAGCAATAAGACTCATCCCTAACAATAGGAAAGTTAGTTATCCATAGCCATGGATAGATTACATCTTACTAAATGCACCAAAGAAAGCAAGACAATCGATGGATGACGGTGGAGCGTTTCCACGCCACGGCGAGCAACGATCCTCGGAATCTCTTCCCTTTGCTCCTTGGAACAACTGTCTGTCTCCTAAGCTCCCTTTTCTATTTTCAAAATCGCCACTCCCCTTCAGTTCAAGTGTTGATGCCTTTTTATAGAGAAACCAAGCTTCAGGCCGCTCAGCGGTTTATAGGGGCCGTTGAGCGCCGTGGGCGGTTTAAGGTTTCTTCTCTTTGAAGTTACTTAAATCTGAAGTAAGGTCACTTCTGGGACAGGGGCCGCTGAGAGGTTTACTCGGGCCATTGAGCAGCCTGAGACTCCTTTCCCTTCTTGGCTTCTTTGCTTTTCCTTTCCTTTGGTCTCTGCCTTGTTCCTATATGGGAATTTAGACAAGAAATGCATCATTTTACACAAACAAGTATCCATTCTCTATCACTTAATAAAATTACTTAAAGAGGGGGAATTCGGCTCATAATTTCACATTGATAATCCATATGTGTGTCATTTTTACTTATGAAAATATCAAAATATGACACTTAACAACATGTAGGATCCTTGGACCTGTCACGTATTTTATCATTTATATTTATGTTTATATAAAAAAAGTTTATGTTTATTCTGAAAAGAAAAGTGTTATTTGTTTTAAAAGTACATGTTTTTACGAAAAGCGTTCTAGAGGCTTCCGTAAGGGAACTAGTCCCTTGCGTAGCGGTCACGTCTTAAGTTAGGGTATGATAGTGTGGTACCAGAGCGGTAGGTTTCCCTATATCTATTAGAGCAAGTGTCCTTAAGTAAAGTTACAATTGTGTAAATGGTAGGTGCCCTATTTATATAAGATGTAGTGTTACATACGGCCTATAGGATGTCAGTCATGTCATGTCTAGGGTCAGTTAGAAGAGTGAGCCATCTCTAGAGCCTAGTAAGCATGTCAGAGTCAGTTATGTCCTCTTTCATTCCTTGTCCTCACACCTAGTCAGCATATGTCAAGCATATAGCTATAAGGGTGGGTATGGAATATCAGATGAGCGTAGCGGAAGCATGGTAAGGTCAGCAGGTCAGAAGGAAGAAGGTCGTGATATTTGGGGACCAAATGTCTTAAGTGGGGAAGATTGTGACGATCCTTAGAAAATAAGCAAAAGAAAAAAGGGACGGGCATCTCGCTCGAGTTGCAATCTAGTAAAGCAAGTGCACTGCAGCACGTTGGGAAATTAGTTTCACATCGTTTACAGCTGTAGAAGGGGTTCTCCTCCTCTCCCTATACATAGGTGCTTCCCGTGAGTGTTTAGAATTACTAATTCACTCCAGAGCTTTAGCGGTCACACTTTTGTGAGACTTTTTGCTCTAGTTATATTTTTATTTTTTTCTCTCCCTCTTGTCTTCCATTCATGGGGAAGCAGTGCCTCCACTAAGGTGTTAGGAGCTCCCAACTTAGTGCTCCTTAGTGATCAACCATGTTAAGATGAGTGATTTTCTTCACTTTTTATTTTAGACCATATATTTATTTTAAAGTTATTTATATATTTATTTTACCATTTTTTTTATTTATACACGTTTTATAAAAATCCTAGCAGGTGAAATTTATTATTTATGAAGTTAGTTATTCTTTTATTTAATTAGTTATTTTCTCAAGATTATTTATTTAAAAAATCTTTATTTATGAAGCAGATATTTATGAAGCCATATTAGAAAATCATGAAATTATTTTAGAACCATATGGGACAACATATTTTATTGCATTAAATATATTCATGTCGTGTGTGTATGATTAGTATTAAGTAATATAGATATTCATATTGTTTAGTTAAACCCTTAATAAAAGATCATGGTTAAGGAAATATTCTGGTGGTGGGAGAAGACTTATGTTAAGAAAAAGTTCTGGCTAAGGACAAGACTTGATACTTAAGATGTCCATTGTGACACGCCTCTCTTACCTGGGAACTGCCCTAAGCATGTGATCTTAGTCTACCTTTATTTTTCCAAGATAAAACACTTAAAGATATTAAGTTATGTTATGCTATCAGTATTAGTTAAAGGATTACGTTATCATGTTATGTATTTTTAAATTGTTTTCATTGGAAGACATCTAGGATAGAATTGTAAGTTAGTGACAACCTATGTTGACCCTACTATACCTTATACGATCGTAAAGTAGAATAGGATTCAAGTAGATTTAGGGCAAGACTGTAAAGCCCGAACATGGCAGCCCATGATGCTCGGTGTCATGTATCATGTAGATTACGGCTAACTATCAGGAATCTATGGTCTTGGGTAGTGTATCCCCAATTTTCATGACCTAGTTACTTGGGTAGTACGCCAAAACTAATTATTAGGAATCTATGGACTCAGGCAGTGTATCCCCAACTGTCGTGTCAGGCAGTGTATCCCCAACTGTCGTGGCCCAGGTACTTGGGTAGTGAATATAAGATAATGCATCATAAAGCAAAAGCGTAATGCTCGGAACGTCTATCTAGAGAACTCCCAACTATATATGTTTGCAAATGCTTTTATGTATTAGTTATCATTATAAAAATGTTTTATACTTGTTATATATATATATATATATTATGTATTACATTTGCATGCCATGTTTTTCGAAGTGTTCCATGTCGCCATGCAGACGGTCATCCGCTAAGACTCTCCCCACCCTCACCTCCCCCTGTAATTGAAACACCCTAGCTAGCTAGTCAACGCTTAAGTCGCAAACCTGCCGACTAGGTTGTTATCTCTTTTGGTTGGGATAGTACTTAGTCCCGCTTATGAGTTTAAAAATATAGTTACCCAAAAATATGGACCAAATTTTAACTTTTCTTTATACGTATCATAGTATAAAATATGAGCCTTGTTCTTGTTAGAACATATATTGTGAGTGGTAACGTAGCATGCTTAACTAATATTAATTAGGTATATTCAACATTCATAGCAACCAAAGGTCCATGTCATGTATTCACAAATAGTTACACACGTAATATTATAGATGTTACGTACAATTACATAGTAGTACAAACAGATAGCCTACTGACTAAGGACTAGTGCGGTATCTCTATCGTAGCTCTGATTTCCCTATTCCTTTGTCCATCTTCTTCAGTGCTGTTCGTCCTTGTATTGCTTGCACTGCTCTGACGTCCTCTGCATCCTCATTGTACTTGCCTAGAACCATAAAGGAGTGGGGGATGAGAACACTGCGTTCTCAGTGGGAAACCTTAATCGTCATAACTCGTTTCATACTCAATTATGATTCCGCCGCTCAGGGAGTCTCTAGGTGTCACAGTTATACTATAATCCTACTAGTTATAAATATCCATACTAGACCTGAGCAGCTTTACTTATGTTACTAGGTGACTGGGGAACTTATGCTTTCATTATCTATGTCATATGTTCTCTAGTCTAACTCTTAGATCACATATTGTCACATAATTCATATAGCTACGCTATTGTCTCAAAATCCTCATTTTCTGCAAATCATCTTTTGCTTACAAGCTTCAGCTCGCCTCCACTTATAACCATGCCCATTTTAATTATAAGCTTCAGCTTACCTCCACTCATGCTCGATAAGTCTTGACTTATAAGCATCATTTGAAAATCCTCATTTTCTGAAAACTATTTTGATTATAAGCTTCAACTTGCATCCACTTATAATCCTGCTCTATAAGGCTTTCCTTATAAGCAGTTCTGCCCTTGTCCCTTGTAGTTGAGGCCACACCGCTACAACCATGCTTACAACCCGCATCGTGGCGACCAGGCAAAGCTCAACCTGAATGATCTTGACCATGAATAATCGCCAACCACGACCGAGGTTACCACCCTTGGATGGCATTGGGGTCGGACCTTAGAATCGACCGGGACTTAGGCCTTCCCCAAAAGCCGAACCTTGGAACTGCTAGAGGGGGTTTTCTTTCATCATCATCATATCATGTGCACAGTTCAATCTTTGACGCAACAGTTCATATATAATAAACACAGTTAATCATTATCTTAAAGCAATCATATTCATTCGTCATCTTAAAGCAATCATATTCATTCATCATCTTAAAGCAATCATATACACAGTAGTATCATGATCTTCATCATTTATTTCATCATATCAAACAATCATCATATAATCTCCTATCATTATAAACATCTAACATGTATTATATCATATAGCTCATAATTCTTTCAAATTGATTCTTAACAACATTTAGCAGCCCCATGGATGATTGCAAGTGGTCTAGAAAGCTTTTCGTTAAATTGTGTAACTCTGAATCTTCAGTCAGGCCGCTCAGCGCACACCTGACGAAATTCAGCTCCCAGTCTTGCAATTTTCCATGTTCTGCATGGTTTCGCATATACGATTTCAAGAGAGTTTCTTCTAACATCTATCATCATTTCTAACACATAGAGAACATATCTTCATGCTCAACATCTTCGTGAACATAAACAAAAGTAAATCCACAATTAACAAAACAGACGTTTGGTTTCTGTTAGAGATTAGCAATCTTCTAACATCTATCATCATTTTTAACACATATAGAGAACATATCTTCATGCTCAACATCTTCATGAACATAAACAAAGGTAAATCCACAATTAACAAAACATGCGTCTAGTTTCTGTCAGAGATTAGCGACCATAAACTGGAGAGGTCCAAGACCTTACCCCAAGGTTTTTGGTAGCCTTAAAATCATTTTTCATGTCTAAAAAGCCAAATTCTGAACCCCACTGCACGAAATTCCAGTTTTGCCCCTTTTCCCAAAATTACCATTTCACCCCCGTAAACGCCCTGTTTTCTTTGGAATTTTTGTTCTCAAAAACCCGATGGACTCAAGATTTGCCCTTAAGGTTTTTGATAGTTCTAAACTCATATTTCATGAAAACCAACCCAATTTTTCAGCCCAAAACACAAAAATTCCTGATTTGCCCTTTTTCTTAAAATCACTATTTTCTGCCTGTTTGCTGAGAAATTCATCTGAGACTCCAAAAATCATGAAACTTGACATCCCTACTCAATTTTTCGTGTAGAACTCAAAAATAACATTATTTTTTCATGATAAAAATCCCATCATACAGTTCCCTTCAAAATCGTGCCATAGCCCTAATTTCAGCTTAGGCTTTCGTAACTTCTGACAGAATCACAGATAGTACCAGCAAATCCAGACAAATTCCAACAACACATATATAAATCAAAGTCATATAAAAGGCATCCTAACATCATATATCATCTAGCAAAAACCACATAGACAATGGATAAGTTGGTTTACCCACGTTTTTGCGTTCGACTACGGTTTCTGCTGCGTCCTGTGACCTTTTCTCTAACCATGGTGCTTCCTAGTTCTTCTTAGGATAAATTTTTTCTAAGAATTTAAGGGGTTGTTTGTGCTATTTGTGGGTGAAGGTTAGGGAGTTAATGAAGAACTTTGTCTAGGTTTAGTGTAGGAAGTCTCTAGGTTTCCGGTTTAACTGAATAACAGTTGATTGTGTGACCAGATAGAGTTTTGGCAAGATTTTCTCTTTTTTCTCCAAATTTTCAGATTCCTAGGGGTATTTATAGGCCAAGACACGAAATTCACTTTTTCAAAATGCCCTTGGATCAATTTACCATTTTACCCCAAGCTTATGTCATGCATAACATCATGCATGGTGACTCACCGCCATGAGTCACCCTTGGACTTTTTGAACCAAGCAATTTGGCATCCTTATGGCCATGCAATGGCCTTGTGTCTTGGTCACTTGTGTGGCCGAGAATTAAAGGTCTCCTGCAGATTAATTTTGATCCGGTTTTATCGTTTCCAGACCCGGTACTTCGCGCACAGCTGTTTTAAAAATATTTCGATCACGTCCTTATGATCCCCTAATTTTCTAAGTAATAATCTAGGTTCATTTGAAGTATTTGTAAATTCTAGTATGTAGCGGTACCTTTTACAGATACTTTGGACGCACGGTTATACTCAGATAACGAAAAGGGTTTATTCTAGTGTCTGCAGAATTTTGTAAAAATGCATAGAATTATTTCTACAGACACTTTTAATCTGAGAGTTTATGTGAGGGCTTGTTTCCCCTGTTTAATTTATGAAATATTTGCTAAGGGAGAAAACGGGATGTTACAGCAGTTACAGGTTTCGAAGTAGTGTAACAGAGCATGAAGTTTATGGTTAGTACAACGATGTCAGAATCGAAGAGTCAACACTTCACCTTGAGGTAAAGCCACCTATAGGAATTGTTAGTTTATTTTTATTTTGTAATCAAGTCATGTTCAAAGTGCTCTAATTGTATACATGCAGGATCGTCAGACCAGTCGCGTATTTTATCATGTATACTTATGTTTATGTAAAAGAGTTTATGTTTATTCAGAAAAGAAAAGTGTTATTTGTTTTTAAAGTGCATGTTTTTACGAAAAGCGTTTGAGAGGCTTCCATAAGGGAATTAGTCCTGTGCATGTCGGTCACGTCTCAAGTTGGGGTGTGACATAAGGGGGATCATGGAGAAAATTCGTTGCACATTTAGAATCCAGTTCAATAATCACTTGTTGAAAATAGCACTGGGGTTGCCTAAGAGATGTCAACAAAGGCACACCAAATCTCAACAAAAGTGAGAAAATAAGACCTAATATTATAACTAAGTGCAGTGATCAAGTTTCCCAAGTGGTCCCTAATAATCCCTCCATAGGCAGTAGAGACTCCGAAATTAGTGACTGAACCATCCACGTTAAGTTTGATTCAACCTAGGGGGATCCCAATCAATGTGCACAATCTCAAAGTGGGGAACCGTATCCCTAGCAAAAACAACAGACATCCTCATGTGATGGTACTATTTAGTGAGAGCGATAGATTTACTATCTAGCTGAGAAGAAGAGAATTGCTGATTCTCAAAGATCCATTCATTCCTAGCTTGTTAGATGAAGTTGTAGGTAGTAGCAAAAAGGAGAATCCAATCCACCTCTTCAAAAGCCCGAGTTCTTGACAAAATGTTGTCCTTCATCTAGTCTTTAAAATTTGCCTAAAAAACAAAAACAAAAAAAGAACTATATACAATGGTCTTCCATGTCTCCTCTACAATACTACAATCAGGGAGGACATGAAGCACAGTTTCCTCAACAAATCCACAACACGGGCATATAGAGTCATCAATCTTCTCCACCATAAATTATTAGTCAAAAGAGTCGAGTGCGCCATAATCCACACAAAATTAATGACACATGAAGGCTCTCAATTTCTAGATATTCTTAAAGAGCTAAATGCAATTATTAGAGTCTGATATCACAATCTCATAGCAGATTTAATACTAAATTTACCATTCATGGTAAGGAGCCAACATATAGCATTAGGACCCATGACAACATCGAACGCTTTAATAAAGATAATAATATCCACAAATTCATAATTAAGAACATGTAATAATTTTACGTGGTCCTAATTACCATCTTGTGAATAATCAGCCACTTTATCACCAACGCTGATTGTGCCAATAGGAAGAAGGGCAAAGTCACTCAAGTTGTTTATACAGCAATCTAGTGACCACCTACTTGAGCGGCCAAGGTTGTTTATTTTAGTATATTTGTTAGATATTATATTCAACGAATTGTATTAAAATTAAATCTACTCAGAATTAATTGACTTTACCTTAGTTAATATTTTTTGGCATACGATTAGGGTGTTTCTTGACGCGAATTACTAATTTTTTGTTGACTTATAGACATTTCTAAGAATGAAGCTAGTAATCCAAAGATTTAAAGTTGTTCTATATTTAAAATTAAAAATAAAGCTCATGATATTTGGTTATTTTAGTTAATATAATTTGAGAGGCAGGGAATTATAATTAATAAACAGAAAAATACTAACGATATTTCTCGAGATAAATAAAGTGTGAGGGTGCAAGTTATCTAAAATGTGATGTGCATCGCAATGATTAACAGCAAGAGCGCAAGGCGACAGACTAAGTCGGAGAGGGTGACCAATGAGATAGAGACGCGTGTCCCGTGTGATCGTTTTCGCGTAAACCATTCCCAAACCATACCATCCACAACCAAAGCCTCCTCTTCCCTTCTAATCGACGCCTTCTTCCTTCTTCCCTCTTCTTTTCTCTGCAGATGCTTCTTCTGTCCCAAGGTAATCTTCTCTCTCTCTCTCTGCGCGTATTTGCTATGCGGAATAGATGTAGATAAAATTTAAATACCTATGCTTCGTTTTAATTGCATCTGTTTTCTTTCGTTAATTGCACTTATCCGTGCTTTGAATGCTGGAATGTGGATTCTAGCTTTATATTTTAAACACGGTTATGCCAATGCTAATGCTAATGCTCTTGCCTAGTTCAGATTCATGTTATGCATACAATAAATCGATGAAATCAAGCGATTAAGTTGGCTACATCATGCATCAATGTTTGAGATTGAGTGTGTGTAGTTCACAAGTTCCAAGTTCAAACAGGAATTAGATATTGGCTTGTGCAACGAATCGTTTGTGTTGCGAAAATGCTAGCTTACTTATGACAAATTGATTGCTAATTCGACCTTATCTTTTTGTGGATTTAAGTAATTGCTGACTCCTCTCAAGCTAATTAGAGAGTGAGAGTGAATTGGGGAAGAAGAAAATAGATTTAAAATTTCATGATATATATTTTTTCCCTTTGAATATGTTATTTACTGACTAATTACTTAACAAATATAGCATACTGTATAGTACAAGATGAGATCCATTCGTGGTTTTTTGGAATTTGGATGTAGATAGTTAAACTCTGTAGGCCGGTAAAGGGGAGAATTGCATTTATGCTGGATAGAAGGATGCAGGCATTGTTGCTTCTTTTCGTCCTTGCTTCCTTTGTGTTCCTCAACTCTATCAAGGGTGGGAGTGCAGGGATCACAAGCTCTTTCATTCGCTCAGAGTTTCCATCTGTTGATATCCCCCTTGATCACGATGCATTTGCAGTTCCAAAGGGTTATAACGCGCCTCAACAAGTAAGTCTTACAAAAATAACAAGGCTACTTTCATTGTTTATTCCCTGATTTATATATTTTTTTTCTATGAAATTGGTAGGGGGATCCAACGTCTCAGCACTCGTATTGAACATTCAAAAAGTTTTACAATTCCCATGCTTTTTCCCCCTTTGGTTTTACTACAATTCTAATATTATTCCTTATATTTGTTAATATTGACCTTGGTTCTTTTCTCTCAAGAACCACACAGAACATAGAATATTCACCAGCACATCAAAGAATCCCCCTGTATTTGGAATAATCAAGTCTCCTTTTCATTTCACACATAAAAGGTTAAAGCTTCATGTTCAAAAATACATGATGGAAGTGTACCACTCTAGCGGTAGAAATGTTGTATTTGAACTAGAAAGAGATAGCTCACTAGACCATGATTTTATGGTGTATTATTTTGTTCAAACAAGAACATGATATCGATGTTATAAACTTATGATTTGCTTCCTTCATTAAATCCATTTTAGGTGCATATCACCCAAGGGGACTATGATGGAAAAGCAGTAATCATCTCCTGGGTGACAACAGAGGTACCAGGCCCCAGCAAAGTGCAATATGGCACATCAGAAAATAAATTTGGAGCTACTGCAGAAGGCACATTTACAAACTACACTTTCTACGAATACAAGTCCGGTTTCATTCATCATTGTCATATTGAAGGCCTTGAGGTAATGTTTGATCAAAGTAGGATGTTATAATTCTCATCATTGGTGCTATATCTGCAATGCCAAAATTAAAATGAATGGAGAACTTGCACATGACATGGCATCTGGTTAACAATAATCACACGTGTATACTTAACATCTTGCATTGTGTGAAATGTGTTCATTTAGTAAATTCATTGTTCTCCCCTTTTCAGTATGAGACTAAATACTACTACAGAATAGGAAGTGGTGATTCTTCCCGTGAATTTTGGTTTGTTACACCTCCCAAAGTTGGGCCAGATGTTCCCTACAAATTTGGGATCATTGGTAAGTTGTCAGTTTCGCCTTCATAAAGTAACTACTAGCAGTTTAGGACGCTCTTTTGCTTTGACTTCTCATTATTTTAATTTTATTGTTCTCATAAATAAATTATTGTATGTACATTGTAGGTGATTTGGGCCAAACGTTTAATTCTCTTTCCACTCTTGACCACTACATGGAGAGTGGAGCACAGTCTGTTTTATTTCTTGGAGATCTTTCTTATGCTGATAGGTACCAGTACAATGATGTTGGTCTGCGGTGGGATACATGGGGCCGATTTGTTGAAAAAAGTACAGCATATCAACCATGGATTTGGTCTGCTGGAAATCACGAAATAGAGTACATGCCCTACATGGTGAGTACTAACCTGAACATGGCTCGTCTAGTATCTGGACTATATCACTTATATAATGAAATGAAGTGGTTATTTTATATACCAACAGAACAATAAACTATAACCATAGTTTTCAGTTTTCCCTTTTCTCCTTTTTCAATTGGAGGGTATGAGACAAATGTGCACTCTTCTGGACTACCAAGTCTAACGAACCCTTGTTGGTTGTTGGTAAATAGCAAAGCTGAATTGGTATTGATGCATACACATTTACCAAATGCAACTTAGCTGACTACTGGCTTCATTAAACTATGGTTTGGACTTGATGCCTTATTTGTTACTTGCCAGCCCTTCTATTTCTGTCAGTTAATAAGACTACAATTTCTCCTGCATGTTAAAAATTTCAAGCTCTTTGCACTTAATGTTATAAACTTGGTGCTATTGTTCTTGACTTATTGCATAAATCTGCATGGTCAGGGAGAAGTTGTTCCTTTCAAGTCCTATCTTTATCGATATCCTACTCCTTATTTGGCCTCCAAAAGCACCAGTCCCCTCTGGTATGCAATCAGGCGTGCGTCTGCTCATATAATTGTGCTATCCAGCTATTCACCTTTTGGTAACTAATCTCCTCTATATCTACTTGTTAATTTTCTGTACGTGTTGATTTGCAGATCTGTAAAGTTGACAGTATAGTGTTTCATAACCGTAAAAGCTTTATTGTCAGGAACCATAATCTTAGTATCTTTGATTCTCTTAGATGAAACTATGCAAGATGTACAGCATTAAGTTGCAAATGCTACCTTCATACACAAAAAAAGTGTCCTATTGATTGCCAATTTTTTGAAGTGTACTTGGTCTTCTTTCCAAAGTGTTGTTTGCTTTACTGTATGATTTATTATTTTTGGACAATATTTCATAACAGTAAAGTACACACCTCAATGGATGTGGCTCAGCGAGGAGCTCAAGCAGGTTGATAGGGAAAAGACACCTTGGCTTATTGTTCTCATGCACGTGCCACTTTACAACAGTAACGAGGCTCACTACATGGAGGGCGAAAGTATGCGAGCAGTTTTCGAGAGCTGGTTCATCCATTACAAAGTTGACGTCATCTTTGCTGGCCATGTCCATGCTTATGAAAGATCTGTACGGTTTTTACTCACTGCTTTTCCTTCTCTTTACTTTCTTTGGTTCTCGCACTGCTCAAATAGCATGTGATTTTGAAGTTACTAGCATACATGGGCAATAATATGATGCTTTAGTCTTGTGATATTTCAGTGGATTCTTATTATGTTTGTGTACCCTTTTTCAGTATCGTTTCTCCAATGTAGACTACAACATAACAAGTGGTCACCGTTATCCTGTAGCAGACAAATCAGCACCTGTTTACATAACAGTTGGGGATGGAGGAAACCAAGAAGGTCTTGCTTCAAGGTGAACTAAACTAATCACTTTGATTTTGTCATGTATTGGCAGTTAATGTCAGTTTAAAAAGTTATCTAATGACACTTTTTTTTAGTTTCTAGTCAATTCTCATGCGAGGTTGGTGTCCGTTGTTATCATTTATCAAATATGTCGTTTAACTTTCAATTCTTCTCTTGGTCGTGCAGGTTTACCCATCCACAACCGGAATACTCAGCATTTCGAGAAGCTAGTTATGGACACTCTACACTGGAGATAAAAAATAGAACCCATGCTATCTATCACTGGAATCGCAATGATGATGGCAAGAAAGTGGCAACTGATTCTTTCGTATTGCATAACCAGTATTGGTACGTACACTTCACCATTTTCTTGCCTTAGCAATCACCGTGGTAGGGAAAATGCTTTCATGGTATTGCTTTTGTGGTGAATTATAAGCTTGAAAATCGTCATTTGGTACAATTCACGAGTCACAAAATATTGGAATGTAGAAGAAGAAATTATTAGAAGACACAAACTCCAAAAGTTCAAAATTTGGAGCTTGTTTAGCTTAAGAAGGCAAACTGCTAAATAGATTTGCACTAACCGGCATTCAATGCAATATATTTTAGATGACAAGAATCAAAATAGTCACTTAGGAAAGAGAGATAAAATGGGTAGAAGCATGGAACCTTGTTATTACACACACGATCTGCCTGAGAAAACTTTTGCACGAGTCCTTAGTTGTCTGTCACTCTAATTCCTTAAGAAATATATAAATCAATGATGCAGTTTTTTGTTATGATGTCTTTTATATTAATTTTTTCATGTGTCCAATCGAAGGATAATTACAATGCTGTTGAATTCTGATGATGCAGGGGGAGCAACCGGAGAAGAAGAAAACTAAACAAGCATTTGCTGATGAGACTTTATCATGAAGCTGTCATCATGTAATAGGAATAAACACGTGCTCCCTCCCTGACTGGTATTTGCTGGTCAATAGTTTTCGGATGAGCGAAATGCAGGTTGCCAGAAGATAGTTCTATATATGTATGATTGTACTCAGCGTGTAATGCTTGTAACGCTGATGATCATAAACATACATGCTACTAGCTGGAAAAAAGAGTTGACAAGAAGAAATTCTGCACCACTAAGTAGAAGGATGATCAAGTCTCCAGTTCAATATTTTATAGACTGAACTAATGAGATATTATTTGAAGAAAATCTGTATGGCTTCTACAAATAAGGGAAAATAAAAACATTCTCAGTGTGGCTTCTACAATCAACGGGTTCTATTTTGGACTTAGTGCTCCTCTTCCAAAACATAAATTATAAAAATTATTGACTGGTGTTCACTAGTTTTTAGGTTTTGGGTTTGATTTTCCCCCACTGAGACTTTCCCGCCAAGTTTAAATTAGATGACGGTTGTTAGATCTCATGAGAATAAATTAAATAGGTGAAACAAGTACATTAACCTGGACCGATAGAACTTTTGAGAGTGAGAATAAAGAGCATAGGGTGTAACTCTATAGACTTACACTAGGTGTAAGTAAATTTCTACTCAAAAATAATAATAAATTAGTTGACGGCCATTTGCATATAAAATTCAATTTAATTGACGGCTGATTGTTTTTTCCAGTTTTATTATAAGTAAAAATATAAAGAGAATACATTAAAATGGTATGTAATTGTACGGTCCAACCTTTTTGTTATACATGTTTGAGCTTTGAATGGGACTAGAACAACAGCAAACTATTTTTAACTCTCCGAATGAGTAAAACATTTAATATTTTAATACTTTACCAACACAAGTGGTAGTCATACATCATAATCATTTATTGTGCATCATCGTGCACAGCCTTTCTCGTGTGCACCAAATATGTGGAATTGAAAATTTTATTTCTTTTTAGTGTGAGGTACATAATAAGGTATTTAGTACTTAAATTCGCTCATATTAAATCTCATCAAATTAAATTATCGACAATTTTATTAATAATTTCAAGAAAATTAGTTAGGATGTTATCAGAACAAAACATCTTCCTCTTATAAAATTTAAACACAAAGCTATAATGCTATCAAAATAATATAAAGACATTCTAAGAGAGAAAAAAACATCCAATTTTTCAATTATTGAGTTTAACAAGTGTTTTGGCTCCTGCCTATTTCCCAGTACTAAAGCACAGAACAGATAACATGATGGCCACATATAACAAGTATGCCAAGAGCCACAACACAAGAAGATTGAAAGGGACAATCTGATAACAAAATCTTTACATCTTTACCTTGTTTGACGAGTATGTACATTGCTTACTGTAACCGCTAGCAAAGATTCAACATACACAACTCAATTACAAGGTATGTGAGTGACAATGTGGTCTACATATGCACAACTGCATCCTCTATAAACTCATATTTTCTGTCAGACGGCGGAAAAAAAGAAGCTTTAAGAATCACGGTAAATTGGTTGTGGCATCCACTTGAGATTCAAATTCAAATAACCAGATTTGGCACCATCTAGCTCAAAACGATCCTTGTATTCCCCTTCCATTATGACCCTAGTAAGCGTCAATATGCATCTGCCCATATAATCCTGCATGCGTTACAAACAGAAACCATCAGAAGATACCATAAATTAAAGAAGTCCCTACGTTTGAAAATAACGTGGTTTTAATATGTTGAGCATAACATCTGCAAACAGTTGAAGGGAAATTCCTTTTTTCTTTATATAATTCAGAAACAACAATTTGGAGATATCACAATATTACATGGATACACGTGGTGGAGATAACCATTGATCTTGGCAACAACGACTTCCACTAATCATCTAAGTCACCAGAATAGGTTTCATGAGTTCAGTGATAGGACAGGTTCTCTTCTTTTCTTTTCTTTTTTGTGGATAAAAGACACATGCATAGATTTTTAACCTCCATTCAGCTCTTAATATAAAATCGGTAGTCCGCATAATTGGTATTTAAACATCAGAGCCAAATTGACTTTAACCCGTCAAGACATAAAGGGGAACCTTAATGATTAATTAAACACATGATGCAAAGATTTTTACCTTCCCAAATGTGTCGTGGTCATATACTTCAACGATTAGCATCTCATGTAGTCCATCCTCAACAACAAAGTCAAATGTTTGATTCCAAATAGGATACAAGGATTCATTCACTACCTGGGAATTTAACAAACATTCAGGGTCAAGTAAGTTCAGAATATGTTGATAATTAATAAAACCACAGTATTAGAAAGCAGCAACAGACTTACAGTGCACATTATAGATATACTCCCCCATTGCCCTTAACCAACCCAAAGAATAAAGGAACAAGAACTTAATACAGATAACTAAGTTCATTAACTAAGAGTATTACGCTCATCTCTACGATTCTCAAAATGATTCTAAAGTAGTTGTTACTTTTGATTCTTGGTCCATCAAAACCTTACCCAGGTTTTGTGTTTTGTCTCTGCTTTCTTCAAGGAAAGAACAACAAAAGGATCAGATTTCCCCATGAAATCTACTGCAGGCAAGTCTTCAGCAGATATCACTGTAACAGAAAGGACCCCTCTAATAATAATGTCCTTCCTCTTCTGTGCTGCATTTCCATTTCCATTAGATTCTACCCCATTTGTTGAACTTTTAAGAACCTTTTCCAAGGATGTCATTGAGTAGTTGGGAGCAAATGGGTTGGTAAAGGCATTCTCCATGCCGTAAGGAATGTACAAAAGCTCCAAATGTACCTAAGCATAGAGAACAACAATGAAGGCGAAGCAAATATATTTATTATGTCAGACATACAATGGAAAATATGTTTTTGAGTTTTGACTACAGCTTTCAATCTTAGAAATGATTATAAATTCATATATTATTGACTACTAATTTTGAACAACGAAATAAGAAGCACCTACACTTCAAGAGAGATGTCGTGTCTACACTAAGTACAACAGGCTGACACCTTTGAAGTTTGAATTGGAAACGTGCTTTCAGCTCACAAGTGCACATTCCCACTTGTAAATGGAGCAACCAAGCCCATTTTTCTTGTTTTCTTTGCTTAGACCATGTTACAAACTGACAATCCACGAAGGATAGGAAGGTGATGGCTCAAATAGACTTTACCCATAGAAAAAGATAGAATAAAAAACAGACAACCCTGATGTTATATTTTCTAATGCTTTTGCTTGGTTCCCTTGTGTATTATAGAAGTAAACAGAAAAAGGTGTTTGACTCTATTTTCTGAAAAAATAGCTGATTCCTGTGTGTTCCAAAACAATTTATTGGTTTGGAACCCTCAATTTCAAAAAACAAGCAGAATAAGGAGATAAATTAGTGTATCAAGTTAAGCTTTATCCAGCACTGGATATGCTGCTAAATGGGTTGCATTCTGTTAACTCTAACCCATTTTCAGAGAGCACAGATAGCTAACTGTTGTAGTGGGAGTTGAAAAGGTGAACTCAAAGTCAGATAACTTCTCACCCAAACTAACAACCTTCTAGCCATCAATAGTTTTACTCTAGCAAACAATATAAATAAGCAAGGATTCTTCACCTGCCCTCTGTTCTTGTTATCTCTTTGGAGCTCCAAATCCTTGACCAACTTCAACCATACATCTTTTACTTTACCAGGCATAAGTTCACTAAGCCGTATCTGAGCGCACCCAAGCAATTCAGATGACTGTAAACCCTCTGAATCATAAATTTTAACTACTAAGTGCTGAGTGGTCTCATCTTCAACAATAAATTCGAAGTGTTCATTCCAAATTGGATTCAAATCATTGTTCTGGAGAGAGAAAAACATAAAGTGTTATTTCTTCCACAATGTAGAACCAATAAATGCTTGAGAGTGCGAGATAGAGACAAAGAACCAACAAAAGAATCTAACTTACAATTGTCTTGCTAGTTTTTGTTCTGTCACGCAGAGGCCGAATGTATAGTACAGCATATGGATCTGATTTCCCAATGATATCCTTGTTAGTCAAGTCCTTTGCTTGCACAAGCTTTACTTCTAATATTCCCACAGGTTTCAACTCCAGATCACTGAACAAGAATATACAGTAAGGTTCAAAATGGCAAATCCATAATTTAACCAGCCTATAATACCATAGTGAAAGTAGTCTGGTTATCTAGAAGTCAACCAGAAAAAGAAAAGTATCCAGTTATTGATATAGTGGTGTGAATTGGTGCCACTGACAAATACATCTCAGCAGGTATAGGCATGCATATCAGGCATAAAGCAACACGTAGATACATATTCCCAAAAGCCACCCAGTCTAGCATACATGTTTCTCAGTATTATGGCTAACTTATTTCATAGATGATAGTGTGGTAAAACCATAACCCATCATGGGACATAGAATCCAGCCCAATGAATAGGCCCAAGTCCAATAAATGGGCCCAAGCACAAGAGACAGACCCACTAGGAGGATCTTAATACAAAAACGGCCCAAACAACATGGGTTCAATAGGCAGAGCTGAACGGTTACAAGAAGGTAGAACCAGGCGAAGCGGTCAAAGAGGAAGCTCAGAGGATCCCCTAGAGCTCAGGAGATCCTCCCATACTCAGAACGAATATCCCCCCAAAATTGATAAATGTGGAGAACCCTAACCTACTCGACTATAAAGAGGGAGAGGCAAAGTTAGTCTGAGGTATGTTCTAAATCCCCAAGCCTCAAAACTCCTAAAACCTGTTCTGGCTTAAGCATCAGAGTGCCTTGCAGGTCCACCCCCCAGCGTCTCACAACAAGGAAGGAGCTGATCGGAGAGAAGGAACGTTGGAGGCACGTGAGCACATGGTTGAAAAATCATAGAACATAACATTGGCGCCCACTGTGGGGTCGGTGAACAAACACCCACCCCACCATGGTTGACACACAAAGTGGGAACCTCGCAAATCCCCAGACCAGCCGAAACACAGCAAACGGGGGAAATTGACAACGAAGACAGACTACAGAGGAAATGCGAAAAATGATAAAGGACCTTGAGAAATAGAACCGGAGGTTGGCTGATAGACTGGAACAGCTGAACAAAGAAAGGGAAGACGAGGACAAACACTCTAGTAGGCCTGAGGAAAAACAATCCTCCCACGAAAAGACAACTTCCGATTGAGTAGCCCTCGAGGACATTCCCATTGATTCTGGTCCCATTGTTGATCACATCATAAACGTACATCTCCCTCATAACTTTCAATTGCCGCTCACTCTAAAACCATATGATGGTATGGGAGATCCTAACGTACACCTTATTATGTTTCCATGATGCTGCTAAACGGCACCATGGACCTAATGCTGTGCTGAACATTTCCCACATTCCTGGTGGACTCCACTCTCTTGTGGTCTCCACACTACAAAAGAAATCTGTGGACAGCTTCGAGCAGCTGAGTGGGATTTTCTTAAGTCATTTCTCTTCCTCTAAGTTCTATCAAAAGACGTCAGACTCCCTAACATTGGTGCGACAAGGACAGAGTGAGCCCCTTAAAGACTAAACCGCACGGTATAATTCGGTAGTAATCCAAATACCCGACATCAGCTAGAGGTCGAACTCTACCAAATCAAGCAAGGGTTGAAGCCAGGTCATTTCCTCAACAACCTTGCCGCCAACTGACCCTGCTCTATGGCCGAGTTCAGAGAATGGGCCATGAGGTTCATAGTTGTCGAAGAGCTCGAAGAAGCAGCTAGAATGGAAAGGGGAAAGGGGATAACGCAAGCCACCGAGGAGGAAGAGGAACTCAAATGAAAACGAAAGCGAAAAGACCGAAAGTCCGGCTGGCAGGAAACCTGAGGGGAAGGCCGACCACAAAGAGATTTCGCAAGCCAATAGGAAAATATGACGAATACACCCCTCTAAACGCCAGTCCCAGGACAATCTTCAGAGAAGTGAATTTCATCAAGTCACTTGCGGGAGTAGGAATACAACCCATTCCCGACGATGCCAACATGAGCAAGTAATGCAACTACCACCACACATATAGTCACACCACCGATAATTGCAGGACCTTGCAGGACGAGATCAAGAAATATGTTTGGGAGGGAAGACTCCCCCAATACATTATGAGAACAGAAGGACCCTCACACCCTCCTTGAAGAAGGAGACATCAAAGTCGTGATCAAGACGGCGGCTCACGCCGGGCAAGGAGCAGGAGCCACAACCCGCGAAGAAGCGAGAACCTCCCTAAAAAGGGGAGAAAAGCCCCTAAGAGGAGATTTGGGGAGTAATAAATCATATCTCGATAGGGTTTGCAGCTAGGGGAGAGACGAGCTCAACGCGAAAGTGATCAATGATGTCAGTGGATACCAAGCCCCCGCCTAGAGCAAGGAGCCAAGGGCCCTTGATATTGTTCAATGATGATGATTTTCAAGGCATAGACAAAAACCTCCACAAGCCCATGGTGATAACAGTAGTAGCAGGAACCTACATCATCCAAAAGATGGTGGTGGACCAAGGGAGCTCAGCAGAGATCCTTTTCTTGACCACTTTCAAAAAAATGCAGTTATTCGAGACTGCATTGAAGCCCTACAACAGCGACTTGGTGGGATTCTCGGGCGAGAGGGTCCGAGTCTAAGGTGTAATTACACTCAGGACTACTTTGGGGCAGGAGCCGAAGATCAGGACAAAAAGTCTGCAATTCCTGGTCATAGACTGTGACAATCCGTACCATATGATCCTCAGAAAACTAGCTCTCAACCTTCGGCGCCATAGTATCCACACCCCACCTGACCCTGAAGTTCCCTGTGTCCAACTCTAAGGTCAGGATAGTACACGCCAACTAGAAAGGAGCCTGAATTTGCTACAATGCTCACCTGAAGATGCGCATAGTGTCCGAGCCACACCAACGGTAGCTTCACATAGTTAGCGTGGTAGAGATCAAAACATTTTTTGCCAACCTAGGTGCGAGGAAGAACCTTGAAAGCAAGATAGGAAACCCTTCCCCAACGACGAGGCAAGAGAATCACCTCCAAAAGAGGGGTAACCAAGGAAGGATGCAAGAAGCCGAGGGGTACCGAAAAGGCGGCCAGAAGGGAAACCCGTGAAACAGGCCAAGGAGCCAATGTAACAGTGGAAGCTCGCCAAAGTGTCCAGGCAGCACTTCCAAGCTAGGATAGTAAGAATAGAAGGCCCTTAAATCATGTTGGTAGGTGCACTCTTTCCTACTCCAATGATCAGTCTGAAACAACCAACATGGAGAGGGTTTGATGAGGCATAACTAGTATGGGTCAAGCATTGTTAAGTCTTAGTGGGATGTTTTGTACATAGAATTTATTAATAAAACGTCTTTTCAAGTGTTAAGTAACTTCATCGTTTCAAAATAAAGCACCCCCACGCACGGGTGAGCGCACCCAGTGGCCAAATGAAAGAACAGTCTTAAACCACTCAGTAAAGTGATAAGAAATAAACACCTTGGTTCCAAAGAGCTCAAACGCTCTAGAATCTCGAAATCATCACACAAGAATAAAATGACATACATGAAAAGGCTAAGAGTAAAACAAAAGTAAAAAATACCCACACCAAAAGGGGTTGAATTCATTAACTTGGGCTCGACAACTCGGGAAGATTACAGGATACAAAAAAAAAAAGGAGAAAAAAACACAAACTAAGTCTGGGCAGAATGGTCGAAGGAAACAATATCCACAAGCTTCATCCCCTTTACCACCTTCTCCACATCTAACTTGTCGCAGTCGATGGCACCAGGGAAGAGCACTTTGATTTGGGTGATGCAGATGTGGAAGATCCCAGCACTTCGCCGCTGCGGACAGCTTCAGATCAGCGTATCCTTTAGTAAACTCAAGGATACGAGCATTGAGTAGCTCCTACAGACTGGTCACCTCTTGATCCTTGGCCCGAGAATTCTCTTCCGCCACTGCCTTACCCTCCTCAACAGCCTTGAGAGCCTCTTCGGCAGCTTGCAACTTCTCTTGAAGAGCTAAGTTTCTTTTGTGGAGACCTCGGCCATCGGCAAGGGCTTGGGCCAACAAAGACTCCAAGTGCTGATGGGCAGCCACAGAGACCCTAAGTTTGTCCTCGAGCTCCTTAATTTTGAGCTCAGTCGCACGGATTTCTCTGAGTCCACTCCCTGGACTCCATCCTCGCAAAAGCGGGAGAGGGCCTGCACCACTCTCAGCACGCTTTCGCAGCCGACTTTCTTGAGTTCGTACAAGTCTCCAGCCTCAACAGAGGCCTCCCCTCCCAAGAGTCGACCCATTAATTGTTTTGCACCTTGATCTCCCCCTAAGAAAGAAGGAGTTGGAACCCTGGTTTGGATGAAGGGGGCCTCTAGAGGAGTAGCCACTTCCTCTTGCACCTCGTGGGCCAAGGGGCTCTCCCCACGGGAATATTTCCTCTGGGCGAGGTGAGGTCGACAACTCGGGGCCTCTTCTCCTAGCAATCTCAACGGCGGGTGTAGGCCACCTGGCCGGGGAAGCTTTGGTCGGGGATCCCTTCTTCATGGTGACATATCTCTTCAAATACGCGGCCCATTCCTTCACGATGATCTCCGGGTTCAAGTCCACTGCATCAACGAAAACGAGAACAATTTAGTAAATATAAATACAAAACACAATAATGGAGGGAAATCAAAGGGAGGGTGCGCAGTAATCACCCATGAGTTTGGTGATTCCTGCTGTGTCCGACTCATAGCCAATGAGCATGTGACTAGGGTAGGTGCTTTTCAATTTGTTGCCAAGGAACCTTACTAGCACCCTATACTCGAGAGAAACCCTTATGGAATCAGGTTCCAAGATTTGGACTGGTTGGCGTTGCCAGTACAAGGGGAACAACTCGTCCCCCTGATCCTCGGTAGCCTGACTCATAAAAAAGGGGAAGGACTTTCAAGAATCTTTCCTTAAATTTTTTGAAGGAGGAAGAAAAGGGGAGAAATATTCGGCTTTTGCAAACACTATTTAGAGAAACCCAATAACTCTTATATACCTGCTTGGCCTGGGAAAAATGAAAAAGAGCCTCGACAAAAGGGCTCTAACTCAAGGTGTATCATCAAAACCTCAAAACACCTCACAAAGGCCCCAAGAATTCGGGGTGAAGTTGAGCGGGCGCGACATCGAGGCGACAGAGAAGGCCCGCCTCAAAGGAGGTAAAGGGAAGCCTAATGCCTAATTGGGAAAAAAAAGCAATCGTAAACATAAATCCTACGGGCCAATTTTGTATGTTGTACCAAGTGGAAAACTCAATCCCAGTGGCAACAAGACTCCACAGCAATGATAGACTCGTCGCCGAAAACTATTCTCTGTCTCCTCCGATAATGAATCAAAGATTCACGATTGAAGTAAACAGAGTCATGACCCTTTACGTTGAGGGCCACCCAATCATAGGCGTCAAGGGCGTCGCCCTCATCCCCAAAATTGCCATTGGCACTCTCTGGACTAGACTAGATAGTTTCACCATGGCACCGAGGAGATAAGAAGATGAACTTACTTAGAAAGTCAAAGAAAATCTCTCTCTAAACTGAGCAAGGTTTCAGAAAAGCACAAGGGATGCTCGAAAGTCTATTCGTTCCCTTTCATCCCTATTTAAACTCTTCCCTTTTGGAGATCCTGCACAAGATCAACGGTTGTAAAGTAAGGTGCAACTTAACAGACACAAAGCATCCACCACATGCAAGATCCACGCTTAGGTTTTTTTCCATTCCTCAAGCACTTCACCCGATTCTGCCATATGCCCCAGCATCATTACGAGTCGTTATGATGTCGCACATGGGAAAAGGTACGCGGTACCACACATCTTGTCGTTGCAAATTCCTAGGCTCAGATCCCAAAATCAAAAAAGCTCAGATCCAGTTATAAAGAAGTCGGCAACGAGACTGAGGAGTAGAACCACGGGTGATCAGGTCAGAAGAAATTCAAGTTCGCACCGTCCCCTATGATGATGACCGAGCTTGGGAGCTATGTACTGGTCCGGCCCAATGAATTGGCCCAAGTCCAATAAATGGGCCAGAGACAAACCCACTAGGAGGATCTTAATATGAAAATGGCCAAAACAACGTGAGTTCAAAAGGCAAAGTTGAATGGTTACAAGAAGGCGACACCGGACGAAGTGGTCAAAGAGGAATTTCGGAGGATCCCATGGAGTTTAGGAGATCCCCCCATACTCGGAACGAATACCCCCCTCCCCAAAAAACCAATAAATGCGGAGAACCTTAAGCTACTCGACTATAAAGAGGGAGAGGCAAGGTCAGTCTAAGGTGTGTTCCAAATCCCGAAGCCTCAAAACTCCTAAAACCCGTTATGTCTTAAGCATCGGAGCCTTGTAGGTCCACCCACCGGTGTTTCACGACGAGGAAGGAGCCGATTGGAGAGAAGGAACATTGGAGACAGGTGAGCACGTGGTTGAAAATCACAGGACGGAACATAGTTATTGGCAATCATGTCATTACTTGTATAATTATATAATTAGCAGATTACATCTTCCAATAATTTCAATTCTTCTAAAATAAGTATGCAGTTAAGGATTTTACATAGACAATAAGGAAACATATTTTACCCATCTGCAGAAAAAACAAATGCTTCTCGATAAAATTTGAAAACCTGTAATCTCCAGGCAGGATTGGTATAACTTTTCTCACAGGCCATGTAATAGAATCTTCAACAGCATCCTTGATTGCCCCCTGTAATTACTAGACCAAATTATTATTGAACACCTTAATTTTAGGCATTCAACTAATTCATCTAAGAGGAGGCAAGCGGAAAGAAAAGAAGCAGAAAAAGAAGAGAAGGGAAAGAATAATAAGCTCAGCTAACTGTTCTGTGCACAAAATATCACAAATTCACAATTATTTATAATATAAATTCTATAAATGAAAAACCTAGAAGTACGGATGAAAGATACACCACACTAGAAGACATCAAAAGTAACAGAGCACATACAAACACATATAAAAATGAATACAGTAACGACAATGATATTTATTTTTTCTGTATATAAAACCAGTTACATCAAACATTCCTCCAACTAACAACTTTTTGGCAATATTCATCGTCAAAGAGATGTTAAGATACAAAATAGTCATGAAAAGCTGCACAAGGGTATCATCAACAGATAATGGGAGTAGTCCAAACCTCAATTGCGTCGTATAATCCAGGGATTGCTGATATGTCACCACCAATGACTTTCAGCGTAAAATCCAACTTTTTCTGAAAGTTAAATTTCTGAAATGATTAAATATATTACACGGGTCCATGAGATGAGATTAATGTCTTTGTAGAAATATGGCTTGGCAAGCGTATATTGCATGCACTAAGAATGTCTAAGAGGAGGCCATTGCATGTCATCAGCGTTGGGGTATTTTGTGAACGGTGAACACTGAAGATAGAAGCTATGAGCAGAGAGGCAGTTCGCATGACTAGTACCTCTAACCACCAAGTTAAAAAGTAGTGGTCTTACCGTTCTGCCAAGGCTCAACCATTTTGTAAGAAAATCAATAGAATTCTAAAATAAAATGTGTTCTATTCATGGGACTAATGCAAATGTTTTAACAAATTATTTGGTTAGATATTGCAAAACGTATAATCCCAGTTTAACATAATTAAAAATGAACCTCTAATACTAATGCAGAAGCACTGAAACTAGTGGCAATGACTAAATTTAAGAAGATATACCCTACCTTCTGCCTTAAGGAATAGCTAACAGCTCCAAAGCCAGGAAATTCTTCAACTAGTGGCTTAAATATCAACCTGAAAACACCTGTAAATCCTATATTTTTCACCTGAACAGAGAGTGCAAGAACACACAAATCAACCATAATCATTCCAAGAATACACCAACTTAACATCGTTACTTGTGTGCAGACAACCGATGTCTTAAATTCAGAAAGCCTTTAGCAGCAAACACTTCTATAATTTTTTTATGGGAGTTAGCAATCACGTTGAAAGTTGAAGAGGAGGTGAAACCTGCTTACACTAAGTCAAATTGTGTCCTATCCTCATGCCTTTCTCACATCATTGATAACCAATCAGCTACTAGCAATAAGTAGAAACCAGACATGCAGTGGCAGCAAAAAAATAAAAGAAAGAGTTAAGAAGTACCTGAACAGGTAGTGCAACACCAACCAAAGTCTTAATGTCAAGTACAATACTTGGATTCCCATCCCACTGCATTTCCAACTCCATTGTAACACCATCCCCTCCATCTTCAATTATAGTCACACCTAAATGACCACAAACCACATCAACAAATTAGAAGCTCCGGCGAAAATGTACCACACTAGATTACAGGAACGTTCAAACAAGAGAGATCTTTGGAAAGTAAAACAAGTAACACGATGACACAAAACAAAAAACATAAAAACCTCAGCAAGAAAGTATGAACAAACTCTTTAACTCTCTCGTCCACATACAAAAACACTACGTACATTTCAATTTCACCAAATGAACACTCAATTGAACAAAATATCCAAAGCCATTGGACTGCAAAAGCAAATCGGAACTAACCGGTAAACTGCGGCGCAACGGTGCCAAGAGTGAACTTGGAAAACTTGAGAGAAGCCAAAACAATGGGTCTGTACTGTTCCAGAATCGGTTCCACCGACGTCTTTATGAGCTCAGAAGCAGCCTAACAACACCACCATCAGATTCACCCAAAAACGGTAACGAATTAGGCGAAAGGAACAATTAATGAACTAAAACACAGTTTATTCATTAATCACAAAAATCTTAAAAGCTAAGTTACCTCATTAACGTAGGGCCAGATCTTAGTAAGATGCGTGTTAAGCCAAGTTAACTGAAAAAAAAATAACAGCAAAATTAACGGTGTGACTGTAATTAATTAAACACTTAATCAGAGGAAAACAAGAAGAAGAAGAAAAAGTAAAAGAGAGAGCATAACTTCTGCCTGTGAGAGAAGACGACCCAGGAAGGGTAGAACTGAGAGGGAAGGATCTTTCTGGAATCTTCCACGGTCATCCGGGCGAAAGCGGCGATGGTGGCGGCGAGCTGGGAGCGCTGCTTGGAGCGGGCATTCTCGGAGCGGACGAAGCCCACGATGATGGCCAGGCCCACCACTAAGCCCGCCACCAGCCCAAACACGAAGCCCATGACGATGCCCCTTCCCTTCCGGTGCGGTGCGGTGCGGTCCTCGTGAAAAGCGAGAGATAGTGAGATTTGTTGTGTGGGATTCAGAGCTGAAGGAGGATCCAAAGTGTTAAAGCTGGAATCATTGTTACTGTGCAGTACAACTAAGATAGGAAGCGGTAAATGGTGATGTTTAATTGATTGAGGTTTATTTTAAATTCAACTTGGAAGTTGATTAATCAAGCTTCATCGATGATGTTTAATAATTGGTAATAATTGAGAGGTGGAAACAGACGGAAAACCACTGATTCCAACAATGTTCCTGAAAGGCTGAAAGTCACACCGCTCTTCTCTCTCTCTCTCCTAATTGCTGGATTTGACCCCTTTTTTTCCTTAATTTTTGATAAAGCTAGATTTACTCTCTCCCCTTTTCAACCGTCCAACCAATCAGATGCCGCCATGTCAGCACTCATTTATTTAATATTTTTTTTATAATAAGATGATTTGATTCGTAAGTAATATGATTAAATCTTATTTCACTTTTTTATAAATTCTTCGGGGGCGGAGCTTTTATTTGGTCACATTTTTTCAGGATTGTTTTACTTAGTTCTTTATATAAAAATAAGATCTTGTTAGTCTCTTCATTTTTAAAGTAATTTAGTTAATCTCTCACATCCTTAGAGGTTGCTCTTTAGTCTTTATTTTTTGTTTAATTTTTTTTAAGATAAAGGACTTGTCATGGTGCTTTAAAAATGTAAGAAACTAATGAATCACTTATTTTATTAAAAGTGTAAATAAGATAATCATATAAAGTTAAAAAAATAAATAGAAATTTTACTTAAATCTTTATCTATCAATTATGTTATTACTGAGATTGTAATTGAACCTATAATTTAATAGTAATGGCTCTTATATTCAATAAAATGATTTATATTCAAGTCATACGTGAATTCTCTTACTATTTTAATAAAAGTAAATGAATTATTGGAGTTACGTTATCGGCCAAAAATGAAAATTGAAAGAGGCTTGTAGATTGTAATAAAATAAATGTCATAACGATGGGGCCGGCATGGTATGTCCTAATAATACTAACGTAATGAAGTGGTAGTAAAATGTAGTTGAGATTTTTCGTATGTTTTTTTTTTCCATTTCGTTTTTGTGGATAAGGAACTAGATGTGTGTGTGTGTGTGGTGTGCGTGTGTGTGTGGGGATAAGTATGACTTCCGTTTCTACCTACAATCGAATATGGAATAACTAGATTTTGGGATTAAAAAGATGTTAAAATTGCCTTTTGAAACGTAAAAGGGTGAAGTTTTGCGTAACATAAAGACTTGTTTTTCCTTTCCTGACTCGTTGAATCTTACTTAAAATTGAATTTGGATAAAATGTGTTTAAAAATGTGAAATTCGCGTTTTTATCAATAATTTTGTTTTTTTTGTGTCAACGTCAACAAATTTTTATATTTTCACTAATTTAGACGCATTTGGGCCTGTATGGTTTCACGGTTTAGGACCTGGCTTGGGCGGTTCGAACCTTATGGCAACAAATCAAAGTCTCATTCATTAGATTAGAGAATACACATTTACATATTGCTATGCTCCCTCACCAGAGAATTATACACACAAACCCATAGTTATTGTTAGCAAGTAGTAATTGAGAATTTCTCTCATAAATATTGATATAATCCATTTGTTGACATTTACTAAATTATGAATTTCAAGTATATTATTTATCAGTAGTTTACTATTCCTTCTTATCTTATAATGAGTATGTACTCTATCCGAATGATCTAATGTATTATTTATAGTACGTACTTATATATATAATATTAATTCTTCTGCCTGAAAAAAAAAAGTTAACGTTTTCAAATTAGCAAATTACATTATACAACACAAAATATACTTGCATTTATTTGACAAAAACGTCATTTCAACCCATAATTTATTTATCATTAAATGATATTAAATTATATTAGTTAAAAGTTTTCATAAAAAAAGTGTTATTAATCAAAATATTTAATATTAGTTAAAAGTGAAGTAAGTGATATTATTTTAAGATTTTAGGTTAAAGTTTATCGGTTAACCTATTGAGTTATATCTCTTTTTTAGGTTTTAAACCCTTTGACCACTTGTTTCACCATTACAAACATTGATTAGCAACTGAAAATTTGAAGCGCAAATTTGCTTTACGGCAATCAAGATTTGCGACAAAATTTGCGATTGAGCCCCACATGATTGCCAATATAAATTAAAGAAATTATTTTATTAATCCAATTTTCACTATTTTATTTGCAGTCTAATTGGTAACAAGAATAAATTATTTAGTCTAAATTATAAAAGGATAAGTAATTGTGCTCGTTGATTGAAGATAATCGATGTTCAAACATCTTTCATGTCAAAAATTAATACTATCAATGTTGCAATTTGAAAAATACATTATGCTTTCTTTCATGATAAATCTAAATAATTTTTTCTTCTATAAGATCACTGTAAACAAATTTTCACAAAGAAAAACAAAAATAGTCATAAAAGGAAAAAATAGCACCACAAAAGAGAAAAAACTACAACCATAAAAAAAATTATAAAGTAATTAAACACAAACACTCTCAAAGAAAAACGAAAACACAAAATAATTCTAAATAACGACAAAGAAAAAGTAGTAAAACTATCACAAAAAAGAATGATAATAGCATCTTCCTAACACTCACATAAACAAGAGAATAAAAGAAGAAGAGATAGAATGAAGGATATATTCGTATCTTTATTTTCTCATAAAAAAAATAAACGGTTGAAAATATATTTTGTCTTTATTATTTAATTATGATTGTGTTTTTTTGGTTTTTGGTTCTATTTAGTCCAGATTCGGATTTGATCAAAACACGTGGTGGGGTACAGATTTAACTTCGTTAATCATTCTTAGGTTTCAGGTGACCTACCCAAACCCACTGAAAAATATATTTTTTTATAAATCATATTTAATTTTATTCTTTCTTAACAGGAAACACAAATAAAGATTAATGAAACAGAGGTGAGGATTACCATTACTTTGACTCTTAAGTCCTCACTAAAATCTTTAAAAAAAACTCAAGACAAGAAACTCTTTCTTTTTAAAGAAAAAATATATCAAATAGTCCAAATTAAAACAATGTCACAACATGACATGATATAATAGTAAAAATCATAAACAATCAAAAGCAACAAAGAATTACTACAATGGAATCCCATATGCAGTACTAAGCACCAAGTATTGTGTGCACAAAACTCATCCACGCTGCTCTTGATCCTTCTTTTCGCTGGGCACGCCACAATTGTGGTTCTCACATTAACATTTAACATTCCTCGTAACCTGCAATCACAAAAGGACAACTTCCAATAGAATTTTCTATCTACATGCTGGACCACATCACCGCCAATCATCTTTCACGAATTCCATTCTTTGTGGCAGATAATTACTAGATCATCAAAATAAATAGTAAAATTCATCTTTATTTTAATAATTTAATTATAAAAATATTTATTTTATTTTTTAAAATTAAATTTTTATTTTAGAGAATATTTTCTCTACAAAGATACTTGGTCTTCAAAAATAGTCAAACAAAGCACACAGCACAACCCAAAAAACAACCCATACAGGCAGACTAAAAACCGAAAACTTAGTACCAATCATTTTAAGAAACAAGATCAATAGTGAAATCAAGAGTTCAAGAAATTCAAATAGTGAGTTAAGAACGGAAAACCGTGGCCCCTGTAATTGATGGCAGGCCCACTTTTCATTTTTTCATAAACTAATGATAAGAATAACCACGTTGTCCTGTAAACACTTTGGGGTCAACTTTTAATCAGCAATAACTTATTTGGTTTTTATAATTATTATATTAAAAATCATATATTTAATAACATATGATCATATATTGACAATTTATAAAAACTAATTTTAAAAGATAATATGTGAAAGAAGTGGGTTTGCATATTCTCACCAATAATTAATGCTAATGGTTTTATATGGCTTAAAGAATGGGGGGTTGAATCTAAGCAAATACTTTTTTAGAAAATTAAATTCTTATGATCAGAAAAGTAAGTTATCTCTTGAAAACTTAGGAGATAATTTCTTTATGTTTAGGGAGACAAGTTTTCTGAAATCTGAAATAAAGCTTTTTCAAAATAGAAACAAAATTTCTTTTTAAAGTTCAGAAGTACAAAAAAGTGAAGGGAAGGAAAATGAGCACACAAGGTTTATACTAGTTAGATTCTTAAATGTTAGGAATCTACTTCCAATTCTTCAGACATTTCAAGTATCTTAATTTCAAAAACAAAACTTTTCAAAAACTAAGAAACTTAAAATGAGAACTCTCTATTGACTCACACTTTTTTGCTCCCAATAACTCTCAAATAAAATACGTTTTTCTCACCAAAATGAAACAAAGAAATCATAGATCAAAAGCTAGAAAAACATATTCATAGTGGGAGACTTTTGAGAGGAAAGAACAGGCGAGGGAAGTCTTCAATGGTGGGCTTTATGATTCTCTCTTTTTCTATACTTTTAATGATCAATAACATCTCTTTTAGACTTCATTTCGAGCTACACCATTGTAGATTTTTCTAATTTCATGCTCAGGTGCTTAATGTCATGTCCTTCATCAATGTCATTTTTTCTTTTCTTCTTTGATTCTTGCTTGATAGGGGGTTGCGCTTTCCATTTTTGTTTTCCATGAAATCAACTTGTTCTGCTATTTCTTTTATTTCTTTCCTATCTCCAAATTTTTTGTTGACTCCCTTTAATGAGGTTTTTCTCATGTTTATTTATTTTCCTCCTTTTCCTCCACGATTTTTGGCTGATCGTGCTGCACCTTTTCCTTTCTTCCAATTTTGAAATTTTGCTGGCATGATTTGTCCTTGGTGTAGCGTGAAATCAACACCTGCTCTTCCCTCCCTTCTTCTTTTTCTTTCTTCGAAATCCCTGACAACTTTCCCTTGATATTTCTTTAATTTCCTTTTAGAAATTTCCCTTAACAGCTTCATTTGTGTACTTTCCTTCTTTGTTTTTATTCAAAAAAATCTTTTCGAACAGAGCTGTTTCTTTTCTTTCTTCCTTTTTCAGAATTTCCTGACAGTTGCAGCACCTGCTCCTTCCTTTTCTTCCTTTCCTTTTCTTTCTTTCTTTTCTGAGCTATCCTTTCTCAGCTTTGTACTACGTTTCCCATGCCTTCTTTCCTTTCTTTATTTGAAGTTTATGGGCCGTGAGTCTTGGGCTACCGAGCTGTTTCCTTTAATTTTTTTTATTTCTCTTTTGATTTTGTTGAAACACTTGGGCCGAAGGTTTTTTGGTTTGGTCCATTATTATGTGAAATTTTCAGCTTGCTTTTATGTGGGAGTTGTATCTTATTGGGTCTCAATTTTCTTCTTACTGAACACACGTTAAAAGGTTCATATAATGTTTGTCATTATATTTAATTTTGTGAATTTAATCAACAAATGCAGATATCAATATCATAAAACTTTTTATTTACCAAAAATATCATAAAACTTTTAGGTGGAGGGTTGAATAATTTTTGAGTAAATAACATTTAAACCTCTTACAATTTCATTAAAATGACATTCTACAAGGCAAAAGGTATTTGTACATTATACAAGTCAAAAATTTGACAAATACCTTTTGCCTTATATAATATAATTTGAGATTATTATATGTCCATATATTTCAAATGGCAGACAATTATTATCTCTTAATTGTATAGGATTGGTGTGTCAATTTTGAGGAAGTATAGGATTGGATATCATTTCTATAAATCTCATGGAGTGTCAAATTTTTGGAATTAGTATAAGATTATCATTTTTACATATAACTCAAGTGGTGTGAGTGTTATTTACGCTAATTTTTTATATATACTTTTGGTGTATTAAGGACTAGTTCTCTTAGTTGTGTTTCAAATGCTCTTTTTGAAAAAAAAAACAAATAAAAAATAAAAGAGTCAATGTTAAGGAAAGATATTTTTCTCCTTGTTCAATAGTAACACTTTATTAACAAAAGGGAAGGTAGGAGATACACACATTAATCCATGAAGCACGTCCTGTGTAGAATAGATGATTACGTTAGGGAACTTTCACTGGCCATTGGCCTTGCATGTGAAGGAAACTTCCATCATTATGTCTTGTTTGGCTGTAGTGACAATGCCATGTACGTAATTGTTCAGAATTTAAACTATAACATTTCGTTAACTGTTTGTATGCATGTCTCCTTTTAGCCTATGTCTGCATGCAGAACAGGAATTTGAAGAACGAAAATGTTGAAATTTGAAAATTTTCTCTTTATGTAATTAAAGTCAAGAAGAAGGAGGAAAATGAAAAAAGAAATTGTTCTATCGTAATATAACGCAGAGAGATGTTACCTAGTATGGATGACATTGTCTGGGTGAGCAAAGGTGTGTGTCTGTGATCTCGGACGGAGCCTTTTGATTGGCACAGTCGATGGCGGTAGGTGCCTTTATAAAGGTACTCCAATGCCTAAATAAGGATTTTGAGAATTAGAGTTAATTATGGTATGAAATGAATGAATTACTTTTAAGTTTGCGGTTGAGTTTTCCTTTTATATTTGGGTTAATTATGAGGTACGTAACTTGTACGTGGAGCTATGCAAGATAAGTTTATTGAGCGAATCATGAAGATCTTGCGTTTTAGTTAGATGTTGTTAACCCTTGATTGTTACACTTATCCTCATGTACTTTGTATAATGATGCTCATGCGTTAAACACGTCATAAGTCGTTAGACTTTTATTGGAGGTCGGAGTCCACATGTGTTATATAGACCTTAACTTTTAATCATTTGGGTTGGGATTGTATCTGGTAACAGAAACAATTCAAAGAAAATAATTAAAGTTTTTTCTCGAGTTTTTCTTTTATTGTATATGCGTTTAAAATATATATATATTTTTTTTCATTTTTCTGTCTGTCATCCGAACAAAAAATTAAAGTGGGAAGTGAAAGTTAAACTTTAAAATGAAAAATGAAGAGTAAAAATCATAAAACAAAAAATACATAGTTTATAAATTATAAAATATACTAATATTAAAAGCCAAGCAATTAACATATAGAAATTTATTTCATTGATTTAACTATTAATTAATTAACTAATTATCATTTTAAACTTGCTCTTTTATAAATTTTATTATAAAAGAGAGACTTGAACTCAAGACTTCGGAGGAGAGATAGTAATTTAAAGTCCATCGACTCCAAACTTGCTCTTAAGTTCTTAACATTCATGCCTCCCTATGCCACTCATCGTTATTTAATTTTACATCTCCTGAATCGTGATACGTGCCAGCATTTGTGTGTGACTGGTTGCTCGGATTAATGGAGCATAAACTTGTGTAATAAAAAGTGAAAACGACTCGTAATATGCAACAAGGAGTATTTATTTATTTATGTTTATTGATGTGTAATTAAAGTATACTACATTCATGCCCTTCCGACACATAAGCATTCCAGAGCCCCAGTGGCCAGTGATGATGAATGCTTCTACAACTGGCAATGAATGGCAGTTGGTAATTAACGTTGATGTGGTCCAAACATCACTGATTGAGAATATTTATTATTAGCTATATATTAGTACAACCTATTAGTATTTCAGTTTATAGATTCCACGTTTATTTTTTTTAATGTGAAGTTTTCTCAAATGGCATCAGTTCAAGTTTGATTTGATTCGGTCCACACGGTGTTTTTGATAAGTTTTGAATTCTTATGGCATTAACTTCATTATTATCATTAAATTTAGTTATACTACTGATGCTTTACATAAACTTTGCACAAAAATATTTTATACTAATTAAATTCATTATTAAGATAATTAGTTTTTATTAAAAAATAAATTAAATAAATATAAATTAACAATTTAATCATTTCTTAGAACCAACAATGCTCAAAATAATTGGTAACTAATTGAGTCCCTTATATATTAATCAAGTGTTTGATAGGTCTCAAAGAAAGATTAATAGCTTATGTTGAAAAACACTTTTTTTTTAAATATTATGAATCGAAGAGTTTCGTACTACCTTATAATCATATACATATTTTTTATTATTATTATTATTATTATTATAATATATGAGATATTTAAAATAATAATGATTATTGGAAAATTATTTTTTTATTGAATAATAATGCATAATCAAATTGACTAGTGTGTGTTGGGAACTATGGTAAACAACTTTTTTTGTAACAAAAAACAAATTATTTTAACAAACTATATATACCAATCTTGTTTGAGAAAAGAAGCTATATGTGAAAAAAAAATTGTTTTCTTAGTTTTAAGTTGTTTTAAAAGTAATCAAAAAGCAAAATTTTGGCTAAAAGAGATCTCTAATTCAGCCAAAATGTGTTAACAGACAGAAAATTATTGCTCTAAAGCTGGATGAATGTGACGACAGTAGAGAGTCTTTCAAAGTATTTTGGGCTACTTAATTGATGTAGATCTGAGAGACAAGTGTTAGATTTTATTTAACAAAGGGTGCGGAAGAAGCTCAAGAGTTGGAAAGAGAAGTTTCTATCTCAAGCTGATAAAGAAGTCCTTATTCAACGTACATTATGTGATGCTTTCTTCTCCCCGTCGGTTTATGTGATCATATTGAGAGTCTTATTAGTTGTTTTTGGTGGGCCAATAGAAATGGGAAGAGAAAGATTCACCGGATGAGATATTCTAAGATGTGTGATAGCAAGAAAAAAGGTGACATGCTTTCAACGGGCTCTTTTAGCTAAACAAGGCTGGAAGCTAGTTAGTTCAAAACACTGATACTCTGGTGGCAAAAGCTTTGAAGGTGAGATACTTTTCGAGGCACAAGGTGCTCGATTCACACATAAGGGCACACACCAAGTTATACATGGTGGAGCATACATTCGGTCACTTTGGGTTCTATAAAATAGTGGATACTGGAGAGTGGGATCCAATGCAAACATTCAAATTTGGAAGGATAACTGGTTGCCATGGCAGAATATTGGCCACAAGTTATGGAGTGTCCCAAATGTTCTTGAACCAAATGTTGTCGTTTTTAAGATGATTGATTTGAACTTATATATGAGGTGGAAGAGAGACTTGGTGAAGTTGTGCAGATTACCACTCTTGATCATTGATGACTGCTTTTGCTGGCAAGGAACGCAAAATGGTGAACTTTGGGTCAACTTAATTAGCCTGTCATTTCATTCGAGCAAGTGATTATATATGTAGAGGCTGGTGGAAGCAATGACATAGCAGGACATGCCAACAATGTGTGGAGTAAGATTTGGAAATTAAAGATCCCACAAAAGAGCAAAAATGTCTTTTACTGTATGTTGCATGACATCCATCCTTCCAATTATATGTAATCTTGAGAAGAGGGGTTTGTAAGAACACCATCTATGTCGTTATTGTTTCAACACAACAGAAACAGTGTGGCATGCCATTCTTGGGTGCAATGAGGTAAACAAATTGTGGTCCTATCACCATTGGGCATCCGGTTTGCATCTCTATCAAACCAGGATTTGGGGAGATTGTGCAAATCCTTCGCAGAATCTAAAGCTCTAGAAGCGATTGAACTATTGGTGATGGTGGCTCATGGTATATGACTCGCACAAAATAAGCTACTTTTTTATGGTTATGTGACGAAACTACAGTAGCTTGTTAACCGATCGGTCTCTATTCTCTAAGCTTATCAACGTGAAAACCATGGCGTTGACGTGCTTGGAGAGCCTCTAACAATGGCTGCAGTGGAGGTGGCTAATTGGAAACCACCGCGAGATGGATTATATAAACTTAATAATGATGTTAGCAAGAAGGGTAATGGACAATGGGGCCGGGGATCAAGGCCGTAATTCGGGATGAGGAAGGTATTTTCTTGGTTGGTGACTGTTGGACAATTGAATGTAGTGATTATGTTTGGTTGGCAGAAGTGATGAATCTCTAATTAGGACTTCTATTTACACAAGACTAACTTTTTTTTGAAATATTGAGGTAGAGAGCGATTGTTTGGAGGTAGTTATTGTTATTCTTCAGGATTCTAACTTCCCTTCTTATTTCCATTCAATCATTGGTGATTGTAAAAATTTAGGACTACCTTTAGAGCATTATGTTTTGGTGCATAGTAAGAAGGAGGGTAATATGTCAGCCCACTTTTTAGCTTAATGTGCTTGTAATAGTCTTAATATTGTTTGGACTGAGGAATGTCCTCCTACTATCCAAAACCAAGTACTGCTGGATTGTATTCAGTCACCAATTAATTAATGGATAATTATTCTTGCTCACCTCCTAAAGGTACACATGTTGCACACCTGCGCTATTTTACTAAAATTCTCTACTGACTCAGCAAACAACTTCATCCATTCTTTTTGTTTCTTCGTTTTTGTTCATTCTCTTTTAATTTCATGCTTCATTTTTTCTTGCTTTGTTATTGTTCGTTCTCTCTCAGTGTATCGATTCGTTTTAGTTTACGTTCGATCATTCTCGTTTGTTCGTTTTTGATCTATTTTGTGCTTTCTCATTCTGTAATCGTTTTTGTAATTGATATGCATATTTTAGATATGATTTAGTGACACAACATTTTATTATACTCAGACACAACCATTTCGTGAACTCAGACCTAACCTTATTAAATTACATGACTTAACCATCTTACAAAGACGGACACAACCACATTATATACACAAACCTATATTTTATGTTACATAGACACAACCATTACATGCATCTTAAAAGCATCGTCAAAGCAAAAAGAGAAAAAAATAGAATACAAACAACCATTTGGTGAAAACAGATACAACCTTACCATAGTAAAAGACATAACCTTTTTGTTGTTTAAGACACAACCAGTTTAAATAAACAGACACAATCTTTTATTATAGTCACACACAACATTTTCGTGAATTCAGATCTAACCTTATTAAATAATATGACATTACCGTTATATACACACACAAAGCTGGACACAACCACGTTATATACACAGACCTATATTTTATTTTATATTATACAGACATAACCATCACATAATTGAAGCAAATAGAGAAAAGAAAAATAGAACATTTGGTGAAAATAGACACAGCCTTACTAAAGTAAAAGGCCTAACATTTTTGTTATTTAAGATGCAATCTTTTCGTGAACTCAGACCTTACCTTATTAAACAATATGACATAACCGTTATATATATATATATACACACACACACAACAGAGAAAAGTATTTGATGGACTTTGAACATAAAGATGAACAAAACGAAAGATAAACAGAGGAACATATGAAGAAATAATTAGGTCGCAAAAGCTATTGAAAGAGAAAAGTCGTGAGAGAGAGCGCAAAATGTGAAAGGTGAGAGAGACGATTTCGCTGTAACCAAGGCGTCGTGGGTAATTATTGCCCTATGTGTGCACCGAGTGTGCAATAACCCGATGTGCAATAATCACGACTCATAATTAATATATGAGCTCTCTTTACCATCAAAAAAGAAAAAATGAAAGCAAAATTTTGAAGCTTTTGATTTTTGATTATAAATTGGATTTGATTATAATTTAGAATTGTGATGCCTTTTTACCAAATTAACCCTAAACATTATATAATATAAATAAATTGTTTCATACGCTTTTTAATAACTTCTTATTTAAAAGTGATTTTTTCATACAATCCAAATAAAGCACACTACTTTAAAATTACATTCAAGTTAATATATCTAAATATAATCAATTTCGTATAATTGATTATATTGAAATGTGGTTATACTTATAATTGATTATCAAAATAATTTTGGAGTGAATTTATTCCAAATTATTTGACAAAATAATCACATTTTTGGCTTAAAAAAAGTCAATTTCATAAACTTGGATAAATTTCTAAAAATGATCAAAATCTAAAAAAGAAAAAAAATAGCTATTTCTACTTTTCAACATATATAAAATAAGAAAACAAGTTGTCATTCTTCTTCTTCGGTGGCAACCCCACCGCTTTTTCTTCTTTCATTATTTAGGATTTTGATTAAATAAATAACTCAGATATGTTACTTGAAATAACAGATCGTGTGTTTTTCGTACCCTTTATGGTTATTTTTCATTTCCCCTTTGTGGTTTATCTTCGTTCCCCATTCTTTAGTGTTTTTGTTATGTTTGTGGTATTTCTTTCGTAGAAAATTTATAGATGATGAAGATATCTGGATCTATTATGAAATGAAGCATAATGCGTTCTTCAAACTATAGCACTTGTGTTGGTCTCCAATGTGAAAAATGCTTAGACATCGATAACTATCAGATGATGAGCAGAGTTACAAATTCTCAGTTAATTCAGGATGTAGAACATATTTTTTTTTTTGTTATTAACATAAAATCTGATGTATAATTTTTGACTTATAAATGCTGTTAGGCTTCTTTATGAATGCATTTTTTTTCTCGTAAAAAAACTAAGAAAACAATTTCTCAATCCCAAAAAATTAACCAAAACAATCACTTTTAAAAGGTTAAAATGAGCCCATCCTTAATCTCAAGTTTTTCCGAAAACAACCTATGTACAAAATTTTCAACTAACAATCTATTAGAATTAAATTTTAACATATATTTTGAGAAATTTCCCCCTATAAACATATATAAGACAAAAATCTTATTTTTATCACTCTCCAATTTTATAAGAAATAAAATAGTTTCTCACCATTTAAATATTTAATAATAGTCCCTCATCATATAAAATATGAGACACGCCAATCACCCAAAACTTCTATGGGGCAAGGGTCAGTTGCCCCCGCCTCCAAACTTCTAATTTTTTAAACATATATACACACATCTATGATGTACCTTTACACAAAAAATATTATTATGATTAATAAAGGTTAATTAATTCTCTCAAATTTAAAAAAAAAGTTTACTAAGCCTAAACTTCTTTTAATTAATTTCACCCAATTTTTTTTTCATCCATACACATCTCGTACTACCATAGTTTTTTTAACTCTCAAATTTTACAATATTCAACACTAACAAAGACAAAGTTTATTTTTTTTAAGTCTCTAAATATTTTTATTTTATTGTGATTATATGATTGTCATGCGGGTCAATGTTTTATCATGTTATCTACAACTAGTGATGTCTCCTACTGAAATTGAATCTTACATTCCTATACAAATCACGTTGCGATAATTATGCATTTTCTTTGATCTTCTTTAATTTTTATATTATAATTGTAAGTAGTTGTAATATCGTGGACTTGTGGTTGAATATATTTATACGATAAAAGAAAGTTTTTTTTACCAAAATACCTTTGATACACAAACAAATTACTAAAATACCCATGTTTCCAAACATTTAACAAAACTACCTCTGTTTAGCTGACGTGGCATTCGCGCTTTGCGTGGTGAGCCACGTCAGATTCGCCAACCGTGTAGGCGACTCTAGTGGCAATTCGCCAACTGGGCAGGCGAAGCCAAGAGCAAAGTGGCAATGCGTCAGCCATATCTTCAAACTAATCGCCAATCGTGTTGGCGAATTCCGACCCGCCCACTATATATACACCCCACCAGCCCCAATCCGCACTACTCCTCTCATTTTTTAAATTTCACTTATCTCTCTAAAAATTTTCTCAAAGCTAGCTGTCCCAACCGCTCTTGAATTCAATTTGTGCGACAGACTTGTGAGTTTTAATTTATTAAAATTTATAGTTCAATTAGTATGTGTGAATTAATTTTTTTAAATTGATTATCTCAATGTTGGCTATATTAGTTTGCTGAGAAATTTATGATAGATTAATGTATATATAGAGTAGTATAGTATTGTATGTTGTCTGTATCAGTAGCAATTTGTGATAGATTGATACATAGTGTAGTATAGTATAATATAAATGTTGTATGTATGTTTGACATAAGATGTGTTTTAAACAGAATTAGAAAATGAGGAAATCTCGTATTGTGCTCGTTCATTCGAATGGGAGAATGTATGAAGGTGAACGTGAGTTTATGTATGATGGTCCTATTGAAGAGAAAAATTTGTTTGAAATTAAAGTTACAAGAGAATCAATTTCTCTCAAGAATTGTTTTTCAACTATTACAAGGGTCGGGTGCTGGCTCAAAATTTGTTGCTGTTGATATGCTTGATGTGAAGATGTTACATGCATGATAGATGCTTTTGAGCAAAATTCAGATGTGTTTACTATGGAGGTGTTTGTCGAGGTAGAGACAAGGGAGGGAGAGAGTAATGTGCATATTGAGAGTGGTCCTTTAAACCCTATCAACACGCAATAGTCAATGAGACACTTTGCTCTCGTATTTGAAGAAGATGTGACCCTATCCCAAAATCCTGAAACTTTTCATTCACCACTGCATGTTCTTCAGTATTATCGTCATTTCTTCGATAACTTGAAGAAAAATGAGGTAATTATATAAATATTTATATTTATATTATTGCACATTCGATTATAATGTTCTTACTAACTTTGTTCACTTTTTCTTAGATTGTGTGGGAGCCCTATACTGTTGAAATATTGGCAAACCTCCCCGACTTTTGCATGACTGGGGAATCCATTTGGCGAGCAGTGGTCCCTCTAATATGCTTCTTCATTGTTGACTGGCACCAACCAACCTAACCGAGTTATGCGTCAGTTTGGTATGGATCAACCTATACCATCGAGATCACATCAGCCGGATCATCTGCATAACATCACCCTGGCCAGAAAGACCGACCAATATTGGCCAAATGTGCATGTGTAATATATTGCCTACTGGGATGATCGTTGAGCACAGATTGTTAGTCAAAGACCATTGCGTGAGCCTTTGACTGCACGTTCACAATACATGCAATGGTATAAAAAAAATCAATCGACGTTGGATCAATCGATCTTTGGCAACTCTAGGAGTTGTGGTAAGTTTCGTGTCAATACTTTTTTTAAAAAGATTTATTTTGTATTATTGATAATAATTATTTGTATTTCAATTTGTTAGGCTAACATTGCGGAGAAACAACATCTTTGGTCTGTTGATCCTCATCCTGCATTTATCATGGACAAGCTTCGAACATCAGCCAAGGCTATCCTACCTGCAATACAAGAGCATGACCGGATTTCAAGGGAACAACTTCAGTTAGCTCCTTCTTCTATGACTAACGTTCCACCGCCCACTGATGTTGATGACCAGGGTGATCGGAGGACACGTCGCAGAAGAAGAATTGGATTAGCAGATGGACGAAGATGAGTTTGTAACGCTGAATCATCTGAGTCTTCAATACACCAAAGTACTCCGCATAAGGCCACTGTGGCACCTACTGTTGACGTTGCCGACCCACCATCTCAGCCATCAGTGGCTCCATATCCATACCCTTACCTTTACCCTCACCCTTACCCACCACCATCATACCCTTACCCATCACCACCACCACCATATTCTTACCCCTCATCAATGTATCCTTGCCCGCCCCCATATACTTATCCATCACAGGCTGACAAGTCAGTTGATCCTTATCCTAGACCATCTGATCCTCATCCTAGACTGTCACGCTCTGATACTCAGCATTAGGGTTTTTGTTGGCTTTTAGAAAAACTTATGTAATGATATTTTAACTCATGTATTTTATTATATGCAATTTTATATGAATGTGCACTTTTCCTTATATAAGAATTTATTATCATAATCAAGATTATAAGTGACAAAAGATAACCATTTAAGATTATAAGTGACATAAGATAACTATTTTTGCTCCTGGTGCCATTAAATTGATTTTGGTCTTTGAGAATGGAAAATTATATGGGAGCGCACTATGATGAATTATATAGGGTTTACGCTTATGGTTACGGTTTATTTTTATGGTTTAGGGTTAGGGTTTGATTAGGGTTTGTTTTTATGGTTTAAGGCTAGGGGTTGATTGGAGTTAGGATTTGATTAGGGTTATGGTTAATTAGAATTTAGGGCTAGGGTTTAATTAGGGTTGATTAGCGTTTAGGGTTAGGGTTTGATTAGGGTTGGGGTTATATGGGTCGAGTTTGAATTCGCCAACTCGGATGGCAAATTCCTATTTCGCCAAATCGATTGATTAGAGTTTAGGGCTAAAGTTTGATTAGGGCTAGGGTTATGGGCCAAGTTCAAATTCACCAACCCTGATGATTTGCCAAACCGAATGATTAGGGTTTAGGGATAAGGTTTATTAGGGTTAGGGTTATATGGCTCGGGTTCAAATTTGCCAACCCGGATGGAAAATTCCTATTGAATTCGCCAAACCAATTGATTAGGATTTAGGGATAGGGTTTGATTAAGGTTAGGGTTATGAGTCGGGTTCAAATTTGCCAACCCAAATAATTTGCCAAACTAGTTGATTAGGGTTTAGGGCTAGGGTTTGATTAGGGTTAATTGGGATTTAGGGCTAGAGTTTGATTAGGGTTGGGGTAATATGGGCCATGTTCAAATTCGCCAACCCAGATGGCGGATTCCTAATTTGCCAAATCGGTTGATTAAGATTTGGGGTTAGGGTTTGATTAAGGTAAGGGTTAATCCAAATTCGCCAAAGGGTTGCCAATTCCAATAGGAATTCGCCAACCTGGTTGGCGAATTCCTATTGGATTTGGCAACCCTCTTGACGAATCTCAGCACTCTTTGCCAAGTGTGTAGGCGAATCTGACGTGGCTAGCCACACAGATCGTGAATGCCACGCCAAGCAAAACATGGGTAGTTTTGTTAAATGTTTGGAAACATGGGTATTCTGGTAATTTGTTTGTGTATCAGGGATATTTTAGTAAAAACTCTGATAAAAGGCTTTATTTCCTAAATTTTTAGGGTGTGTTATTGAACAAGTGAAATTTTTTAAAAGATATAGTTAAACAAAAAAAAAATAAGAATTTTTCAAGAGAAAAATTAGCAATAGGATTGTACAATAAGAGAGGGGCAACCTTCTAATGTAATTTCAAACTATGCATCTCTTGAAAACAAATGAAAATTATGATACGTAAAATTATTTATTTCCATGTTAATATTTAATTTTTTACTATGTTGTCCCCTATGTTTCAAGTCATCTTCTGCCACTGACATCAGTTTCAATGTTAACTTATAATTTATTGACTTGATAGGCATGTACACTTAGCCTATTAAGTCATTGGGTTGCCTCTATTAACTCCATCCTGACATTAAATGATAATGTTGGTTGAAAACGGAAAATCAGACACTATTTATTAATCAGACATTGTTTAATGTTAAGGTAGAGTTAATAGAGTCAACTCAACAATTTAATAGGCTACGTCCTATTTGTATCTTTTAATTTGACAAGTTAGTAACTTACAAGTTAACAATAATTATTGGGTTAATGCCTAACTTTTAAGGTTATCAAAGGTGAGAGTACACTCAAAAGCACTGAGGGAACATGTGGTTCATGAAATTTCTTGGCATTCTTAGAAATATGAGTTGAGAAATGATAAATTCTTGCGTTTTGTTTGCGAATAAAAAAGCATTTATGATAAAGTTATATTCTCAAGAATAAAAAAAATACTCATTTCCCCTCATTTTTAATCCCACCCTCCTTCATGAGATTCTAACATTCGCATGAAAAATGAATATTTCTAAAAAAGCAAATAAACAAATTACCCCTCATTTAAAATTAAAAATTCAACTTTATCTTCCCATAATAATAATAATAATAATAATAGTAATAATAATAATATTTTTGAGAGTTGAGAAATAATAAATATTAAATAATAATATTAAATATTAAATAATTAATAATAATAATAGTATTAATAAATAAATAATAATAATTATAAATGTTAAATTAATAATAATAAATGATAAATTTATGGGAGTTGATAAAATAATTAATATTAAATAATAATTACTCATTAAATAAAACTCACAAATTCATAAGATAATATGTTCACAATTCACAAGTAATGAAAAAAGAAACAATTTTTATAGTTAGCATAGCAGGAAGTACGAACATATTGTAAGACTGTCGTGTTCATGTGTTTGACACATCGTGAACACCAACACATAAAAACACTCGTTGGACATATGTGTCATACATGTCTGAAAGTGTTTGAATAAAAAATTCATATTTAGTTGTGTCCAGACGTGTCCAAGTTATATTTGAAAGTTTTTGGGGTCGTGTAGTAAATAGTATTTTAAATACTAAATAACACTTACAACAATATGAACTCATAAAAAAATAGTAAATATTGACACATGAAACTATCTACAATGCGCCATATATTTTGACAGGGATTTAGAAAATATTGAAAATTAGTAGTTTGACATAAATGAAAATATCATAATATTATTTTAAATCTTGAATACATACATACATACACACACATACATACATGATACATACATACACACATACACACATACACCCATTGTTTGTGTCCTATAGTATTTTGAAATTGGTGTGTCCTCGTGTCACATGTCATGTTGTGTCTTTCTTGGTGCCTTTTAGTAGCATACTAACATAAAAATTATGTTGAATTGATTACTTAGTTTAAGGTTAAAGCAGCGATGCAATCTTCAATGAGACTTGCAACTCTTCTTTGTTGCAATGTGTGGCTCTTCTCTGGCTCATCTCCACCTCGATGTGATGCAACTTAGGTGAGGGGTGGTGATGTGTGTGGATGACCAAAGGGTTGGAGTAGAGAACCCATCCGTAGGAAGTGAATAGAGATATTAAGAGACTCAAAACATACTAGAATATTAGAGAAACAAAATCCCTAATTTTTTTATATGAGAATTAAGGGAAATCTATTTTAATCGAGTTTTTACTACAAAATTAACCCAATTCAAGAGCCCACAAAATGCAAGTGATGGCTCATATTGTAGCTTATTTGGCACACAAAACTAGAATTTTGGGTTAAATATATTTTTAATCTTTAAAAATTTTCAAATTTTAGATTTTACTTTTAAAAAGAATTTTGTTAAAAAATTGTTCTTATAATTATTTTTTGTTTAATTTTAATCCCTATCATCAAGTTGAGTCGTTAACTACAAACATAATGGTTAACTCGGAATTGTGCCCCCATAATATCAAGCAAGGAAGTTGGCCGTTAGCCCATAATTATTTCTCCCAAATGAAAGCCAATCACGTATGATAGAATAGCAAGACATAAACAACTCAAGTAAAAACCAAAACCGAAATACAGAAATCATCCTAATGAGACTGTGGACCACAAAATGTTCCCACATGCCTCCCAAATCCCAAGGAGCCCACGTTGTATTGTTACTCTTAGCTCTCACCCGTCCACCCCTCTTTTGCTTCATCCTCCTCTTTCTCCCCTGAAAATTGGTCAAACCAACCACCCCGCATGCTTCACTACACTTAACTCTCCCTCTCCCACTCCCACTCCCACTCGATAGCCACTACGACCTTTCAAGCCATGTCCACCAACCATTTGATCAATGGCGACCCCGAATCCCTCCACCAACCCTTGCTCTCTTCCCAAAGATCCCTCGTCAACTCCACCTCCCAAGTTGCCATTGTCGGCTCCAATGTCTCCCCAATCGAGAGCCTCGACTACGAGTCTGTACTTTTTTACTTCATCTGGGTCTTCTTTGCTCCAAAGTTGGGATCTTTTCTATGACCCAATTCTAAAGCCGTTCCCTTTTTCATGTGGGTGTGTGCGCAGGATCTTCGAGAACGAGTTCTTCAAGCAGGATTGGAGGAGCAGAGGGAAGGTTCAGATATTCCAGTACATATTCATGAAGTGGCTCTTGTGCTTCCTCATTGGCTTGATCGTTAGCCTTATAGGTTTCTGCAACAATCTTGCCGTGGAGAATCTAGCTGGTGTGAAGTTCGTCATCACATCCAATATGATGTTGGAGAGGAGGTACTCTCTAAATTTGAATCTTATTCTTAGGATTTTTCTAGTTCGTTTGTTTTGGTTGAACAGAATGAATTTTGGGAATTTCCATAGAAATTATGATTACTTTTTAGAATTTGTGTTTTTTTGGGGTGTAATGGTAATAAGTTGAAGTTTTTTTGTTCAGTCTTGTCATGTGAATTTGCTGATAAGGGCTGTGAATTTCTTACAGGTTTCTGTTGGCCTTTGCAGTGTTTTTCGCTTCGAATTTGGGTCTCACGCTTTTTTCCTCTGTACTTACGGCTTTGATAGCACCTGCAGCTACCGGTTCCGGTATACCAGAGGTGAAGGCTTACTTGAACGGCGTGGATGCGCCAGGAATCTTTACTATACGAACTCTGTTTGTTAAGGTATACGATACTGTGTTCGGTCATGCGAGCTTGTCCATATTGTGGAAATATTTCGTAAGATCAAGATGTACACCATATATGATAGTGATACTATGATTCATGTTCACTTTTGTAGTACTTAAGCTCCATAAACGATTAGAATCCATGATTCAAGACTTGGTAGTTGGTGGTATTGAATGGTGGATCATGGGATTACCAATATTTTGGTCAGTTTTTTCTAGTCTGTCAAGTGTTAATTACACTGTTGAAGTCATTTTCAAGTTTAACTCGGCAGAATCCACTTCCTATTCGTATGTTTATTTATTGAACATGTTATTTTCACATCACAAAAGACTAATAAGTTACTAGGAGCCACAAAGTGATGTGAAATTTACAACACTACTGTGGTGCACTGGTAACTTTTCCGATTATTTTTTATCCATATTATCTGTGATTTAGCTACATGGACACTTCTTTCACTCCTTTTCTGTTTTCCACCTGTAATTATCCTTCTTTATTTTTTCTTGCAACATGCACTTATTATGTACAGTAGCAGATTACTATGTCGTCCTTCCCAAGTTAGTTAAGAATCAATAAGAAAAAAATTAATGGCTATTTCTACTTTTGGTTCCAGTTGTTTCTGATAATATCATCTTAATGGTGTAGACTGCTTATTGTATTGGAGGATATATTCTATTTGCAGCAATATTGTGACATCCAAATGTTTTCAAAATATTATGATACGTCCTGATAGACAAATTGAATGATTTTGTTCCTTATATGTTGCAGTCTTTCCTACCCTGGTACTTTTTATCACTCTATCTTTTCTTTTCCTTCCTTGATACATGGAGATGGAGCAGGTGCCCTGATAGAAATTCTGTAGACAGTATTGAACTGTGTCAATGTTTCTCCAATAACATAGAGCTGAACTTCACAGTATATTAGTGACATTGTTGTCTCTTTATTAGTTTTCTGGACTCCTTTATTCTATTCAGATGGGTACTATTTGTTGTTTGCACTGAAGAAGAGATTTACTTTCATGTTGGTTTTATGTACAGATTATTGGAAGCATTACGGCAGTGTCATCGTCTCTTCTCATTGGGAAGGCAGGGCCTATGGTCCATACAGCTGCATGCGTGGCATCATTGATGGGGCAGGGTGGGTCAAAGAGATATGGGTTGACGTGGAAATGGTTACGATTTTTTAAGAATGACCGAGATCGACGTGATCTGATAACGTGTGGATCTGCAGCTGGAATTGCTGCAGCCTTTCGTGCCCCTGTTGGTGGGGTGTTGTTTGCTCTTGAAGAGATGGCATCTTGGTGTGTTTTCCTATCGATATATATTTTCAAATTTCTCTAGTAGACTAGGTTAAAGTTTCATGGTACTTTACTTGAGGATTGGAATCATAATTTTTGTCATATAAATGGTTTTTGTTAAGCTTGGTTAAATTTATTATCTTTTCCTCCCTTTATTTTTGTTTTGTATTGTTGGCTTTCAACTGGTAGTTAAGCTGAGCTTTTCTCAATATAATTTTTATTTGAGTGATTTTTTGTGTGATATGCCTCGCCTAGTGGGGAAAGACTTTGTTGTTATTGATTTTGTTTGATATATGGAGTCATTTCTCTACAGCCATTGGTTCGTATTTTATTATGGATGTCGCACGCATTAAGCCAAACACATTTGAAACTGTGATATAATGAACTGATAAGGCCTTCAATCACTTATCTGGCCTTTTTTGTCCGGCGGTGACCTTACCTTTTCTACATGTCTCTTGCTCGCACTTTTTCCAATAAACCAAAAAAAGCTGAAGGCCTCTGACTAAGTATGTTGAGCAGGCTTATTTCTATATCCTTACGTACATAGGGTTGATTGATAACCTTCAACCTTCAGATGGGAATCGCAATCCCATGTTTGCCTTCTTATAAACGGTTTCTGTTATAATTTGTCAGAATTGGCTTTCTTCTGATTCTAGTGGATAAATTGGTAGTGACTTTTCTTGTCAATTTCAAAATCCATAAGCCAATTTTGTTCCCCTTCAACATCTCAAACATAAATTAATGCTTAAGTTCTGTTCTACAGGTGGAGAAGTGCCCTTCTGTGGAGAGCTTTCTTCACAGCTGCAATAGTTGCAATTATGCTTCGTGCTATGATTGATGTATGTTTAAGTGGTAAATGTGGATTATTTGGCAAAGGGGGGCTGATAATGTTTGATGCTTATTCAGCAAGTATTTCATATCATTTGGCGGATGTTCCTCCTGTGTTTATTCTTGGTGTTATAGGGGGTATACTTGGAAGCTTATATAACTTTTTGTTGAGCAAAGTTCTTCAATTATACAATGTTATCAATGAGTAAGCTATTCTTCTAGTCAAAGGTTTAAAACAAAATGAGACTTTTCATGACATGTACAGTGTGTTCTGCTAAACTCATTCCTGTCATCTTTTTCTGTTGCAGGAAAGGCACCATTTTCAAAATTTTGCTTGCGTGTTTAATATCCATTTTTACCTCATGTCTTCTTTTTGGATTGCCATGGCTTGCATCTTGCCGCCGTTGTCCACCTGATGCAACAGAGCCTTGTCCCACAATAGGTCGATCTGGCAACTACAAGAAATTTCAATGCCCCCCTGATCACTACAATGATCTTGCCAGCCTCATCTTTAACACAAATGATGATGCTATCAAAAATCTATTTAGCAGGAACACTGATGATGAGTTTCAGTACTCAACTATGTTCATCTTTTTTATCACATGCTTTTTCTTAAGTATCTTTAGCTATGGAGTTGTTGTTCCAGCTGGTCTTTTTGTGCCAGCTATTGTGACTGGTGCATCTTATGGGCGCTTTGTTGGAATGTTGGTTGGAAGAAAGTCCAATCTTAACCATGGCCTTTATGCTGTACTTGGCGCTGCTTCCTTTCTTGGTGGATCTATGAGGACAACAGTTTCTCTCGGTGTAATTATTCTAGAGCTGACCAATAACTTGTTATTGCTACCCTTAATCATGTTGGTGCTTTGGGTATCTAAGACTGTAGCAGATGCTTTCAATGCAAACATATATGACCTTATAATGAAAGCCAAAGGTTTTCCATATTTAGAGACTCATGCTGAACCATATATGAGGCAGCTAACAGTAGGTGACGTGGTCACAGGGCCACTTCAGATGTTTAATGGCATTGAAAAGGTTCGTAACATCGTGTTTGTTCTCAGAACTACAAAGCACAATGGCTTTCCTGTTATTGATGAACCTCCACTTTCTCAAGCTCCGGTATTATTTGGTATAATCCTCCGGGACCATCTCATTACGTTGTTAAAGAAGAAAGCTTTTTTGCCCACAGCAGTGCCAATAGGTCATGATGTCTTCAATCAGTTTTCAGCAGATGACTTTGCAAAGAAGGGTTCAAGCAAAGGTGACCAGATAGAAGATATNTTTTTTTTTTTTTTTTTTTTTTTTTTTTTTTTTTTTTTTTTTTTTTTTTTTTTTTTAATTTTCGATTTCTTACTGCAATTTTGAAAATGAAAATTATTATTTTTCATTTACTTTCCTATAAAAATGAAATTTATTATTCATATTAAGTATATGAACTTGTTTTTACACACTATCCCTGTCTGGCCTTTTTGCAACTCGTTTTGGTCTTTACCTGGGTCTGTTGTAAATCATGACGTGTTGATGGAAACTCATTTGTCACCTATGCCTTGTACTCTTAGTTTATCATCACAGATTCCCCGTTATTGTTCTCTGCTGTTCACTAATCTAAGTTTTTATGCATTCTGATTTTGACTGCAGCGATCACCTGTGGTGGGTATACTGACACGGCACGATTTCATGCCGGAACACATATTGGGTTTGCATCCTTTGCTGGCAAGAAGCAGGTGGAAGAGGTTAAGGTTCCAGCTCCCTTGTCTTGAAAGAATCTTTTAATGCACCTGAGCAAGGCTTCAACTTCAAAAGTAAGTTTGTAGATATTCCTGTATTGGACAAGGCTTAGTCATATTCATGAGACTAGAGTACCGGTGTTAGTGTTTTTTGTTTTCCACCTTCATCATGGAATCCAGAGCTGAAGAAAAGGCTCATCAGGAGGGTCATTTGCATATTGCAAAAATCAAAGTATAAAGCCATGAGCTTCTTTTCCTTTCAATAATTGTTCCACTTATTTATACTGAATAGACCAAATAAGATCCATAATGTTTAGGATATTAATAAAGTGAAAAGATGTTCTTTGGCAGTAGCGTGTTGCTCCATAAAAAGCAGGCCTCTGATCAAGTTTTCCTTTCTTTTTTTTCTTCTTATTATTTTTTATTTAACAGTTTTGAAATTGATCAGTGGTTGATTAAGGTTAAGGGACTTCCTTAGCTTCTCAGTTGTAGAAAACCAGTGAAGACCCATGCCATGCACGGGATAATTGCCACTAATTGCTAATTCGACTAAAAGGATTTATAATATTATTATTGTTATTATCAAAACAATAGAATTGTTATTTTTCTCGTTTCTCCCTCAATTCAAAGTGTTAAGAGAGAGGATTTGGTAGTCCAATTGCATTTTTTTCCATGGTTTAGATTAAATTAATGAAACATTAAATATATTTTTTAGATTTATATCCAATTGATTTCTCATTCTCCCAATGATACCTCATAATTACATTATTAGTTATCCAACATTAATTTAGTCGGGACACTGTTATTTCTATCTTAGTGCTAATTAAAAAATCATTTAATGGTGATTTCTCACCTGCCTCATCATGGGGTATATCTTCTCCTATTAAATTTTTTTCTATTTTTTTAATCATTTTTAAAACTAAATTTATTGAAATTTGTCATCATTTCATAATCTTATATGACATTAATGTTTCATATGATCTAATGCTATAAATTAATACTTTTTAATATAATATTGGTAAAGAAATGTATTATAAGCTTAAATAGTCCACCAATCTGAAAACCTTTTATAAGTTGATTTTTTCATTAATTTAATTAATGAAAAGTTTGTCAAGATTATAAAAAACACAAAATGATGACAAATTTTGATAGTATTAGTTCTATAAATTATCACAAATGGAAAAAAATTTAAGGTGGTTTTTTAGTTACCATATGGGATAAATATTGTATGGTATCTAATTTAATTATTTGTAATATTATATAACTAAATTCATTAATTTTTGTTATTATGTCATGTTTTGTGTGATTGTAATAAACTTTTCATTAATCAAATCATTGAAAGGGCCAACTTATAAGATGTTTAGAGATTTGCAGACTATTTGAGCTTACTATGCAACTCTCTACAAATATTGTATTAAAAAGTATTAATTTATCACATTAAATCATATAATTTATCAATATGTCATATTAGATCATGAAATAATAATAAAAATCAATGAATTTAGGTGTAAAAATTATTAAAAATGGTTAAATTAGATATCATTGGGTATTTACCCCATATGGTAGCTAAGAAACCACCAAAATTTAATAGAAGATTGTATTTACTCCATGAAACACGTGAGAACTCAGCTTTTTTAACGTGTGTTTTTGTCAAATGTGACAAATAAAAGTGGAAAGATAGAGTACCAACAAAAAATTACAAATGCAAGGCTCATTTGCCTTGAAATATCCTAGCACTACCACACTCACATTCATTTATAATATCGTGATTCTTTCATATTTGTGTGCAATGTCACACTTCCTTTAGATTTTTATGCAACGCCACGATTTCTTTCGATTCTCGTGCAATGCTACGTGTCCTTCAGATTCTTGTGCAATGCTATATTTCCTTTTGATTATCGTGCAATGCTACACGTCATTCAGATTCTCGTGCAATGCCACGTGTCCTTCAGATTTCCATGCAACGCCACGTGTGCTCTAGATTCTCATGCAACACACCCTTACTTTTGATTCCCATGCAGGTCATGCTTCATTCCGATTCTCGTTCAACACCAGACGTCTTTCAGATTTTTGAGCAATGCCATGCGTCCTTCAAATTTTTGTGTAACATTGTACATCCTCCAAATTCTCATGCAATGTGATCCTTCCTTCTGGTCCGGTCCAATGCGATGCTTCCTTCTGATTCCCAGACCACATTTTCTTCAAATTTCTGTGCAAGCATTATTCTAAACACAAAACCATTTAAAAAATTGCACCTATCTATTCCCACAAGCATTATTCTAAACCATTGTAAACACAACCTATCTGTCCCACAAGCATTATTATTAACACAACCATTTAAAAAATTTCACCTCCTCAGTGTGACTCTGACACACGGTCCCATTGAAGACGACCCACAACCCTGTGTATAAAAAATACGATGCAAAGGGTTTTGGTCCCTACGTATTGGTCCCCACAACCCTTTGTATAACAGAAACAGACCGAGAAAATGAGAAAGAAAGTGTAAGTGACAGAAACAAAAAGCAAAGTGAGAGAGAAGAAGGATTACCTTTCTTGGGTCACGGTGGAGAGAGGGTTTCGGACAAGAGAGAGAGAAGAGAGAAGACAGGCGACAATGGAGAGGATGTGGGCGTGGCGGAGATGACGACAGTTTGGGGGAAGCGGAGTGGTGGAATCGAAGAGGAGCAGTGGTGAGATGACGACAAAGTGGGGTAGATTTGGGGGGTAGGGTAGATTTAGGTCATTTGATTTGGGGATAGGTTTTTTTTTTTAAAAAAAATTTAAATGAAATCGGGTCGGATCCAAACTTCAGGTCGGGTCATGGGTTAAAAAAATTCAATTCCGGGTTATGTCACGTGACGTGCCACTTGTCATGCCATGTCAGTGCCATTAATTGCCACATCATCACCGTCAACCTCAGTCATCCACAGGGACCAAAACCAAACTTCCAAATTTTACAGGGACTAAAGCCAAACTTTTTAATTTTCAGGGACTAAAAACTTAATTAAACATTCATATATTAACCCCAACAATACGTTGTGTGAGTGTGGGACCCACGTGTAATTATGTGTCTCACTATGCATAATGTACGGTTGTTTAATAAACTCTAATACATGCACTTGAGGGATCAACACTAATGACCTCATTTTTTTATTTGTTTTAGTGCACATGACAAAATGTTATCGGTGAATAATGTACTAACAGTGATTTTAGTAACTTGCATTTATAAAAAGGTGTTGATATATATGTATAATTGCTAAAGCATCTAATAAGTACTTTTTTTAAAGCAATTTTTCACTAGTTTATATTAACGGTCCATAGAGGTTCAGAATTTAGGGTTACAAATTTTTTTCCTCCTTATATTAGTATTCAGACTCTAATATTAATGAGATTAATTAATAAAATTCAGAATATTGTGATTGTCTTTCTCAACGCAGGTTTTTTCCACCTCAAATGTTAATTTTCTAATAAAATGATGATGTTGTCGTGTTACAATAATATTAGTGAGAATGCATTGTTAACAACAAAACAAAAGAGAAAATACAAATTGATTATATTGTATTCTTAACAACAAAACAGAAGATGCTAACTAAAAGCTTTATTATTTAGAGGAACTAATACATGTACAAGCTAGAGACATTGCATCGTCACTACCGATTTGTTCTTGCATCATGAAAAGGACGTTATGTTGTATCTCCACCGGTTTCAAATAATTGTCTACTTTTTCTTTTACGCAAATATGAAAAAAATGATTAAAAAATGTGAAAATAAGAAAAAAAATTGATAGTATATATTTTATCTACTAATTGTCTTTATTTATAGTGGATAATAATTAGAGTTATTATAATAGATAAATATGAGGGAGAGTTTATTTAATAAATATATGTTAGAAAAAGAAATAATTAATGATGTATAAATTTAGTAAGTGAACAAATATATTAAAATAAATCAAAATAGAAAGGTGAACAATTATTCTAAAATGGAAAAAATAGTTTTTAATTGCTTCTTTAACAATCTCTTTATCGTTGAATCGCATTTCAGTGCCCAATCCATAACTCATAATATACTCCTTCCGTTTCGTTTTAACTATTCAATTTCTATTTTTTAGGGTTTTGAAGTATCTTTCCGTTTATAATAATTAGGTATAACTACTTTTTTATTTCATCCATACTCCTGGTTATAGTAAATATTTATTAATATAGTAGATATGAAAAGAGTGATAATTATATTAAAAATAAATTTTTTTTTATATAAAGATAATTTTGCTAATTTATATTATTTTATAAATTTATTAAGATATTTTTTTTATACCTTAATATATATATGTGTGTGTGTATATATATATATGCAAATTAAATAATTTTTGTAAAATAAACAGCAATCGTTCTTTTTAAAACATCACAATCGGCTGAATATTACTAATATAAAAAACGATACAAAAGTTTGTTAGCCGTTGGAATTTTCCTTATTGCAGTACTTTCCTATATCTACCCTCTTATGCTTCTTCCTCCTCTTTGTCTTCCTCTTCAAACCGGTCAAACTCACATGCTTCACAAATAAATATCTCAACATAGTGTCTCGGCATAAAGTATCACTTTTGGGGTCACCTTTATTATATTGAGAGTTTTTTGCTTTGTTGCCGCTGCTACAAGAACTAATTTCTAAAATACTCCCGTTTTAAAATATATTTCATGACTACCCCCCTTAAGCTGACGTGGCAGGATTCGCCAACGCGTTTGGCGAATTCAGGTTGAAATCGCCAACGCGTTAGGCAAATTTGAGAATTTTTTAAAAAATTTGTTTAATTAAAATGTAAGCAAATATGTGTGTATGTTGTATGGTAGGACACGGTGGACGGGGAATTCAACATTTGCAAAAATCGTAGGTTCTCGGATAAGCTACAAAAATTCAAAAAATAATCTTGCAAAAAGGTCAGGACGCTCTTTATCGTGCGGGGGGGGGAGAATCCATCGGTTTGGCCTTTGAAGGGCCCAACCGGCTTGAACTCGTGCGCGCGAGCCCAACTCCCTTCTCAACTCTTTTTACCAAAACAACAACTACTAAAGGTATATAAACACTTAAAAAGTTTGTGCTCTAACCAATGTGGGACTAAAATTTTTACAAAACATAACATTATGATCAAATCCCCATATCTTCAAAATCCCCACGATACTTGGCACCAGCAAGCAATGAACCCATATCAAGGGAGATCAACTACAAAGCCCCAAGAACAAAGCGGAAGTTTAATACCAAATTAAACAAAATACACTTCATACTTTTCAACGAAATTTCCATGTTAAAATTATTGCACTTTCTCAATTATTGTTGGAACAAGCTGCCTTGTTTAAAAAGTACATGTCCAAAAACACGTTCAATGCTTATGACATACACACACACATGTACTGATCTCATTGGAATTAAACAAGATCAGGATATATGAAAAAAAATCGGTACATGTTTCGTGTTCAAGGTTTTTACTTGATTCAAGATCTTGACTAATTTTCATAAAGGCAGATGGCTATAAACTCATGTCAGAAAGTAGCAGAGAGTACAAAAGGAGTTGTATATAAACTCATGTCATAATGTTATGTTTTTCAAATCATCACAACAAGAAGAAACCAAACCAAATTTATCATCCTTGATAATTAACCAGGGGAGGAACATTATGAATACGAATATGATGAGGCTGCTTATTGGTTTGGCAGCTATGAATGTACTCATCATAGTAAACATCAGTGGTTGAGTAAACATCATATGGAGAAGAGAGGACTTTGGAGTTTACCATAAGTACAAAATATTTTAGTCTCACATTGGTTAGAGCACAAACTTTTTAAGTATTTATATACCTTTAGTAGTTGTTGTTTTGGTAAAAAGAGTTGAGAAGGGAGTTGGGCTCACGCGCATGAGTTCAAGCAGGTTGGGCCCTTCGAAGGCCAAACTAATGGATTCCCCCCCTCGCGCACACGATAAAGAGCGTCCTGGTCTTTTTGCAATTTATTTTTTTAATTTTTCTAGCTTACTCAAAAACCCACGATTTTCACAAATGTTTAATTGCCATACCACATACGTACATATTTGCTTATATTTTAATTAAACAAATTTAAAATTTTTTTTTTATTTTTCCTCAAATTCGCCTAACACGTTGGCGATTTCAACCTGAATTCGCCAAACGCGTTGGCGAATCCTGCCACATCAGCTGAAAGGGGGGTAGTCATAAAATATGTTTTAAAACGGGGGTATTTTGGAAATTAGTTCCTCTAGCAGGGGCAAAAAAGTAAAAAAACTCTTATATTGAAGCTAAGCTATTAATGCGTCATAAAAAAATAAAAATATTGGAAGAGTATTTCTCTTCTCCTTTATAAAAAAATTGTGTCACTTTAATGTCAACAATAATCACACATATATTCTATAAAAAAATATTCACACATATATATTATATACCTAACTAAATTTACTAAATAATTGCTGCAGAAAACTGTTACACTAGCCATATGAAGTCATTCTAGTCAGTCCACCAAAGGAGACAACTCCACTAATTTGGGGACATTTTGAGTCCTATACATTATACATGGAAGAATTTCAATTCTTAAACAATTATATTTATAAAATAAGGGACTTATGGTGAGTCTCACGATAATAGACTCCACAATTTTATGAATGTAATTGTTAAATTAACTATTTATTTATTTTTATTCATCAATCTAAACTTTTAAAAAATATAATTCTTTACATTTTACATGAAGATATGTATAAAAAAATAAATATATAATATCAATTATTTAATTATATTTACCCATCAGCTTAAATTTTTTAAGAAAATTAATTCATGAAATAATGAATAAGTGCCTTCAAGCCATAAACTTTTGTTCACTCAATAATTTCTCTTGCTGAGGACGGCAAATATATGCCAGTTGACATGTTCTTAACTCACCACTCCCACATTCCCACTGACTGAAAACACCAACACACTCAAAAAAATAGCCACTACCTTTCAAGCCATGTCCACCAATGGCGACCCCGAATCCCTCGTCAACTCCAATTCCCAGGTCGCCATCGATGGCTCCAATGTCTCCCCAATCGAGAGCCTCAACTACGAGTTAGTAGTACACTAGTGCTTCTTAATTTCCTTTTCTTCATCTGGGTCTTCTTCTTTTCTCCAAAGTTGGGATCTTTCTCATGGCCCATTTCAAAAAGCCTTCTCCTTTTTATGTGCAGGATCCTCGAGAACGAGTTCTTCAATCATGATTGGAGGAGCAGAGGGAAGGCTCAAGTATTCAAGTACGTGTTCATGAAGTGGCTCTTGTGCTTCCTCGTTGGCTTGGTCGTTAGCCTCATAGGTTTCTGCAACAATCTCGCCGTCGAGAATCTCGCCGGCATGAAGTTCGTTATGACATCCAATAAGATGTTGGAAAGGAGGTGCTTTCTAAATTTTACTCTTACTCTCTTTTTTTTTTTTACTTCAGTGCAGGTTTTGATGGTTTCACAAGGGAAAACAAAAATTATTCTTTTTTTCTCAGTAAAGTTATGATTCCAAGTTTTATTTTGAACGGAAATGAGACCAAAAAAAAAAAGTTTTAAAGTTTTATACATGTTAAAATTACGATTAAGTATTCTCAAACCATTTTTTTAAAAAAAATATTAAACTTGCAAACACATCATTAAAAAAAACAAGAGTTGTATGTAGTCATTAAACATGTAACACCGAGTCGTTTCACTACTTAGTCGAATGTTATGTTGGACCAGTACATGTAACATTTCTTTTAGAAAATAATTATGATTACTTTAAGTTGAAGTTTTTTTTTTTTTTTTTTTAATACTCTTATTGTGGGAAGATGCTGATAATAAAATTACTGTGAATTTCGTACAGGTTTCACTTGGCATTTGCATTGTTTTTCACTTCGAATTTGATTCTCACGCTTTTCTCCTCTGTAATCACGGCTTTTATAGCACCTGCGGCTACCGGTTCCGGTATACCGGAGGTGAAGGCATACTTAAATGGCGTGGACATACCTGGGATATTTTCTATACTGACTCTGTTAGTTAAGGTATACAATTCTTTGCCCTCTAAAAGTACTTCAAATATTTAAGATATGTTATTTATTCATTATATATATATATATATATATATATATATATATATATATATATGAAACATCCCGTTTATTAACATCATATTTGTCATTAGATGACATTTTAATAAAATTCACACTTAATAATACCTTATTCGACGATAAATAAATAATAAATCGATACAATATCTCATATACAATTAGTATAAATAATATTTCTTCAAATACCTTTTGTGACAAAAATAATTTGAGGCATGTTAAGCCTGCTAGATAATAATAGTTAAAGAATAATATTGCTTAACTCTAAAAGAATACCATTGTTCGCCTTGGTTCGAATTTGGGACAACTTACCCAGTAATCAGATGCTGCTTCCCACTAACCTATATGGATTCTACGGCTATGATGTGCAAGTTTTATTTTTTTTATCTTCAAATTAAATGGAAAATGCTTAACTATGCTAGAGGCTTTTCATAAAGGGTGTGAAATCCTCTCAAGTGATTTATTAATTAATAATATAAAACTCATACATGTTATAAGTAAAATTTTTTAAAAAAAAAGTAACAAAATTCTCACAAAATGGTTGTCCAATCATAAAGAAGTTCTCATTAAAAAGAGGTAAGAAATTCTCTTATATATAATTTGTCATGTATGATCTCTCGTCATTAATTAAGAAGCTAGGATTCATACATAACATAAGCATATAAAAAAATTTGATGATAAAATATCACACATGACATTATCATATAAAAAGTACATAACTAGTGTGACGTAATGATAATTCATCTTGTCTCTTAACTATGTTGGTGTGCGTTTGGTCTTTACTCATGAGAATGAAAAACCATTTCTTGATCAACAGTCTACTATTTAGTGTGAACTCAATTACTACAAATAGATTATCACTATTGCCGACAATAAACACATTGGATGCAAAAAAAAATATATAAAAGAACATACAAGAATTCATTCCCTTCAAAATGAGAGTAAATTACATTGATGTCTATAAGATCTACAAAAATTACATTTGACTCTTTTAGTAAGTTCACTTATGGATTAGAGGGAGGTGGATTTGGTCAGTTTGGTGTAAAAAAAAATTCAAAACCTTCCAATTTTATCATAGGGCGTGTTTGATACCATGGATTAGGTCAAATTAGATAAACTTATCTAATCTATTATTATTTTATTTAATCACACTGGATTGAATAACCTAATCAATTAAAGACTTTATCTATCATTTTAATAGATAAGTTAATCTAGTTTATAGGGTAAGATTAAACTTGATAAGGGTGTGATGAATAAGAAATCATAGAATAATAATAATAATAATAATTAATTATTATTATTATTATTATTATTATTATTATTATTATTATTATTATTTTAAAAAATTGACTTATCATGTGTCATCTCAAAAACTGTATTAAAATTTAGTCAGGTCTTATTCTATCCGTCTTTATCCTACCCGCCCTTGTATTATTTGCCCTTATTCTATCCGGTATGTCAAACAGGCCTTATAGATTTTCACTTCAATCAAATTTGTACTTGTCAAAAAATTTTGGTCAAAATTATCATTACAAAATACAAAAGTCGGTCACGCTAATTCCTTCATTATTTTTTCTAAGGCTTAATTAAGTTTTTAGCCCCTGTAAAATTTCAAAGTTTATTTTTAGTCCCTGTGTCTGGTTGGGGTTAACGATGTTGACATGGTTGTTAAAAGCACTGAGGTGGTCGTGCCATGTGGCATAACATGCCACGGCATAACATGCCACGTCAGTGAGAAACGAATCCAAGACTTCTGTCATTCCCAACAATGTCTTATCTACTATCTTGCAACATTTTATGCTATCTTATTTATTAATATAATTTTAATAGGATTAATTAAGTTTTTAGTCCTTGTAATATGAAAAAATTTGGTTTTAGTCCCTCATGACAAGTTTTAGTCCCTGTAAAATGTGAAAATTTGGTTTTAGTCCCTGTGGACGATTGATGATGGACGGTAATGACATGTCAGTTGACCCGTCATCTGGGACCATTTTTACATCACCGTCCATCACCAACTGTCCACAGGGACTAAAATCAAATTTTCACATTTTACAGGGACTAAAACTTGTCATGAGGGACTAAAACCAAACTTTTTCATATTACAGGGACTAAAAATTTAATTAATCTATTTTATTATTTAATTTTTCTTTTTAAAGAAACCTTAATCTAAAGAATCCCAAGGACTCTTCCACACTCACACTCTCATCTCATCTGAATAATGTGAGAGAAAGCTTTGCTGGCTTTTTTCCTTTTTGTTTTTTGTTGGTAAAATGTCATATATCAGTGATAGACTTGTCTGTATATTTTTTTATCATAAAAAAATAAAAATAAATATTAAAATAAAATAAAATATGAAATTTTTAATTTTTCAAAAATAATCATAACAAAGTATTATTTTTGTTAATAACTTAATTTCTTAATATAATAATATTCTAAAGTAAAAAAACTAATATATATATATATATATATAAGTATTTTTTGAGAGAAGGGAGAGAGTTTAACTGAATATATAACATTTACTATATAACAAGTAAGAGTGTATAAATTCAATATGAATTAAAAAGACATTTTCAATAAAGAATTGAAACTCTAAAGTTGCAAGTTGCTAGGGTATGCCTATGAAGAAACAGATCAAAAGATAAGTCTGAGCAACGTGAGTATCCTTTATGTGAGAGGAAAAATCAAATTTTCATCCATTGATTTTATCATTAAGAAACCAAAGTTCATATCCCAAAAAAGTTTGCTCAACTTTGTTATGTATATTACCAATTCTCTTGCTTAGTATGTGATAGTAAGATCATAAACAGAATATATAGCATTTGACCAACAAAAAATAAATACAAAAATGTCAGCAATACTCTCTCACATTATTCATATGAGATGAGAGTGTAAGTGTGGGAGAGTCCTAAGGAGTCTTTAGATTATGGTTTATTTTTTAAAAAAATTAAATAATAAAATTATATTAATAAATATGATTGCATAAAATGTTGTAAAAAGTAATGCTAGTCTAGTGGATAAGGCATTTCAATGTTGTCAAACATAATTATGCCACGTGGCACGACCACGTCAACACTTTTAACGACCACGTCAGCGTCGTTAATCTCAGCTAGACACTGGGACTAAAAACAAATTTTGAAATTTTACAGGGGCTAAAAGCTTAATTAATCCTTTTTCTAACGGTGACAACTAGCGTAACACATAATTATGCAAAAAAATTTGCCAAAATTATTCTATAACTAATTTTTTGTATTTTGTTGGGATGATCTTGATCGAAAGTTTTTGTTAGAGACAAAAATAAGGGTTTAATAAAAAAAATGTTAATACTCAACTTCGTCACCAACCAACCTAATCCCTAAAATTAAAATAATAAAAGTAATGTTATTTAAACATCAAGCATGACATAAATATTGAATCTTTTTACGAGATCCATAATTACATTACAGACTTGGTGTCCAAATAACATTTTTAAAATAATAATAATAATAATTCAACTTAGATCAAATCTATTATATCTATTCCAATCTATTCTCAAATCAAACATGACATGTAAAAAAAAATTTATTGAGAAAAGTGTACTTTAATTGCTTATTTTTAAAAAAGTACACATTTCAATATTATTTGATTAGATGATGAATTATATCAGATATAAAAAAAAAACTTGATACAAGTATTATAATAATAATAATAATAATAATAATAATAATAATAATAATAATAAAAAGAGTCCTCATAATAATAAAAAAAGAAAAACACTTGTTAATCGCACAACTTTGACGATCGTTAGACCGACATGTCACGCCAGGCCATCGGCCGTCCACGCAACCCCGCGCCGTCCGTCATGCATGCGTCGTCGCGCCGTCCGTCGTCCATCCAGCGTCGCGCCGTCCTCTGTCGACGCCATTGTGCTTCCACGAGCATCCGCAGCTTCACGATCGTGGTTCATTCGGCGTTACTCAGTAATGAGTTTCTCCAACATCTTTCATGTCCGCCATTTATTTCCTTGGGTTGCTGCACGATTCCTTTTGCTGCTTGGGTCGTCTTTTTTGCTAGCTCACGAAACATTTTTCAGATTCTCAGTTATATAATTGCAGATTTGTGTTTTTTCGTTTTTTCTTTTCCTTTTGGATGTCACCATTTCGTGTTCATATCAAATTGTAACTTCTGCAACCACGGGCCGATTTGATGTGACAACCAAGTATCAAGGGAGCATTGAGTAGTTTTAAAACCCATGGTCTGCGTCTACTCTTCTTTAAATCGGCTTAAAGTGCGTGAAGAGATTAATCACTATTTTCGACGGAGCATACATACCTTGAGAGACAAAAAAAAAAAAAAATGGAACTTTTGCTAGGTTATGCCCCAATTTTTGTGAATGAAAGTGATATGATGAGTTTGGGTGTATCCATCAATTAAACAGCATCACTCATGTTTTAATTTTGTGAAATTGTATATAATTGACATTGTTGTCTCTTTATTAGTATTCTGGATTTTCTTTATTCTGTTCAAATAGGCACCAATTGATGTTTTTCACAGAAGAAGAGGTTCGCTTTCATGTTGGTCCTATGTACAGATTATAGGAAGCATTACAGCAGTGTCATCATCTCTTCTCATTGGGAAGGCAGGGCCTATGGTCCACACAGGTGCATGTGTGGCATCATTGATGGGGCATGGTGGGTCAAAGAGATATGGGTTAACTTGGAAATGGTTACGTTTTCTGAGGAATGACCGAGATCGACGAGATCTGATAACGTGTGGATCAGCAGCTGGAATTGCTGCTGCCTTTCGTACCCCCGTTGGTGGGGTGTTGTTTGCTCTTGAAGGGATGACATCTTGGTATGTTCTCCTATCTATATAAAGTTATAACTTTCTCTAGTAAACTGTTCTAAATTTTGATGGTACTTTACTTGAGGATTGGAATCATACTTATTGTCATGTGAGTGGTTTTTGTTCAACAATGTTGCGAAGATGATTAATTCCTCTTCTCCTTTTGGTACATTGATTTAAAAGAAAATAAAAATAACATGTGACCATGCCTTTATTTTTGATTTTTTTTTCCGGCTTTCAACTGGTAATTATGCTGAGCTTTTCTCAATATAATTTTTATTTGAGTGATGCTGTTGGTTATGTTTGATATGGAGTAATTTCTCTATAGTCATTGGTTTAGTTCATATTTTATTATGGACGTCATACACATAAAGTCAAACACCTCTGAAACTGTGATATAAAAACTGATATGGCCTTAATCACATATCTGGCACTTTTTGTCCTCACAGCAATGTCCTTATTCTACATGTCTCTTGCTCGCATTTTTTCCAATGAACCAAAAATATATCATAATCTGTAGACATACTGAAGGCCTCTTACTAAGTATGTTCAGCAGGCTTATTTCTGTATGCTTACAAACAAATGGTTGATTGAGAACCTTCAATCTTCAGATGGGAAATGCAATCCCATGTTCGCCCTAACGGTTTCTGTTATAATTTGTCAGAATTGGTTTTCTTCTGATTCTTATGCATAAATTCTTAGCTACTTTTCTTGTCAACTTCAAATTCCGTAAGCCAATTCAGTTCCCCTTCAATATCTAAACCATAAATTAATGCTTAATTTCTGCTCTGCAGGTCGAGAAGTGCGCTTGTGTGGAGAACTTTCTTCACAGCTGCAATAGTTGCAATTACGCTTCGTGCAATGATTGATGTATGTTTAAGTGATAAATGTGGGTTATTTGGTAAAGGGGGACTGATAATGTTTGATGCTTATTCAGCAAGTATTTCATATCATTTGGCGGATGTTCCTCCTGTGTTTATTCTTGGTGTTATAGGGGGGATACTTGGAAGCTTATACAACTTTATGTTGACCAAAGTTCTTCGTGTATACAATTTTATCAACGGGTAAACTTTTCTTCTAGTTAAATGTTTACAAGAAAATCAGACTTTTCATGACATTGTACAGTGTGTACTGCCAAGCTCATTCTTGTCATCTTTTCCTCTCGCAGGAAAGGCGCCGTTTGCAAAATTTTGCTTGCTTGTTTAATCTCCATGTTTACCTCTTTTCTTCTTTTTGGATTGCCATGGTTTGCACCTTGCCAACCTTGTCCGCCTGATGCAACTGAGCCTTGTCCCACAATAGGTCGATCTGGCAACTACAAGAAATTCCAATGCCCTCCTGATCACTACAATGATCTTGCCAGCCTCATCTTTAACACAAATGATGATGCTATCAGGAATCTATTTAGCAGGAACACTGATGATGAGTTTCAGCATTTGTCGATGTTCATATTTCTCATCACATGCTTTTTCTTAAGTATCTTTAGCTATGGAGTTGCTGCTCCAGCTGGTCTTTTTGTGCCAGCTATCGTGACTGGTGCATCTTATGGGCGCTTTGTTGGAATGTTGGTTGGCAAAAAGTCCAGTCTTAACCATGGCCTTTATGCTGTACTCGGCGCTGCTTCCTTTCTTGGTGGATCTATGAGGACGGCAGTTTCTCTCTGTGTAATTGTTCTCGAGCTGACCAATAACTTGTTATTGGTACCCTTAATCATGGTGGTGCTTTTGGTATCAAAGACTGTAGCAGATGCTTTCAATGCAAATATATATGACCTTATAATGAAAGCCAAAGGTTTTCCATATTTGGAAACTCATGCCGAAGCATATATGAGGCAGCTAAGAGTAGTTGATGTAGTCACAAGGCCACTTCAGATGTTTAATGGCATTGAAAAGGTTCGTAACATTGTGTTTGTTCTCAGAACTACGAGTCACAATGGGTTTCCTGTTATTGATGAACCTCCACTTTCTCAAGCTCCGGTTCTATTCGGTTTAGTCCTTCGCGATCATCTTATCATGTTGTTAAAGAAGAAAGCTTTTTCGTCCACGCCAGTGCCAATAGGTGATGATGTCTTCAAACAGTTTTCAGCAGATGACTTTGCAAAGAAGGGTTCAAGCAAAGGTGACCAGATAGAAGATATACAATTAACTGAGGAAGAGATGGACATGTTCATTGATCTACATCCATTTACTAATGCTTCGCCTTATACTGTTGTGGAGACAATGTCACTGGGAAAGGCCCTCACACTTTTTCGAGAAGTTGGTTTAAGGCACCTGCTAGTGATACCCAAGATCTCTGGTGTAAGTATTTTTGTTTTTTCATTCCCTACCTTATTGCAATTTTGATGGAGAAAGCTGAATGCTGTGTAGTTTGTAAAAGTAGGGTGCTAAATTTATTTGGAATATCTACATGTACTGTTTCCTTGGTCTTTTCTCATAAAAATATTCCATATTTTTTCCTCATATGAATATATCCTTTTTGTTTTTGCCAATATTGGAGAGGACATTTTTGTTAAGAAAGAACAAATTATTTTCAATAATTTTCCTTCGCTTTCCTATAAAAAATGCAATTTACATTTTCATATTAAATATTTGCAAATTGTTCTCAATTTCACACACACTATCCCTGTCTGGCCATTTTCCACCTCCTTGTGGTCTTTACCTAGGTCCACTATTGTTGGTCTGTTGTAAATCATGACATGGGTTGATGGAAACTCACTATGCCTTTTATTATCCCATCTTGCAATTTGCAAGCTACTTTTAGTTCACTCATCTATAATCTTTTATTCATGCTGTGACTGCAGAAATCACCTGTGGTGGGTATACTGACACGGCACGATTTCATGCCGGAACATATATTGGGTTTGCATCCTTTGCTGGTTAGAAGCAAGTGGAAAAGATTAAGATTCCAGCTTCCTTGTCTGGGAAGGATCTTTTAGTGCATCTGAGCAAACAGGACTTCAACTTCAGAAGTAAGTTTGTAGATATTCCTGTGTTGGACAAGGCTTGCTCACATTCTTGAGACCAGAGCACCAGTGAGAGTGTTTTTTTTTCCCCATCTTCATCGTGGAATCCACAGCTGAAGAAAAACTCGAGGAAGAGAGTCATTTGCAAATTACAAAAACTAAAGTATAAAGTGATGAGCTTCTTTTCCTTTCAATTATAGTTCCAGCTATGTATACTGAATAAGACCAAATAAGATAACATGATTGGCTTAGGATATTTGAAGTGAAAAGTTGTTCTTTGGAAGTAGCATGCCGCTCCATAAATTGCAGGCCTCTGATCTAGTGGGGTTTTCTATTTTTATTAAAATAATTGATCAGTGGTTGATTAAGGTTGAGGGTCTTCCTTGGCTTCTCAATTGTAGAAAATGTATGTACAATTTCTAAGCATCTAATGATTACTAGTTTTTGTAGCCACTTTTCAGTAGCTTATAATAGCTGTTCAAAAGCAGGAAAACACGAGAATTTATAAGATTGACTGCAGACAACAGAAAATATTGCATTCAGATGCTCCCCACATTAGCTATTGCTCCATCCTGAATATGATTCACTAACAAATTCATATTTTACATAACAAAATTCACGGTCAACTTTGCAAATAAAACGTTCCATTGGCATTGGCTAAAAGTGGAAGTTCCTCACTATATAGGGGAATTTGGTTGCAACTTGCTTAAATGATCTTCCACTTTCCCAACTTCAGAATGAGTTTCTGTAGTTTATTGATGTTTTTTTTCAAAAGAAAAAAAATCTATCTTAAAGAAGATCCAAACGAAATTAAACTGCATTTCACAATGCCGGAAAGAGAGCATGTTTAGGTAGGATAAAGAAAAAAAAGAACAGAAAAGGAAAAATACAGTGACTTCACAATATCATCATCAAGTTTGAAGTTTTCACTAATTACTCTCTCTCCTAGCACTCTTAACGTAATTTGCTCTAATTGACCACAATTGCTCTCCCACTGTCTTCATGTCAGGTCTATCTGCTCGAACTGGTGCTGCACATTGAATTGCCAAATCAAACATCTTCATCAGAACATCTCCCTTTACAACTTCATCCATTAAGGGATCCACCAGCTCCCCCACTCTTCCCTCATTATACTTCCTGAAGACCTGCAAAGAGGTCCAAACCGCACAGTTTGAGGGTGACGAGAGAAAAAAGACACCAAAGCTTTTCATTAAAGTAGTAAAAGTAATTAGTATTCATCAGCAACTATAAGCTTATTTTGTCACCATTTGCATACATAATGCTCCTGGATTAATGATTTGTTGCACCACCATAATCCCGCCCGTGCTAGTATTAAAGCCTATAAACATGTCCAAAATGTACAGTTGCCACTATAGTTCACCTAGGGAAATCAAAGTAAGATTGTACATACTACAGATTTTATGCATCCAATGGACCATAGTAACATACTCTCTTAGACAGTTATGCAGGATCAAAACTTCCATTTTTGAGTTCTTCTAATGCTATTTATCTTTCCAAAGTATGTAACCATTTAAATGGACAGCGAACACTTGTAAAAGAGAAGGTGATGAAAACACAAGTCATCTAAATAAGAACAAATTATGAGCTTACCCATCTAAGTGTAACCCGCTCTTCAGGACCTTTCTTCAACTCCACAGGACGACGGCCTGTCAGAATTTCTAAAAGCAAAATTCCAAATGAGTAAACATCACTCCTGGTGGTGAGTTGGTATGTTTTCATATACTCAGGATCCAAATAACCAACTGTTCCCTTCACTTTGGTAGAAATGTGTGTTTGATCAGTGTTCACAGGACCAATCCTTGCAAACCCAAAATCAGCAACTTTAGCTCGCATGCTTTCTGTCAGAAGAATGTTGGATGACTTCACATCTCGATGGATAATTGGCTTTTCTGTTCTAAGATAAAGAAAAAGGTTAGGCATCAATTGGCTGATCAATAAACATTAGACTATAGGGACACTAATGCTGCATGAACATGCCAAAACTATAGACGTTTCCAACATACAGAGATCGGTCTCAAAAAGGGAAAAGTGAGAATATGCTGAAAAGGTATCAATGGTCACAACTTGAGCACTATGCCTATCAATAGAATGTGCTTGAATGCGCTCCAACAACAACAACAACAACAATAATAATACTAAGCATAGCTGTACTTGAAGTTGTTTTCTGTGAACTTTAGACTTCAAGAATAATTTGTCCTGTGATCATCTAAAATGTAGTGTAGAGTAATGTTAAATTTGGCTAGTATACAAAGACAATGGCGGAGAAAAAAAAGATTTGCAAAATAGAGGGATTACAGACCTGCATACAAATGCAGATAGGTCAAGCCATGAGCAACATCAATAGCAATTTCAAGGCGCTGATTGAAGTCCAGGATTTTTCCACGCTGACCTGCCAGTTATATATCAACATGATATTCCAAATTAGTTTCTATTGAACGAGAAAGACTGACATTAGCAAAGAATCGAGCAGGGTCTTACCATCCAAATGTTCTCGAAGAGTGCCATTCGGCACATGCTCTGTTATAAGAAGGCGTTCATTTCCTTTTTCAATATAACCTAGTAGCTTCACCAGGTTTCGATGATCAATTTTGGACAGAAGCTGAACTTCACTGCTGAATTCAGTTCTCAGACTCTCAAAGTGTTCCTATACAATTTTGTCATGTAAGCATAGAGAAATAAGTACTGCTACCATTTTTAGTGGTTATAAGTAGCCAAAGCAGTTCAAAATATAGTTTTGATGCATAAAGAGTAACTTCTTACCCTTTTTGCACGTTTTACAGCCACAACCAGGCCATTTTCTAACTCTGCCTTGTACACAGTTCCAAAACCTCCTTCTCCTATTTGTAAAGTTTCTGAGAAATTGTGGGTAGCTCTTTTAATCTGATTCAGGTTGAGCTGTAATGATTCAATTCTACTGAGTTTTGGAGACATCGAGAATCTTGAAGGACTAGGAGGCACCCGTAGTGGACTGGCCGGGATCTTATCAGAGACTGAGTTTCCTTCAAAGGAGGAAACTGAATCCACTACAACAGCAAAAAAATTTCATTACTTCCTCATCCAAGTATATATAATTGGATGCAGTTGGTTCTAATTACAGTCCGCAACCAAATCACAACAGTAATTGTGACCGTATCAGCCACATTTTTTTGCAAATGCAGTAACATGAAGCAACCGCAACTTAAAACCAACGTATTAACAAAGGAAACTAAGAGTTTAAAATAGAGATGGTAAAAGTTGATATAAAACATCAACTCACTTGAAACTGGGTCCTTGGCAAGAACTGCATGAGTAGTTGCTTTTCTTTTCTTCCCATAAAAACAAGGACAGAGAACAGCACAACATACCAACAAAGCTCCACCTGCAAAAACACCAACTTTCGGAGACACAGTCTTAGAATCCCCTTGTGATGCAGATTTATTATTGCTTAAATCCTTCTGCAGAAGTTTTCTTCCTGCCCTTGAAGGCAAGTACACTGCAAACAACAAAAACCACAACATAAGGATTAAAAGGAAAGCCGTTTCCAATTCTTGAAAATATTTATTACAAATGCAAATCTAGTAAATGTGCATAACAATCTTCGCCAAAACCGAACACAAAATAACATCTCAATTGGTCCATACCGAAAGAGACATCCAAGGCACAGTTGTTACTTCCAAAATAGTCCTCAGCATCACTGCAGCCGTTTGCAACAAACAATTTAAGGGCCTTGCAGAAATCAACTTTGTTCACTACATTCCCATTTATGTAAAACAGTTCCTGACCATGACTAGAATACGATCCAGCCACCCAATCAGCACCACAATCCTTTGATTGCAAGGCAACTTCAGAGCCAAAATTTGTTGACAATTGAAATATCAGCACCAAGAGAAATGCAATCATGGCCATTCTTTTAACTAAACAGTGAAGTCCAATTGCAGTTTTCTGTGCTACTAGAGAATAAAAGCATTTCCTTGTAACACACCCTAAACCAAACTGGGGTGTATGACTTTCTACCAAACAGAACCAGCAGAAACTTGATCAAGCATCATACTATTTTCTTTACCCTAAAACAATACATGAAACTTCAACAAATCAATAGTTCCAAAACATTGAGCAAAAGAAAGTTTTTTATTTCCCCTTTCACTGAAACATCCTCAGCAATAAATCAAGGTTTTAGCCCAATTCAACAGAAAAATTGGGCTACCCGTGAACTGATGAAATTCTGCTCAAAAGGGAACAAGCTCAATTTATCTGACCCGATCACAAAGGTGCCGATTAAGTAACCGTACGGTACTTGAAGTTCAACAAAAACCTCCAACAACCCTAGTTCTTGGAATCCGACAAAGAAAGATCACAAGAAGCCAGCTGGCAAGGAATCCAAGACCATGGAGACCTCTTTCAAAGGGTTGTTGTTTGTTGATGAAAATTCCTCCTCCGGTTACTCAATTCCTCGCAAGAAGCATGGACAGAAGACAGAAGACAAAAAAAGGACCAAACTTTGAGCTCAAAACCATGGAAAGTTTGGATTTTTAGGATCTGGAGAATGCTAGAGAAAGAGGGTATAGGAGCGGAAAACAGAGCAGGAGAAATAGAGCAGAGGCGGCTATGGAAGAAGAAAATGAAAAAAATAATACTAAATTTTACCAATAATTAACCCGAAAGAAAACCCGGTTTCACACTTCAAAATTCAGATTATATCGTATGTAGCAGATAAGAATCAACGATTGTTAGTGTTGATTTTCAGCATAGTCTGCATAGAGAGAGAGAGAGAGAGAGAGAGAGAGAACACAAAAGAAGCAATGGTGGACTCTGACGTAGAACTCTGCCGTCTCTACTTGATATTGCTGATTGATGATTATAGTATGAATGAATTATTTGTTTTTTATGTGGATTTTTTATTTATTTATTTGTTATTTTATTATTAATATTTTGTGTTGTATTTAACACCCTCAAATTTTTGGCCTAACGTCACTTTATTTATAAAAAATGTTAGTTGCATTCATACTTAGAGATATAATTATGAGGTGTGACATGTAAGTAACTCATTTGTTAATCACTCAAAATATTATATGTATTGACCGACATGTTTACTATAATTAAATTAAATCTTAATAAAGTATAAATTTTATTTAAATCATAACCAATAATAAGATTAACATGTTGATATAAATTAAGTTTAAATAACAACAAAAAAATTCCCTTTCCTTATGGTGCCGTGGTTGACCAATGGAACTTCGGGAGATGGGAGAGAGAGGGGGAAAGCTATTGGAATTACCGGGAAACTATCTGGAGGGCATTTTTGTCATTATGCAATTTTTATTGCCTAAGAACATTGAATGTGATCATATTTTATTTTAGGAAAAACCTAAATTTAATTCCTCTTTATTTTCATTTCGATGAATTTGATTCTTGTTAATTTTACGTTAGTTGATATGTCACCTCATCATTTTCATATACTAAACTAGTAGCATCATTGTGATATAATGTTATAATAATTATATTTATTATGTTCTTAAATTGTATTATTAATTAGTGACTTAAAAGTTAAATTTAGTATGTCAAACTAAATTGGCAAACATCATTATCACTAAGCTATCAATATTATTATGTTATTTTGCCGTAATCATTATATATATTTTATACTTGAAAAAATCAAACTTTTATGAAAAAAGTACAAATAAAAATTATAATAAGCTTAAAATAATTCTAATTATAATTTTTATTTGTACCTTTTTTGCTTAAAAGTTTGATTTTTTTTAACTTATCGGTAACACATTCACGTATAAATACATATAATGGTCGTAATAAAATATTTAATAGGCTTAAAATAACTTTAATAGCGTATCATTAATGAAAATTTTATTTTGTTGATAAAAAATTAAGCTTATTGTTAATATCCTTTTAAAAAATATAAATAGGATTAATCTAAATATTAATATATTAATATTATTAATAAACTTAATTTATTTATTTTTTATTAACAAAATAAAATTTTTATTAATGACACTTTATTAAAGTTATTTTAAGCTTATTATAATTTTTATTTACACTTTTTTTCATAAAATTTTAATTTTTTTAACTCACTAGTAACACAATTCAAGTATAAAATATATATAATGTTGCAGCAAAATAATATAATAATATTGGTAGTTTAGTGGTAATGATATTTGCTTATTTTGCTTGATGTATTAAATTTAACATTTGAGTCACTAATTAGTAATACAGTTCAAGTATATAATAAATATAATTATTGTAACATTATATTATAATAATGTTGATAGTTTAGTGGCAAAGTTGCTTGCTTCTAATTGAAGGAGTCTAGATTTGAGTTATACCTCTTGCAAAAGATGAATTTTTTTTTTTTAACGAATGACATCAAAACGGCGTAGTTTCGCCTCATCTGTGAGACATATGCCAACGACACTAACGTGGATGGGGTGACGTGGCACATTAACTGCCACGTCGGGGCTTTTCCATTATTTTATTTGTAAGAGTCTTAAAAGTGTTTTTCACGGCTAACTTGGATGAGTAAACCAAAATATACGTAGGAAAAATTATATTCAGGTCAGTAACCTCAGCTTGGAGCTGATATTGAAGCTCCTATAATTATTACATAAAACATGGGGAATTAGAATAATGCTGGACCAAGTTTGGACTGGATTTATTTATAAGTTGGAGGCTCAAAAGGAAATAATAATTGATAAAGATGAATCGGGATGTGATGGTTGAACTTCAATTGGAATTATAGAAATAGTAATAATACAACTAAAAAATATATAACTGATTTTAATTATATTTAATATTCATTTTCTCTTTGTTTCTCATATTTTTTTTATTTTTTATTTTTTTTCTTCTCCCCCACTTTCTCTTCTTTTTCTCTCACAGTTGTTTAGTCTACAAACACAATTTTTTTTTCTTCGATATGTGTTAAGAATAATTTATGTTAGTGATTTGATTTGATTGATTTGATTTAATTATAATCTTTTAAATATTTGATTGATTGTAATTTGTCTCTTGGCCGTTCGATTTTCAGTCTATAAGTAGGCCCACCCTCCATTGTAAACACAACTCTCATAATACCGTTATTTCTTGTTCTCTATATTTTCTCTATAGTCTTTGTTGTGTCCCTTTGCCCTTTTATTCAAGATGTTTAACAATATGTAAACCCAAAACATAGCATTTCCTTTTTCTTTTTTTCATCTCTGAACATTCATCTTTTTCGTTTCCTTCTTCTTCATTTTTGGCGTCTTCTTTGTTTTGTTTTAGTTTTTTTATTCACAAGATGTTATGGATCTTAAAATTTTTCGTTTTCGTCTCATTCTTTGTTTATATTTGTTCAAAAGTTTGTGCATGTAAGTATTAAAGTTTGTGTCTGCTTGTTCAAAAGTTTGTGTATGTGAGTACTTTTTCCATCTTTTTCTTTGTTTTTACTTGTTTAAAAGTTTGTGTATGTGAATATCAAAGGTTGTGTATGTTTGTTCAAAATTTTGTATTTGTGAGTACCAAAATTTGTTAATGGTTGCTATAAAGTTTGTGTATGTGAATACCAAAGTTTGTATATGAACACAAGAGAGAAAGTGTGATAGTTAACGTTCATTATTTAACTGGACGAGAGTCTAATTTTGTTATGTTTCTATGTTTCTATTTTGTAAAGTTTATGTGTCTGTTTTAAAGTATTTGTAATGAGTACACACACTTAAAGTATGAGTAAGGAGGAGAAAAGAGAGTATAACAATTTATTTTCACTATTTAATGTCACAAAGTTTCTATTTTATTTAGTTTTCGTATTTGATAAAATTTGTCTCTCTATATTATTTTAAAATGTTCATATCTATATATAACATACATAGTTATACGTTAATTGTACATTGAACATTTTTCAGTTGTACGCCACATATTATTGTAATAGAAATGAAGGCGTCATTTGCATAAGAAATCCAACAAGTTGAGGGAGAGGGAGAGAATGGACTATGCTAAATTTCAAGGCTAAGATGATGTAGAGTATTCAGGTCCAAACTTAATTAACCACACGATTTTAGTGCAATGATCTTTGTAACATCCCGCTTTCTCCTTAGCGGAATTTCGCTAGATAATTGTCCAAGATATTTCTAATTTCAGTTGAGCCGTTAGAATCATGAACTCTTAGAATCATGTTTTCTCAAAATTTTGCAGATACTAGAACAAACTCTTTCTGCCGTCTGAATACAATCGCGTGTCTAAAGTATCTGTAAAAGGTACGGCTACAGACGAGAATTCACAAACACCTTAAATGAACCTAGAACCTTCCTTAGAAAAATTAGGGGATCACAAGGACGTGATCAGAATATTTTTAGAACAGCCGTACGCGAAGTACTGGGACTGGGAATGATAAAATCGGATCAAAATTGATCTGCTGGAGACCTTTAATTCTCGGTCACACAAGTGGCCGAGACACAAAGGCCATACACGGCCAAGAAGAAGCCAAGTGTGGTCAAAGGGGTCAAAAGGTGGGTGAGTCACATGGTGAGTCATGACAAGGACATTTAGCATAAAGACAAAATAAGGGTATTTTGGAAATTTTGCCCCAAGGGCAAAATTGGGAAGGGGAATTCGTCCAAGAGGCCTATAAATACCCCCCAAATCTGAAATTTTGTGGAAAAATTAGAAAACTTTGCCAAAGCTCTGTCCGATTACACAATCAACCATTATTCTGTCAAACCGAGAACCCAAAGACTTTCTACATTACCCCAGTCTAGATTCTTCAAAAATCCCCTAACCCTAACCCACAAAAGCCCTCAAAATCCCTAGAGAAAGCTTGAAGAAACTCAGCCCAAGAGGAGTTAGGAGGCATCATAACAAGTTAGAAGTCCGCAGGAAACACCAAAACCGGGAAAACGTGGGTAAACCGACATAATCATTGTCTATGTGATTTAAGATGTATGATGATGTTTGTGCTATGTTTTATGCTAGATATATCTGTGGTTAGGATGCCTTTTATGTGACCTTGGTGTATATATATATATATATATATATATATATATATGTTGTTGATAGTTGTCTGGATCTACTGGTGTTGTCTGTGATTTTGTCAAAATTTAGGAGAGCCTAAGACTGAAATGGGTATATGACACGATTTTGAAGGGATCTGTATGCTGAGATTTTTATCATGAAAAAATAATGTTATTTTTGGATTCTACACAAAAAATTGAGTGGGGATGTTAAGTTTTATGATTTTTGGAGTCCCCGATGAATTTCTCAGCAAACAGACAGAAAACGGGGTTTTTGGGAAACAAGGGCAAAACGGGAATTTCACGTCTTGGGACTGAAAAACTGGGTTGATTTTCAGAAAATATGGGTTTAGAACTATCAAAAACCTTAAGGGCGAGTCTTGAGTCCATTGGGTTTTTGAAAACTAAAATTCCAAAGAAAATAGAGCGTTTACGGAGGCGAAATAGCAATTTTGGGAAAAACGGGAAAACTGCAATTTCGTGGAGTTGGGATTAAAATCTGAATTTCTAAGCATGAAAAATGATCTTAGGACTATCAAAAACCTTGCCATAAGGTCTTGGACCTCTCCGGTTTCTGATCCCTAATCTCTGATAGAAAACGGATGTATGCTTTGTGATTTTTAGAATAACTACTAGATATGTTTGTTTACGTTTAGAAAATACTTGAGCATGAAGTATTGGGCTATGTATGTTCTATGTGTTATGTGTTACATAACTATGTGAGTTTATGCTTGTTTTGCGATTTATAGAAAGAGTTGTTGGGAATATATGAGATTTATGGTTAGAAATGGTATGGAACATGAAAATATGTCTCTTATATGTTACTGAGCTATATTTGCTCTATGTGAATGATTATCTTGAAATATGGATGAATGATATACGACTGTACACATGTGGTTGCTTTATGGGATACTGAACTGTGGGCGGCAGTCCTAGGATGTATATGACATCGCGTGTGGGCAGCAGTCCTAGGGTGCATAATGCATTGCGTGTGGACGGTCCTAGGGTGTATAATACATCGCCTGTGGACGGTCCTAGGGTGTACAATACATCGCGTGTAGATGGTCCCATGATATGAATGATGAAGGATGTATGTTTGATTGAGAACTTATTCCCTAGGAGCCAGGGCAGAACATAAAAGACCTAGTAATGAAAAGACTAGACTCCCTCAAACACCTAGTAATATAGGTAGCTGCTCATGACTAGCAGGGATATTAATAACTAGTAGGGATATAGCATAATTGTGACACCTAGAGCGACGAAATCATAATTGAGACAATAAAATGAGTTGCGATGACCAAGGTTTCCCACTGAGAACGCAGAGTTCTCATACCCGCTCTTTTATGGTTCCAGGTGAGCAAGACAGGACCTCAGCTTGATACACGAAGCGGCAGCTCGAAGAAGAGGAATTGAGAAATAGAATAGCAAGAACTAGGACAAGGACGTTACAATTAGCCCTTAGTTAGCATGATCCATGTATTGTACTTCTGTGAGAAATTTCGTGTATGTATTAACTATGATATTACCTATATAAATAATTGTGAATACATGTTATGGACCACTTGTCTGCTTATTGTTTGACGTTGCTATGTTGGAATAGTTATCTGTTAAGGATAAAGCTTTAACGCTTGCATTATAAATTCTATCTGACACGGGGCTCATATTTTATATCGTATATATGTAACGAAAAAGTTTCAAAATGGTCCATATTTTCAAGTATAAGATAATTGTGAACCTTAAAGTAGGGACTAAAAGTAACTCCAACCAAAGCAGATAACAACCTAGTGAGCATTGTTTGCAATGTACACATAAGCAGCTAGCTAGAGTGTTTTAATCTTAATTAGTTAAGTTGAACAAAACAAAAAAGTGACCTTTGTTATGAAGTTTATTGGACTAAAGTTGTCCTTAATTGTTGCGAAGGCCTTGTAGAAACTCAGGTCAAATGGGAACATTACAAGCCCAAATTCAGACTTGGGTCTAGGTTTGAGATATAAAATGAAGGCTAAACCCAAACTTAGTCCCTCTTAATTTTGATTTCGGTCAACTTAGTCTTTCTCAAAAAAAAATTGGTCAATTTTGTCTTTCTCAATTGTCACCCCCTTTCATGTAGGCATCATTCTATGTGCAAAGCTGACACCTTAACCATTAAGCTACTAGTGTTATTGTTATATAATATTTTATATATATATATATATATATATATATATATATATTATACCTAAACGAGGCTACTAATAAATTAGTAAAAAAATTTAACTTTTGTCACTAACAAGAGTTAAACTCAGCACATTAAGCTAAGCAAACAAGTGTCTTTCATCTAAGCTGTCAATTTTGTTGTGTTATAATAGTGCAATCATTATATATTAAATTGTGTTACTAATAAATGACTTTAAAAAATCAAACTTTTATGAAAAAGACAACACAAATAAAAATTTTAATTAGCTTAAAATAAATCTAATAGAGTAAAATTAATGAAAAAGTTTATTTCGCTAGAAAAAATCGTATACATATAAGAAAAAAAATCATATATTTATATAAATGTATAAAAAAATATATGAAAATGTATATAATTTTTTAAACATATAAAAAATGATTTTTTTATAAAATATAAAAAATCATATATATAAAAATTGTATGTAAAAAATTGATTATATATATCATATGTTTTTTTTTAATGTATAAAAAAATTATATGATTTTTCCTA
>QANU01093663.1:0-10735 GCA_003254905.1 Nissolia schottii | reverse complement strand
CAAACATTAAATGGACGTATGTGCAAACATTATCCATAGGTCACAGGTTTTATCTTTGTTTAGGAGGAGGATATGCATTTTGGCATATTCTCAACCTTTCAACAATTAATGCATAAATATTATAAATATTTTGACACAATTTTTTTACATATTACCATGAATAAACATTAGATGTTGTAATATAAGCATTATGTCCTTGCTACAAATGCATAAAAATGCAGAATTTGATGTATTGTAGAATTGTGCAAACTTTAAATGGGCATATGTGCAAACATTAAATGGGCTTATGTGCAAACATTATCCACAAGCCACAGATTTTGTTTACATCACTGTGATTTTTACTCAACTAAAAATAAATCTTGACTTTAAAGTTAACATGCACAGGTCATGTATATCTTTTTCGTTTCCTTCCTCCTGCCAATTATGCTTTGGTTTTTTTTTTAACTTCTTTCTGTCTTAGTTAAAAGATGATAACAAGCAGCAACATCTTCAATCACTCATCTCTCTAACAAATCCCAGATCTTGCACATGAGATTGCAGAGAACGACGAGATCAAAGAGAACGAAGAGGGTGAAGAGAGCGGAGAACAATGAACAGTGAAATTTTTTGAGAAAGATAATAAAGATAAGGAACGTAGGTTCACGTGCGTGTTGGTGAGAGTGGGAGAAAGAGTGGATAAAGCAGTTATTTTAGGGAGTCAGTGTATTCTAATACAGGTGTATGTATGGTGTATGAGATATAGGTGTAAATGTAGCATAACTGAATTACTATTATTTCTTAAATTTTGGGTAACAACCAAAAAACAAAGGGTGTACATGAGTCTACCCTCTAGATTGTCAAAATTATTTAATCAACTTCATCTAATCATATTACAAGTTTCTAGTTTAAAGTTCTAGTAATTGAGTAACTCATTATAGAAATTACATCGTTTTGCAAATGTAAGTTTATAGTTGGAGTTATGTGTATTGGTTGTTGTATTTTCACATTTTTTCTTACACTTGTCTCGAAACATGTGCTTGGTTTTATTTTTCAATAAAAGAATGACATAATCCCAACCCAATTAAGATTACTATATGTAGCATCCCGTTTTTTTCTTAAGAAGGATTTCACGTAATAAATATATACAACCAATTATTTAGATTAGAAAATTAAATCTAAGATTTTATTTTCTAAAAATACCATTCAAAATAATGGTTTTGCAATCTCACGGAGTTTCGCAAGATCTGGATCAATTTTCGGTTGTCGCTGAAATTTAATTATGTATCAAAGGTACCCGTAAAACACACTTTTATGAAAGAAAAATTACGGGTACCTTGGGTTAATTTAAATTCCCTATTTGGAGTGTTTGTACAGTTTGTTTTTATGTTTAGATAATTTTTAGAATATTCGTTAAATTTCTGCTCACGTACGACTATACACGTACGCGGACATTTAATGACCAAACACAACCAAACACGTAACATTTTTTGAAGAAAAATGGCTCCCACACGGTAGCACAAAGCCACACGGCTGCCACCCCCATCAACCACTCTCTTACACCACCATATTCACCATACCTCCCACCATACCTTCTACTATACATCACTATTACATTATTCTCTTTTCTTTCATTTATTTCATTCATTTTTGCCAAAATTTGCCCCTCAAAACTGAAGCCACCAGCTGCTCCTCTCCACTTCATCTTCTTCTCCAACTTATTTTCTTTCATCACTCATTTTTATGATCAAAAGCCACAAGACATTGTGCATCTATCATCATCTCCATTTTCACTCTTGTTCCTTTGTTTCCCAAGAGAAAAATCGATCACCCTTGCGCCAACACACCACCATCTTTGTCTCTTTATTTTCTCCCATTAGTGACCAAGAAAAACTCACCTTATTTCCCTCACAAGAACCACACAACCACTAGTCTCCATTCTCAAGTTCCCTCTTAAAGGAAGGTGACAACAAGCTTCAAGGCCTCTTTGGGACTCTACCTCAAACTCTCGTCCCCAACACCAACTCACTTAGAAAGTGGGTAAGCCTTGGGTAAATCACCACCTTGGTGATTTATGTGAGTTGTGTGTCCATGTTGAAAAATATAGTGTGTATGTGCTATATGTATGTTGATGACGTATATGTTGGGATTTTGTGTTTTTGGAAGCCTATAATATTTTCTTGTGCATTGTTGGAATCTGTGATGGAAACCTTAAGAGGAGTGCATGAGAAAAAGTTTGCGAAAATGAGGAAAACATGCAAGGAAGCAAATCTGTCCCACAGTCTTGCGTCAGGCAGCTGAGCGACCGTGGAGGGACGCTGAGCGACCTGAGTGGTTAGAGAGTTCACTGAGCGACCCTAGACAGGGCCCTGAGTAACCTGAAGGACCCTAGGTAGCTAAGCGATCACTAACAGGGTAACTGAGTGACCTGAGAGGTCCTCGAGGGTCCACATATTCCTACAAGCACTATCCCACTTTAATTTTGTGTATGATGATGTAGATGATTGTATGTTATGTACTATAATTATGTTATTATGCATCATGAGAGTATGGTTGTCACTAGGGCTTTAGGGAAACCAAGATCACTAGGAATTAATCACCTAACTCTGTAAAGATCATAAATGAACCTTAGGGAAAATGCAGTATCTTAAGAAGGATCTGGTCATTATTGGGTTCAGTATGTCTTGAAGATAAGTACATAGTTATAAAATAGGGAAATCCCCCTCTCTTGCCACGTCAAAGGACAAGCCCCTCGCCAGTCCAGTAAGATGGATTAGTTCATGACCCGAATGCAGGCTTAGACCTGGTCTAATGTTAAAGTTAGAGTGAAAAAGATGAGTATACATCCAGAGTTGTGACGTTAGGAACAAGTACAAGTCACCCAAAGTGCGTGGAAGTTAAGAAGGTTAAGAAAGTACGAGTCCACTCCTGGCCACATCGAAAGGTCAAGGCCATTAACCATCCTACAAGCAGGTGGTCATTCCCTATCGTTGTCGATGAAAGTATGTTAAATGCATCTGTGGTTTGCTACCACTCAGGTATCAGCGCTGCTTGGTCGCCAACAATATGGAAACCAGAGTAGGTTGTAAACCAAATGGGGATGATAGTCCCACGATATATAAAGGAGAATGATGGACATGGTGGAATAAGAAGGACGTTTCCATAGGGCACGTAAGAGAAGCCCCCATTCTCCTCATGCATAAATATGTGATGTATGTATATGATGTATGTATTGTATGGCATTAGGTCTTCAGAAGATCGCCTCTACAATATTCACGTTACGTAAATGAATAAGAAATAGAAAGCTTGCTCATTAGGTAATATCAAGATTAGATTCCTCAGTCACCTAGTAAATTAGGTAAAGCTGCTCACAATTAGCAAACAATAAAATAAGTAGGAAGTTTAGTACAATATGACACTTAGAGACCTCCTGAGCTGCATGGATCATAATCGAATCAAAAGCAAAAAACCATAATTTTTCATTTAACATTCTTCATTTGGTTCCTCTTTAGAAAACCCTAATTACAATTATATAGTAGATTGTTAAGGAATGTATCTATATTGTTAAGGAATGTATGAAGACAATCATAATCACAAAGTTAGAAAATTTAAATGGGTGAATTTATCTTCAAATATTTAACTAAATGATAATAAAGAAATTATCATTAAGTTTTTTTTTCTTATCTTAAACATTCATATATTTTATAAGATTTATTTACTATTTCATCTTTTCTATTTTTGCTTATTCCTTACACTAGTATCCAAACTCCTGTACTAGTGGGACTGACTAATCTAGTTCGGGATGTTGTGGCTAGCCCTCCCGACACATGTCTTTTCCTCCTCTGGTCCTGGACTTGGGAATCCTTTAGGAAGGGGACGAGCTTACCTACCACTCGACCAACCTTATTTTGGTAATTTCATCTTTTCTATTAGTAATTAACAATAATATTTTGAAAAGGAAAAAAACTAAATACTAAAATAAAAAAAGATTCATTCTTAATATAAATATATACCTAACCAAAAACAGAAAGAATCTAAAACAAAATGCAAAATTAATAATTGATAATGCTTTATAACTATTTAGACAAGAAAATTGATCTATAAATCAAACCTTTTCTTAGATATTTTGAATAGATTGAGAAGAATTCTCAAGAGACACCCTAGTAGGAAGGGTGTATCCATGACCCTAAAACTCCTTCTACAGAACAAGCACTAACTTGTCTGATTGAGAAGAATGAAGTATTATTTCAGTTTGTCCCTCTTGATGCCGAGAAAAAGGAGGAGAAAATGGCTCAATACCTAAAATCTTCAGTTTAGTTCTTCTATTCTAATTTCATTCTTTGTTCTATATATCTATAATAAGTAGTCTCGATCGATTTTTTATCATGTTGATTATTGTTTTATTAATTTTTAATTTTTAATTTGTTTCATAATGTGCAGCCTTTTGAAATAGTTAATGTCGTTCAAGATGTAGATTACCGTCACCGCCACCATTTTCGAACAACTTAGTAGCTCAAGCTCATTACCGAAGCCACAGTTTGGGGAAAATATACTAAGCATGGGACCAATATTGGCATGGGTGGACTTATGATTCTCCTCTTGCTTATTATTTGATATTTCATTTTTATTGTCTTCAGGTGCATTGGCTTCTTTGGTGTAGGGTCACATCGTTGACTCACCAGAGATTTTGGGTATGGTATTGAAAAAGTTGGCCTTCAGGTGCTTACTGGAAATTTTCCAAAGGTTCGTTATGGATTTCTCAGTCCCACCAGCAATTCTCTTCACAATCTCAACCCATTTGTTGTCAACTTCCGAATGACTTCAATCAACAAAATTTCAAGGGGTGGAGATGTTTGGGAGCACAATAGAGGAGGGGTAATTTGTTCAACTTGGGTTGTATTAGCCATATTTTTGTCGTGGAAAAAGGGGACATGATAAGGAAGCATCAATGTGAAGGCATGGTGGGGGATGACATAAGCAAACAAACAATCATGGAGGGAACTTTAATTCTCAAGTATTAATATAAGTTCCACATTGTAGTCGAAATATAAAATAATAATANTATATATATATATATATATATATATATATATATTTTAAAGTCATGTATCTTTGTGAAATTTCCTTTCTCTTGGGGCATTGATTATATTACACACACACAAATACATATAAATATATATACATATATATTATCTCAAATTGTTATTATTTTCTAACTCTACATTTATCTTTTTCACATCCAAGAGCCGAAGAAAATACAAGAATGAAAAAATATTTTAAAAAGAAAAGTAAATCATGGCTATACAACAATAAATGGATCATCAAAATTAAAATGTTCATTAGATATGACAGGATCATTTAAAAAGTCAGACAACTTCATGTACTAAACTTTTTATTTTTTTCATCTTGATCATCCATATATGGTTTATAGCCATGATTTTCTCCTCTCACTATCACAGTAAACAACTCAATGTAACACCCCTACTAACTGCCCACTCTATGGTAGTAAGCAATGCTCACAAGGTTGTTATTTGCCTTGGTTGGGGTTACTTCTAGCCCATACAAAGCTTTGAAAATATTTCTTAGTTAGAAAATATGGACCATTTTGAAAATTTATCTTTATATATAAAGTAGGAGCTACGCGTCAAATAGAATTTATAGGGCAAATGATAAAGTTCTATGCTTAACGGATAATTACTCAACATAACAACATCAAAGCAATAAGTAGGCAAGTGGTCCATCACATATACTCATTACAATCTACATAAGCTGTATTAGATTCCGCACACACATAGTTTGGAACTATAATTACACTATTCCACAATACTATCTTAAGGGCTAATAAGAATATTTCTTCTTTAGCCCTTACTAACTTCTTCGTGACTAGTCTTCTCGAACGCATCTACTCCGCGTGTCGGTTTAGTATCGTGTCTTCCTCTATTCGACGTCAGTCCCTGGAGTCATAAACGAGTGGGGTGAGAACGTTGCGTTCTCAGTGGGAAACCTTGGTTCTGTGGGTCTTATTATCTCCTTTATGATACAGGCCGCTCAGGGATTTCTAGGTGTCATAGTAATACTACATCCCTACTAGTTATTAATATTCATTCTAGTCATGAGTAGCTTTATCCATATTACTAGGTGACTGGGGGAATCTAGTCGTTTCCATTACTAGGTCTTCTATTCTTTGTCCATCTCTTAGGGAACAAGTTCTCATTATAACATACTTCACATACATCATGCATTTTCATTCATACATACATCATTCATCATTCCTTCTCATCATTCATTATTCATCATTCATCATTCATCCTATCCTAGGACAATCCACACACGATGTATTGTGCACCTTGGGACCGCCCATACGCGATGTATTATCCACCTGGGACCGTCCACACGTGATGTATTATGCACCCTAGGACCGTCCACATGTGATGTATTATGCACCCTGGGACGCGATGTATTATGCACCCTAGGACCGTCCACACATGATGTATTATGCACCCTAGGACCGTTCACGCGCGATGCATTATGCACCCTAGCATTGTCATCCACACACGATGGTATCTACACCCTAGGACTGCCGTCTACACGCGATGCCCTCTACACCCTAGGATTGCCGTCCATAGTTCAATATCCCATAAAACATCAATACATATATAGTCATATATAATACTTTCTTTCTCAACACAGACATCATTCAATATGGCACATATAACACATAAAGCATAATCATGATCATAGCTTGAACTACAGTGTATCAGTACTTTTCTCAACACGTCCATTTTATGTCAGAATGTAGTTAACAAAAATCAGAAAAGTTCAAGACCTCATCCCAAGGTTTTTGATAGCTCTAGGATCATTTTTCATACTCAGAAATTCTGGTTCTAACCCCAAAATCACGAAGTGACTGTTTTACTCTTTTTTCCAAAAATGTTATTTTTCACTCGTAAAACCCTGTTTTCTTTGAAATTTTAGTTTTCAAAAACCTGAAGGGCTCAACACTTGGCCTTAAGGTTTTTGATAGTTCCAAACCCATATTTTCTGAACTGGTGACACTGCTAGGGCGGCTCCTCACCATCTGGCATGTCGGATGGTCACCCCTTATTGTCGTTCGATGAAGAATGCTTGCAAGCAGTTATGGTTAGCTCCCACTCAGGAAAGGAGTGTTGTAACATCTCGTGCTTCTACGTGTCGGCAAATGATCCGTTGACAGCCGAAAGCGGCCGGGAAACGTTGAGGGAGCAAGGGAAGCAGAGTTAAACCTCCAAAACCCTAGAAAATTGGAGAGACGAACTAGGTTTAGCTGTTTTATAATTTTCGGGAGTCGCCGGATCAGTTTTGACTCGAATGGGAATTTCCCGGATACTGTAAAACGTCCGTAGGATTTTTCGGCTCGGTGAAAGAGTCCTTGTTCCCCGAGAAAATTGTTCCGGACCGAAGGGAAAAATAAATGGGTTGTAACGGTAGGTCTGAAATATTTTTTGCCTGAAGCAGGGTTTTTCGGACAAAATGCGATCGAATAAAGACAGAGCTGGAGGAAGGGCATTAACTTTTGAAGGAAGTTAAGAGATAAATAAATAAATAAGTAAATAAATAGGTAAAAGAATAAATAAATGAATAAATAAATAATAATAATATAATAATAATAATAATAAAGGAAAGCTGAAGCAAGCTTCAGCAAAGCATTAAGAGAAGAAAAGAAAAGTTAAAAGAAAAGGAAAATAACCTTGTTACTGTGCGCGGTTATCTATAACTTCGTTACTTCTCAGAAGTTACATTCCATAGGCAGCCGAGGGTTACGTTCCGACACATCTAGAGCTCGTGCCGGAGTCTCCAAAAATTTGCTGGAGCACACCATCTTGAAGAGGACCATCTCCCCTTCAGAGTCACCGAATCGGAATCCTGATCGGAGGTGGGTAATCCTAAGCCCACTGTCTATGTAGTTTAGTTTTTATCTGTGTATATGTTTAAATGCATATCTGACTAAAGATCTGATTAGTAGTATTTTGGGAGGATATTGGTTTAAAAGGGTTTTGGAGAATATCGCAAAATGAAACGCATAACTGTACTACTTGGAACTCTAGGAATAGTGAAAAAATGAGAACTGGAGTCTCGGGAGGCGATTTTTTCAGCTAGCATTCGAATACTACAGGAAATCAGTTGAATGAAAGCCCAAAATGAGCTTTCCTTCGAATGAGTTCCTCAGCAGTCGAATGAGGCGAATTTTCAGGAATTCAATCGAATGAATCCCCTCGTATTCGAATGAAAGAATGCCGAGGGAATGCAGTCGAATGAAAGCCTATTCCAATCGAATGAAAGGACTCCGAGGGATTTCATTCGAATACACAGCTAGTATTCAAATGGAACCTGGCTGAGTTGGGAGTTTAAGGTTTCCAAGGGATCCAAGAAGTAAGGTTAGGCCATATCTATGTGTTCGAGTATGCATCATGAGGCAGGGTCGTCGTAGGAGTTAGGACGACTTTAGACAATTAGAAGTTCACGCTAAAATTTAACGAAGATCATAATTGAACCCTAGGGAATAACAGTAGAGCAGAGGCGACGAATTGCCATGGATTCAGACAGCCTTAGCCAGGGTTAGTAGTAATATAATTAGGAAACCCCTATTCTCTTGGCAAAGCCTTACACACACGCCCCTCGCCAATTTGGCAAGACGAATTGGTTACGAGCAACGCAGGTAAAGAAACTGATAACGATATGAAAAATGGGCATAGGCCCACACAGGTAAAATAGGCATAGGCTTGCACGAATGATATGATAACTAAGGGGCCCCACTAAAAGAGGAAAATGAAACCGGATCGAGTCACAGGGCTGATCTAAGCGCGTCTATGCCTGATCATTCATAGGTCTGATCCCTCGCCATGCCACAGGGGATGGTTGCACTAATTGTATTCGATGTTTACCTCCTATGAGCCTTACGTGGTTAGCTACCACACAGGTAAAGAGCGCTACTGGGTCGATTCAATAGTAGCAAAAAGAGGTTGTAGTCCAAGGACACGGCTACAAAGGTGCGAAGGACTAAGTAGGACGCAGCCATTGAGCGCGTAAGAGATCCCCAAATTCCCTCATGCACTATATAATTAAATGTATGAATTGATGAATGATGATGTGATGATGAACATGTATGTATATCTATTTAAGCATTATGAATAACTGTTTATGCATTATGTATCGTCAAGGGAACGACCCGAGACGAGTAGTTTAATTACGATCAAAAGATAAGAGTCATAAGCACGCAGCCATAGTAAGAAAGACTAGTTCCTGCTCACCTAGCTAAATTTAGATAAAGTTGTTCAGGGTCTTAGTAAAAGATAATAATCAGTAGGGTTTGTAGTATGCATGATCACTTAGAAACCCCTGAGCGGCCTGGAGGATACTCGAGTAAATGAACCCTTAGTAGCCACAGGAGACTCACTGAGGACCTAGAGTTCTCACCCCCACTCGATTATGGATCCAGCTTGCAGCCATGACGTCGCCACCGGCCAAGGATGTTTGGCTATTCACGCGCACCCGCATGCGCAACTACTGCACCGACACCCTCTTGGAGGCGAGCACTTACGCGCCCGCGCGCCTACCTGACGAGCTGGATCATCCTCCCAGGTAGAGGCTTGGAGCCCCAGGCACATCGCCGCTGGACCCTATCTAGGTGGACGAGCGTCTAGGGAGCAGCAGCAGGGATCCGATTCGCCTCAACGGCGATGAGGAGATGCCTCCTTCAGAGCCAGAGCCGACGCCTACACCCGCCCCAACGCCGGCCACTGACCCAGGTGCGTACACCCCGCCTGTTCGAGCTCGAGGTCGCCGGACTACCACACGAAAGAGGATATTGATAGTCCGACCACATCGCTTCGCCCTACGCGGCTTCTCGGCGGTGACAGACCTGAGCAGCAGTGAGGAGGAGGAGCCTCGGGAGCGTCCAGGAGACTCTGAGTAGGTGGAGGCCAGCCGACCTGAGCGCAGAGTTAGGGTTTGTGCCGTACATGAAGCGAGTAGTGCCGCTCGTGTACATAGTTGCTTTTATTTATTCCGTTTGTATATTTGGCTACTTATGTACGTATTTTATTATGCAACTGGACAATGTTTTGTATAAAACTTATGTATCAAAATAAAGTGGTGTGTTATGTATATTCGGGCCCTTCTGTGTATTTTCTGCCGATAAAGCTCCATACCACAGGTATGTACTCGTACTCTCTTATCCTTTAGTTATGCCGTTATTCGCTGAATTACTTGCAAGGCTCATTACTTTCATATGCATGTATTTACAAAAGAGGTTTCAAATTGGCCCGTATTTTCAGTAACCCTAATTTTAACTGATAAACTAGAACGGTAGTAGTTCACAGGCCAGCGTTCAACTACCTAGCCAGGGAAACCTATGACTTAAGCATAGGCCAACTAGCTAGGGTGTCGCAAGTGTCGCCCGGTCGTCGACGATACAGAATAGTAAGTGGGTTGTAGCCGAATGGGGACCACGGTCCCACAGACTATAAAGGAGAAAGATGGACAAGAAACGTAATGAAGAGGACGCGGTCTTAAGGCGGGTAAGAGAACCCCAAGCCCCCCATGCATGGAGTATGATTGTATCTCTGTATGTAAATATATATATATATATATATGTGTGTGTGTGTGTGTGTGTGTGTGTGTAGATATATGTAAATGTATACATGGCAAGAGGGCCCGACCCGACTGTCCTGAGATAAACCCTAGGTATCAACGATTAATGATAAGAAGATCAATAGAAGAT
>QANU01093603.1:0-15147 GCA_003254905.1 Nissolia schottii | reverse complement strand
CTCTTAAGATAATTATGAACGTCCATCTAATAAGATGATGTAGAATCTGTCACTGTAATATATCCATACATGTAGTACTGCGATTTTCATAACAATTGTCACACAACCTCCATCCCCTCCAGCATTTGGTCATCAAGGAAGGATGAGTGAAACAACCCAATAGACATCTAAAAAATCGTGGCCATAGTGGTGCAAATAACTTGCTTCAACATTCTTCATGATACTTAATCATGTTGATTGATTGCTTTTGTCCAAAACCTCCCGTCATGTATTAGAAATAATTTTTGCATGATTTGAAGAGGTATCGGCTAAAGTCTACTTTGTTGATCTCAATGATATAGTCGTGCTTCCACATGTAAATAAACATTCTCTGAATTGTGCCAAAATATAAAAAAAAAAAATATTCATGCAAATACTATGTTTATCTCAAAATTCGTTACTTGTGAACAGGTTAGGAAAGTTGTCCTTCATCTCAAACTCAAACTCCCAAGTATGCTCTTCTAGATTACCCTCACCTTAAGCAACTCGGACCAAGGGAATGGATGAAACACCCTAGCTAACTGTTTACCCGTACGTAGTAAACAATGCTCACTAGGTTGTTTTCTTCTTTGGTTGGGTTACTTTTAGCCCCTACTTTTAGCTTGGAAAATATTTCTTACTTGAAAATATGGACCATTTTGAAATCACTCTTTTACTATATGGATTTGCAAACTAGGAGCCTTGTGTGATCAAGGAAACATACATATACAAACGCTAACATATCTGGCAGTTAAGATGGTGATAAGCTGGAGGAGTATAAATATACATATAAACACAATCAAGGTCCAACATATAATTACACATTGCTTATTAATAATTAATTACACAAACAATTAATAAGAGTCATAAATCATAGTACAAAATATCTATCAACCTATTGTAGACGTCTTCACTTGGCTTCGACCGGGGACCACCCTGCGCTTTACATACCTGGACCCATAAGGAGTGGGGATGAGAACTTTTCATCCTTAGTGGGAGTCTCTTCGCATCATCTATTGTTCATTACTTCGTTATCTTCCAGGCCACCCAGGAGATCTCTAGGTGTCATGCATACTAATACCCCTACTAATTATTATCTTTGTCTAGGTCTTGAATGGCTTTATCTACTTTACTAGGTGATTGGATAGCTAATCTTGTCATTACTTAGGCTTCGTGCTCATTAACATGTCGTTACTGCTAAAGACATAATAGTCATCTTGGGTCGTTCCCTTGACGATACATAATGCATGAACAGTTATACATAATGCTTAAACAGATGTACATACATACTTATCATCACATCATCAATCATCCATTCATACATTTAATGACATAGTGCATGGGGGAAATTTGGGGATCTCTTACGCGCTCCGTAGCTGCGTCCTACTTAGTCCTTACACCTTTGTAGCCGTGGCCTCAGACAACAACCTCTTTTTGCCACTATTGCATTGACCCGGCGGCGCTCTTTACCGGTATGGTAGCTAACCATGCAAGGCTCATAGGAGGTAAAAATCAAATGCAATTAGTGCAACCATCCCCTCTTTCTGAAATGACAAGGGATCAAACCTATGAGTGATCAAGTGTGGACACGCTTAGATCGGCCCTATGACTCGATCCGGTTTCTCTTTTCTTTTTAAGGGGGCCCCATAGTTCTCATTTCATTTATACAGACCTATGCCTGTTTTACATATCTGGGCCTATGCCCGTTTCTCATATCTAGGCCTATGCCCGTTTCTTATCGTGGTCAGGTCTCTTTACCTGCGTTGCTCATGACCAATCCATCTTACTGAATTGGCGAGGGGCATGTCTGTAAGACTTTGCTAAGAGAATAGGGGTTTCCTAATCATATAACTACTGACTCTGGCTAAGGCCGTCCGAATCCTTGGTGATCCGTCGCCTCAGCTCTGCTTTATTCACTAGGGTTCAATTATGATCTTCGTTAAACTTTAACGTGAACTGCTAATTATCTAAGGTCGTCCTAACTCTTACGACGGCCTTTCCTCATGATGCATGCTTATAGTACATAAAGGTATACATAACTGTGTATGTTGGATCCCATAGAACCTTTAAAAATACAAGTTTTCAGTAGGCATTCGAATGCATAAGGTTTTCGTATTCGATTGATTCTTGCATTCGAATCCCATGAGAATTCATTCGATTGAAATCTCGCTCAGGCTTTCATTCGATTGAAAGCTCATGCATTCGACTGAAATCCCTGGGGAATTCATTCGAATCCCTTGGGCATGCATTTGAATCCCACAGTGAAAAAATCGCCCCGAGAGTAACTTCTCCAAGGGGTTTGTTCTGCGTAACATTTGCGTCTCCACAGTGATCCAATCAGTACAGTAAACATCAAAATCCTCAAAATTTAACCTTCCCTACTCATTTCCTATAATTTATTCAAAAAGGTTTTTCATTCACATACACAGAAATGCACATAAATACTCATAAAATAAACCACATAGACAGTGGGCTTAAAGTTACCCAACTCGAAATGAGTTTTTGAACAGTAGAAATGAAGAGAAAAATATCCTCTTTTTATGGGTGTATTCATCCCATTTTTCCGAAGCCCGATAGCGCTTCCGCGATGTGCATGAATGAAACAATTAAAGAAAGGAATAGAGCTGCTAACGAAGCAACTTGCTTCAGAAGGGAAAATGAAGCACAAAAGCTTCAGAGACTTTGCCTTTTATAGGCAAAGTTAAAAGCAAGCACTGTGCTTGATATTTACTTGCTTTATTATTATTATATTACATTATATATAATACATTTTATTATATACCTTTCTTTTGTTTCTTTAGGCCAGATGATGCACGTCCCTCATGGAACGTGCATATATAATTATTATTATATTCTTATTATTTTATTATGTTATATAATATATTTTTATTACTTTCCGTTCTTTGTTTCTTTTGTTAGGGGGAATGCATATATGTTATACATTATTCATCATATATCATTCATTATATCATTCATTATATAATAATATATATATACATACATATATATATATATGTGTGTGTGTGTGTGTGTGTGCGCGCGCGCGCAACAGCAGTGGCCAAAAAGCCACCGTCATATGTAATGGGTTACTCCTATTATTATTATTATTATCATCATCATCATCATCATTATTATTATTATTATTATTATTATTATTATTATTATTATTATTATACACACACACATATATATAATACATACTATGCTGGGGGAAGGGGAAGATGTCCGTCCAGGGGACGTAATATGTGTGTGTATCTTATTACTACTTACTATGTATATATATGTGTGTGTGTGTGTGTATATATATATATATCCGTTTCGTTTTTCTCTTTCATCAGCGGAAGTATATCTTTAATTTTATTTTATTATATACTAAATTTTGTTCTTTATTTTGTTTTGGTCCCAGGGGGATGTCTCTATCTGTATAGATTTTTATTATTACTATATTATAATGTATTATTTTTATTTTATATTTATTAAAATACACCTATATATGTGGACAACATTTGCTCATGCCGTGGAGGATAGGCTTAACCAAATATCTAGCAGCTTAGTATAATTTTGATCACGTTTGGTCGTTATTTGTTCACGGATAGATGTCTCAAAAATATTTCGGACATATAGTCACAATCTACAATTTTTTCTGGCCATAGGGGTATGTCCGATTAAGGTATTCATGAATTTATTGCCCGAAGAGTAATCTTCATAGATACCTTAGGTATCTACTGAAATTTCGATTTTCAGCGAAATTTAGCACGGACCTTGCGGCATTTCGCGAGATCAAGAAACAAGTATTTGACTGGCATTTAGAAGCAATTAATGTTCTAAATAATTTTTTCAGTCCAATTAATCGCCTCTAACGTGCTTTTAATTACGTGAAATTGGGATTTACGCGGAAATCTTTATAAGGAAAAAATTCGGGATGTTACATTCCACCCCCTTACAAAAATTTCGTCCTCGAAATTTAGAAGTAGTGAGAATTTGTACCTCTAAAACAATCCAGGGTAAGCCTTTCTCACATCGTCTTCCATTTACCCTTCTTGTCTCCACGAGTTCCCAAGCTCTCCACGTGCGTCCCAGTGTGTCTGCTCAGCTCCTCCAACCTGGTTGCGCATTCCCTAATTGACATGTCTCCTTGGTGTAGCCTCTAGACTCTGCTTTTGCTTGGGTCTTGAGGTTCCTCGAGAAGTATACGTTGGCATTGAGGTTTTGAATTAACTCCAGGCAGGAGGTAACTCCACTTACTCTAGGAGGTGTTTAACCGTGTCCCACCATGCTCTTGCTGCGTTCTTCTATCTCCTAGTGGTGCAATAGATCTTCTAGGCGTCAGTGCATGGAATCTCCTTGAAAATTGGTTACAACTCCATGAATCAAGTGCTCATTTGTCGTGGTTCCATAGCTCTTCTAATGGATTGTTAATCCGAAGGGTCATCTTATCATTCATTGGTGGTCAACTCTAAGTGATTCCTAGTTTTTCTCTATGTACTAGGTTAATCTAGACACAAGGTGTATCAAAATATCCACTTATTTATTATTTATTTCCTTTCACATACTGTCCTTTTAATTTTCTCCCACGGTTTCCTGAGGCCGTCTTACTCCCAATCCTCCTAATTAACCAAAGAGGGACAAACTTGCCTATAAAATCGTTAAATGCTGAGGGTTTTCTCCTTACTAGGGCATGGCTATTCCTTGTAACTCTTCCTAAATTCCCTTAAGGCTCCTATCATTAGTCCTACCGAATCATCACTTTGTATCAGAAATATATTCTATTGTGTTAACCATTCCTCCGGATGGCTCTAACCATCATTCTCCTATTATTTCCACCCTATGGGATTCCTGGAGTAAGGATTTTGGTTGGGGATCCTATTCTAAATGACGTGTCCCAAAGGGAATTACTTATTTGTTTGGGGGAATTTAAACTTATGGCGAAGGTAAGGGATACTAATCCTATGAGATTTTCATCAGCCTCTTCTCTATCAGGGTTCTACCTATCTCCGTGCTTATAATTTGTTGCCAAGCTTTGTCTGACTTCTATGCCACTCCCTACTTCTTCTGATTAACGAAATTTAATCTAGATAATCTATTCAAATTTTTAAGTTTCTTAGGGGTTGCTGCTTGCTTTTACTATGTTGAAGCTGCTATCTCATGTGATCTCCCTTAAACTAGTTAGGGTCTCTATTTCATTTTCTTCCTAACTTCTGTTCTATATTTAAACGGTACACTCATCTTGACTACACCATTCTCCTAACAAATCTTATTAGGATACCTAAAATAAATGGGTGCTTTTTAAAGATCTCTTAGTTATTCGGGAATCCCATTGGGTTCTTAAGGAATATCTTTTTAAATTTTTATGCTGCGTAAAGGTGATTTTTTTTAAAAAAAAATTATTAAGTCTAATTTCCCTATCAAATGCAAGGGTACATCTTGCATCATGGTTCAAATTTTGGAAAGCGAAGGCTTAATCTGCTCGAGGCGCCGAAATAGAAGAATCGGGATCTTATCCCATCGAAATAGGTTGACGAGGTCAACTAGGTTCTATTGGAACAGGATGGCATGGCTCGTCTGGCAGGCAATAGAATGGGGAGAGAGAACTATCTCAGATTCTATTCCTTCAAAAGAATAGAATGTTCAACCTTGAACCGAAAATCTTCCATAGGGAAAGTCAGATTTGTAGGAGCACGAATTTGAAACGGTGTGAAGGCTCAGGCCATTTTCCAAAGGATCTCTTGCCGAAGTGAACATATAGGCATAGGGGAGTGTTTTACCGAGGATAGGAACAAAGGATTTTCCAAAGAAATTCTGGCTGGATGGATGGATGCATGTGCGTGGGAGTACTTTAATTGAGCAAATGAACAAAGGGCTTCCCATGGTTAGGGGTTCATTTTCCAAACGATCCGTTCTCTTCCAATGAATAACGGTCTAATAGCAGGGAGACACTTAGCAGAAGGCCAAGTTACTCAAGAATAAGATTTATAGAGTCCACTCTACACTAACTATCAAGCCCTGAATACACTTAACAAGACACAGAGTTAGCTAGGCTCTATGTTCTTGAAAAACGCAACAGTTGAATGAAAGCAAAGTGATAGAGTGCATTATGCCACACTACTCCTTATCTTAAAAGACGAGGCTTAGTGCATGGCGAGCTAATTCTGAGTATGCAGAAGAAACAAGGGCAGATCAGTGTTCCGGTACCACTGATTTATGCACTTGGACCTTATACCCAAGGGTGTTATACTTAAACACCGTGCAAGCTGATAATGAGACATGCTCGGAAGTGCAGATAAGCTCAGTCCTCAGGCTCACTTAGACCAAACTGCTCTGACACCAAATGAAACACCCTAGCTAACTGTTTACCTGTACGTAGTAAACAATGCTCACTAGGTTGTTTTCTTCTTCGGTTGGGTTACATTTAGCCCCTACTTTTAGCTTGGAAAATATTTCTTACTTGAAAATATGGACCATTTTGAAATCACTCTTTTACTACATGGATTAGCAAACTAGGAGCCGTGTGTGATAAAGGAAACATACATATACAAACGTTAACATATCTGGCAGTTAAGATGGTGATAAGCTAGAGGAGTATAAATATACATATAAACACAATCAAGGTCCAGCATATAATTACACATTGCTTATTAATAATTAATTACACAAACAATTAATAAGAGTCATAAATCATAGTACAAAATATCTATCAACCTATTGCAGACGTCTTCACTTGGCTTTGGCCGGGAACCACCCTGTTGCGGTTGTGTGTCGATCCCTGCGCTTTACATACCTGGACCCATTAGGAGTGGGGGTGAGAACTTTTCGTCCTCAGTGGGAGTCTCTTCTCATCATCTATTGTTTATTACTCCGTTATCTTCCAGGCCACCCAGGAGATCTCTAGGTGTCATGCATACTAATACCCCTACTAATTATTATCTTTGTCTAGGTCCTAAATGACTTTATCTACTTTACTAGGTGATTGGATAGCTAATCTTGTCATTACTTAGGCTTCGTGCTCATTAACATGTCGTTATTGCTAAAGACATAATAGTCGTCTTGGGTCGTTCCCTTGACGATACATAATGCATGAACAGTTATACATAATGCTTAAACCGGTATGGTAGCTAACCATGCAAGGCTCATAGGAGGTAAAAATCGAATGCAATTAGTGCAACCATCCCTTCTTTCTGGAATGGCGAGGGATCAAACCTATGAGTGATCAGGTGTGGACACGCTTAGATCGGCCCTATGACTCAATCCGGTTTCTCTTTACTTTTTAAGGGGGCCCATAGTTCTCATTTCATTCATACAGACCTATGCATGTTTTACATATCTGGGCCTATGCCCGTTTCTTATCGTGGTCATGTCTCTTTACCTGCGTTGCTCATGACCAATCCATCTTGCTGAATCGGCGAGGTGTGTGTCTGTAAGACTTTGCCAAGAGAATAGGGGTTTCCTAATCATATAACTACTGACTCTGGCTAAGGCCGTCCGAATCCTTGGTGATCCGTCGCCTCAGCTCTGCTTGATTCCCTAGGGTTCAATTATGATCTTCGTTAAACTTTAACGTGAACTGCTAATTATCTAAGGTCGTCCTAACTCTTACGACGGCCTTTCTTCATGATGCATGCTTATAGTACCTAAAGTTATCCATAACTGTGCATGTTGGATCCCATAGAACCTTTAAAAATACAGGTTTTCAGTAGGCATTCGAATGCATAAGGTTTTCGCATTCGATTGATTCTTGCATTCGAATCCCATGAGAATTCATTCGATTGAAATCCCGCTCAGGCTTTCATTCGATTGAAAGCTCATGCATTCAACTGAAATCCCTGGGGAATTCATTCGAATCCCTTGGGCATGCATTTGAATCCCACAGTGAAAAAATCGCCCCGAGAGTAACTTCTCCAGGGGGTTTGTTCCGCGTAACATTTGCGTCTCCACAGTGATCCAATCAGTACAGTAAACATCAAAATCCTCAAAATCTAACCTTCCTAACTCATTTCCTATAATTTATTGAAAAAGGTTTTTCATTCACATACATAGAAATGCACATAAATACTCATAAAATAAACTACATAGACAGTGGGCTTAGAGTTACCCACCTCGAAACGAGTTTCTGAACTGGTAGAAATGAAGAGAAAATATCCTCTTCGTATGGGTGTATTCATCCTATTTTTCTGAAGCCCGGTAGCGCTTCCGCGATGTGCACGAATGGAACAAATGAAGAAAGGAACAGAACTGCTAACGAAGCAACTTGCTTTAGAAAGGAAAATGAAGCACAAAAGCTTCAGAGAGTTTGCCTTTTATAGGCAAAGTTAAAAGCAAGCACTGTGCTTGATATTTACTTGCTTTATTATTATTATATTACATTATATATAATACATTTTATTATATACCTTTCTTTTGTTTCTTTAGGCCAGAGGATGCACGTCCCTCCTGGAACGTGCATATATAATTATTATTATTATATTCTTATTATTTTATTATGTTATATAATATATTTCTATTACTTTCCGTTCTTTGTTTCTGGGGGGCATATTCTATATATATATATATATATACTATATACATATATTTCTTTGTTTCTTTTGTTAGGGGGAATGCATATATGTTATACATTATTCATCATATATCATTCATTATATTATATATTAAATTATATACTACATTCTATTATAATAATATATACATACATATATATATATATATATATATATATATATATATATATATGTGCAACAGCAGTGGCCGAAAAGCCACTGTCATATGTAATGGGTTACTCCTATTATTATTATTATTATTATTATTATTATTATTATTATTATTATTATATTACACACACACATATATATATAATACATACTATGCTGGGGGAGGGGGAAGATGTACGTTCAGGGGACGTAATATGTGTGTATATATATTTATATATTTTATTATTCTTATTACTACTTATCATGTATATGTATATATACCTTTGTATATCAGTTTCGTTTTTCTCTTTCATCAGCGGAAGTATATCTTTAATTTTATTTTATTATATACTATATTTTGTTCTTTATTTTGTTTTGGTCCCAGGGGGATGTCTCTACCTGTATAGATTTTTATTATTACTATATTATAATGTATTATTTTTATTTTATATTTATTAAAATACACCTATATATGTGGACAATATTTGCTCATGCTGTGGAGGATATGCTTAACCAAATATCTAGCAGCTTAGTATAATTTTGATTACGTTTGGTCGTTATTTGTTCACGAATAGATGTCCCAAAAATATTTCAGACATATAGTCACAATCTACAATTTTTTCTGGTCATAGGGGTATGTCCGATTAAGGTATTCGTGAATTTATTGCCTGGAGGGTAATCTTCACAGATACCTTAAGTGTCTACCGAAATTTCGATTTTCGGCGAAATTTAGCACGGACTTTGCGGCATTCCGCGAGATCAAGAAACAAGTTTTGACTGGCATTTGGAAGCAATTAATGTTCTAAATAATTTTTTCAGTCCAATTAATCGCCTCTAACGTGCTTTTAATTATATGAAATTGGGATTTACGCGGAAATCTCCATAAGGAAAAAATTCGGGATGTTACAATGGACATGTTCCTTGATTGCCTAACCTTACGGTCAATGATTTTCATTAGTGGAAGTTCAAATGTCAAGTTGTCTCTTAACTGTACTGTCATTGATTCAAGCACAAGACTTAGGGATGACTAGTATTTATGCAATTGGGAAACATGGAAGACATTATGGATGTTTGGTAAGGTGGGTGGAAAGGCTAGTTTGTAGGCAACTGATCATACTCTTTCCAAGATTTGAAAAGGTCCTAGAAACGTGGACTGAAATTTTTTTACTTTTAATGCTCTCCTTATACTTGTTGTGGGCGCAATCCTCAAGAATACATGGTCTTCCTCCTCAAACTCTATGGTTTTTATTTTTAAATCCGCATAACTCTTCTACCGGCTCTGCGCAGTGAGTATTCTTTCCCTTATCCTCCGAATTTTCTCTTTGGTGTCCTTTATTATGTCCGACCCTAAGAGGTAGGCTTCATTGGCATCGTTCCAACACAAGGGTGATCGACATCTTCGCTCATATAGAACTTCATAGGGGGGCCATGCCTATACTAGCGTGAACAACGTGTCCGTCAAGGATGGATCCATGAGATTATGTGTGGATTATAGGCAATTGAACAAGGTGATCGTTAAGAACAAGTACCTCGTGCCTAGGATTGATGACTTGATGGATCAATTGGCTAGAGAAATAGTGTTTCCCAAGATTGATTTGAGGGCAGGATACCCCCAAATTAGAGTTATGGATGCAAATATCCCAAAGACAACCTTTAGGACCCAATATGGCCACTATGAGATCACTGTTATGTCCTTTGGATTGACCAATGCCCTCACAATTTTTATGGATTACATGAACAAGATTTTTAGAACCTACCTCGATAAGCTTGTGGTGGTCTTCATAGATGATATTCTCATCTATTCGAAGATAGAAGAGGAGCATGTCAAGCACCTTAAGATTGTGTTGGGAAACCTAAGAGATAAGCATCTCTATGCTGAATTGTCTAAGTGTGAGTTTTGGATGAAGGAAGTGAAGTTCTTGGGGCACGTAGTGTCCCAAGATGGGGTGTTAGTGGATATGAGTAAAGTTGAGGTCGTAAGAGATTAGGATAGACATACATCGGTAATGGATACCAGGAGTTTTCTTGGTCTTGTCGATTACTACAAAAGGTTTATAAAGGGGTTTTCACAAATTTCATTGACCTTGACCAAGCTGATAAGGAAATGAGTGTGTTATGTATGAACATAGAGTGTGAGACCAATTTCTAAGAACTTAAGGATAAGCTAACATCTACCCTAGTTTTATTATTACCTGACCCAAAGGGATATTTTGAGGTTTATTGTGATGCCTCTAGGAGAGGTTTAGGATGTGTTTTGATGCAGTTGAAGCCTCGCAAGATTAACTACCCTACCCATGACCTGGAGTTGGCAGCAGTGGTGTTTGCTTTAATCTTGGAGGAACCATTTGTATAGAGTACAGTTTTAAGTTTTCTCTAATCACAAGATTTTGAAGTATCTCTTTGATTAGAAAGAGTTTAGCATGAGACAAAGGAGGTGGATGGAGTTTTTGAAGGACTATAACTTTGGTTTGAACTACAATCCCATGAAGGTGAATGTAGTGATAAATGCTTTAAGTCGAAAGGCGTTGCATGTGTCTTGGTTAATGGTTAAGGAAGCCAAGTTAGTCTAAAGCTTTAGATATTTGAACCTAGGAGTTACCCTCTCTACCCATAGCATAAGATTGAATCAAATCACAGTGACGAATGATTTCAAGGATAGGATAACCCAAGCCTAACAGGATGAAAAAGATGAGGTGTTGTAGAAGATTTTGAAGAGTGTTAGGGAAGATAAGTTAAACGAAATCAACTAGGGTACTGATGGTATTTGGAGGTACCAGAACCGGATATGCATTCTTGCCTCTGATGGTTTGAGGAAAGATTTGTTGGACGAAGCCCACAAGAGTCACTTCACCATGTACTCAGGGATAACAATGATGTAGCACGATTCAAAAGAGATGTTTTTGTGGTCAGGGATGAAGAAGGATGTCGTTGAATGGGTTGGAAAATGTTTGGTCTGCCAGAAGGTAAAGATTAAGCATTAGAAACCCTGTGCTATTTTACAAACCCCCAGTTGTACTGAAGGAAATAATATGAAGTTGTATGCCCTAGGGAGGTAACCAATCCCCCAGGCGTACTGAAGGGAATAATATGAAATATAATTTATTAAAAGAAAATCATAGTATAACACATCCATAAATGTTCCTAGTCTCATCATTATGTTTATTGATTGTTATTCCTTATTGCATTAATAAGTGTTAGGTTAAAGGAAAAACTAGAATTAACTTGTAACCATTTGGGACTAGGTCAAGATAATAATCGAACCTTATATGCATGATCACTTAGAGAATGCCCACATGGCGAAACCCTATGCGATGACACTTAGGCATGGAGATCCACTTAGGAAATATGTTTTCTCATACCCTACGCATTTAGTTCTAGGTTATGATGGAGCACATTTATCAAGTGGGGACGTCGCCCCTACCATCTAGAGGCTTTGCTTGGACTCTGCCAGGAGTGTAGTCGTGCTCGAGACCACGAGCACCACAACGTATTAGATCACGATGGAAAACTTGGTGAGTTTCTCTATTACACCTAACTATTGCACCAACTTCAGTCCTTGCTACCAGTTGTACATGATACCCTTGCTGAGTCCCATGCTCCTCATGAGCCTACACCTCCACTGCATTCACCAATGCCGATTGTTTCCTTAGTTCCCAAGCCAGCAGAGAGCTCTGACATATATGTGTACATTTCCTAGACTCGTGATGCCCAGACCTATCTTGAGTGGGACACTAGTTGTAACAACCCGACTTTTTCCCTTCATTTAAAATGTTACATACGAAATAATTAAAAATATAATAATAAGGGAAAGGTGAGATAAAAATAAAATAAAATTCAAATATTAATTTTGTTTCTGCAATGTTAGTTAAAAATAAGAATTCTGCGATCTCGTGGCGTCCGGTGACGTTCGGGTCGATATTAGGTATTATTAGAATTTAATTGTGACTCAATAGGAGTCTGTAAAATATATTGATATGAAAATAAATTCAAGAATATTTCAATAAAGGATTGAATGTTAACAAGAAAAATTAATAGGTCACAACGGTATGTTCGGAATATTTTTAGAACTTCCATACATAAATAGTTAATGAGCGAACATGACCGAAAACACACCGGGAGAAAATAAAAAATTATGGATGGCCAAGGGCCACTAAAACCCATGGCCAGCCTCCTCAAGCTCGAAGACACCCAAAAACACACCAAAGTTATTTCCTTTCTTCTTCCTAAGTTCCAAGACCCTAAGCTCCATAACCATCAAAGTTTAGCTATCATTCTTTGCTTTTCATCGTCATCAAGCACTCTTAAATCCATCAAGAAGGCAAGCTAGCATCAAGGTTAAGAGGTTCTCTTCAAGTGGAAGCCAAGATAACAAGTTCCATAACCCTAATCTTCCATAACCTAGGTTTTATTCTTTCTTGACAAAGAAGCTTTCAAGCAAGCAACCAAGCTTCAAGTTCATCTTTTCTATCATCCAACAAGCTCTTTAGGAAGTGGGTAACTCTAGTTCCTCACCTCTTTGATGGTGAATGATGTTTATGTGATTTGGGGTCACTACTGCTGAGCGATTATGTGACCCCACCTCAAGCTCTTTATGCTAAGGCTTACGAAGATGATTCTGAAGGGTCTTGTGACCTGGATTAGATAGGATTATTGTGCTTAGATTATGTGTGAAACTCAAGCAGGTGCCATCGGAAGCAAGGAGAGAAAAATGGAAGAGATGGTGAATTCAGTTTTCATGTCTCGCACAGGGGCCGCTGAGCAAACTCTCAGGCGCCGTTGAGCGAGCTGAAGCCCACGTGGAAAGTTAAAAAAGATATTTTTGGTGTAAGGCGGTGAAGAGGATTCGGGAAGGTGGCAGCCGCTGGGCAATGGGGTCACTACTGCTGAGCGATAAGACCTCAATCGCTGGGCGCGAAAGCTCAAACCGCTGAGCAAACATCAGTTTTCGCTGAGCGGCTTGAGACTAGAAAAGCTTATGGCACCCTCTTGAGGCTCATGGTCAAGTATTTACTGCTATATTTGTGATGGATAGCTGAATTGTATGAATGTACATGCTGTATGTGAAGATAATGCTCCGACTAGGCATTTTACGTGTAGTCTGTAATAAAATCTGTAGCATTTCATGCATTCATGATACACCTAGTTTAAAGACACTAGAATTAACTCTGAGATAAGTAAAGATTCTGAAATGAACCATAGGGAACAAGTATGCCATGCTGCAGGTACAAAAATGCTGAAATGCTGAAACAGGGCCAATGCCCAATGCTGAAAAAGGGCCAATGCCCAATGCTGATAAAGGCTATATGCCACATGCTGAAAAGGTCGTGATCACGTGAGCCAAACTATGATCCCACTTTAGGAGGTCAAGGCATCCTGAATGTGGAAGCCCGCCGCAGGTGGTGTCGATATGGCATACCTGGAGGTGTGCGGTTACCACGCCTTTGCATTGTCGAAAGGGGGCAAGCTTAGGTGGGGGTACAATATCCGCCCACTGTCGGGGGGTCCCAAGGGGGCACACGGCAGGTGGAAGCCCACCGCAGGAAGGTCCAGACAGGGCCTACACTGAGGGTGCGAGGTTATTCCGTCATACTAGTGTCAACAGAGGACATTACTATAGTGGGAATAACACATATTCCAAAGCAGGTTATGCTGTTATGCAGGTTTATGCTGTCATATTCTGTTATGCACATGTACATTCTGTTAGGCATGTTTATTCCGATGATTCTGTCATGTTTATGCTGATGATATTGCTAGACATATTCTGATGATTCTGTCATGTTTATTCTGATGACTCTGCTAGACATATTCTGATGATTCTGTCATGTATATTCTGATGACTCTGCTATGCCTATTCTGATAATTCTGTTATACATGAACGTCTAAATGTATAGTTCTGCTGTTATGTCCGTACCGTCAAGAGCACGCTCGAGACGGCTATGTATATTCACGAAATGTTAATCAGCATGAGAACATAGTAAGCAAGGGTAATTCCCATGTCACATAGTAAAGTAGATAAAGCCGTTCAGATAGGCCAGATAATAAATAGTAGGACATTTAGTATATATGTTCACTTAGAGATCTCTGAGCGGCCTGAAGTCCGCCATAATCTGATACGAGACTCAGGAACTAAAGTTATTTCCACTGAGAACCTACCGTTCTCATCCCCACTATTTTATGACTTCAGTTACAGAAGATGAATTTTACTTTGAGGATGCAGACGAGCCGCCAGCTGAGCCATGAGCAACTAAGAGATAGATAGATGTTTACATTGTTGCCAAGGGCATACTGAGTAGTATTCTGATAGCCCTTGTGTTTTGCTGTTATGTATTCTGGATCATGTACTTGATAGTCTGATTATGTACATACGATGTATATTTTATCTATTGTATATACAATTATGTGACTTTGTCTGATGGACCACCTGGATATGTATTGGATGCTTTACTAT
>QANU01093577.1:0-13192 GCA_003254905.1 Nissolia schottii | reverse complement strand
TTAATATACAATGTTCAATTATAGAATAATAAAATAGGGTACAAAGTACACCTATCAGTCATCTATCTCACCTGAAGCCATAAGTGAGTGGGGGTGAGAATAGTGGTTCTCAGTGGTGCACTATGACTAGGGCTCTGGTTACTCAATTATGCTCCGGCCGTCCAGGAGATCTCTAGTGTTCATGCCTCTAGACATCCTACCAGTTATTTCTTTCCTAAGTTCCTGGGCGGCTTTATCTATTTACTAGGTGACAGGGAACTAATCTTTCTTACTAAGTTCTCGTGCTTTCTATCCTCGACCATTCTGACACTACTACTCATATCTGTATGCCCGGTGACCTTGCCCCATGCGTTCCTTATGAGCATGGCGACATGGTCGAGACATAACGATGCTTTCATCACATAGGTATGTATGCAAGGTGATCGTGTCCCATGCGTTCCTTATGAGCCTGGTGACGTGATCGAGCCCCATGCGTTCCTTATGAGCATGGTGACGTACACAATGCCTGCGTTCCTTATGAGCCTGCTCTTGTGCACTATGCATGAACTTTACAATTTAAGTAAATGGTACCATATACTTTCTTTCTCTTACGCATACCGGCTCACCCGGGTTAGCGTCTTCTCATTCATCATATCTCATTATCATATGCACTTTATCTTTCTGTACTGTTCTGGTTCTTACGTTCATCGTTATCTTCATTCATTAATCTTGGGCATAGCATAGTCTCTAGTGGTCTATCCTCATGATGCATGCATAACTCGCTACTCATAGACTTGTTCATTGCACCCTTGGGTGGCTCATAGTGAAAACACCTGCCATTATAAACTCACTGCATAGACTTCTTCGTGCTAAGTACTTGTTGGGATATGGTGGACCTCGGAAACCCTTCTTCGGAAACCACTCTCAGCGTCAGGGGACCTCCGCGGAACCCACTAGGTTACTCTATGGGATCTCTCAGCATCAGGGGATCTTCGCGGAACCCGCTTGGCACCGCTGCTGACGCTAGCCAGAACTGCAGGAACCCGCTCAGCCGCTCTAGGGTACCTCCGCGGAACCCCAGCGGTCACTACTACTGGTACTCACTCGATCTACTCTCCAGGGAGTCACTCATCACTCCGGGGAATCTCCGTGGAAACCACTCAGGACCACTCCTAGTGCCTACTCAACACTCTTCATGTACCCTTCTCAGCTCTCCAAGGATCCTCCGCGGACGCACTCAACACCATTTCTGGTGCTCGCCCAACACTCTTCACGTAACCCTCTCAGTTTTCCAGGGATCATCCGCGAAACCCTCTCAACACCATTTCTGGTGCTCACCCAACACTCTTCACGTAACCCTCTCAGTTTTCCAGGGATCCTCCGCGGAACCCTCTCAAGACCATTTCTGGTGCCCACTCAGCAACTCCATGTAACTTCCTCAACTCTTGGGGATCCTCCGCGGAACCCTACTCACACCATTTCTGGTGTTCACTCGGCACACCCTCCAGGGAACTACTCTGCCACTCTAGGGGTCCTCCGTGGAACCCCTTCGGTCACTACTACTGACTCGTTCTTCAACTCTAGACCCCTCTCAGTACTCCTTCCGCGAAAAACTCGGCGTCCAGCTCCTGGATTATTTTCTCTCATTCTCTTACACTCATCCCATGTTCACACTACATATTCCAACAGTACTCGAGCAACAACAGGACGTTCAAGAATCATGAAACAATCATAAATATATTCAACATGCAACAGTAATATTTGTACTCATGGCATTTCTAAATCTTTCTTACTCAAAACACTTACACATAAAACATACAATAAACATCCCATAGACAGGGGTGATGATACTACCCACCTGTAGAAAGCTTGGTGGTGGTGGTGAAGTTTGAAGTGAAGTCCACAAGCCTTGTTGCTTCCCAAAGCTTGAGCTTCCCCTCTTCAAGGTGAGAACCTTGCATAATGAAGAGGATGATGTTGTTCCTCTTGGTAGTGGGTGTAAGAAAATGAAACTAAGATGAAGAGACTTGAGGGCTGTGATTTTCGGTTTTGTGGGAAGTGGAAGGAGAAGGAAATGTGCTTGAACTCTTGAAGATTTGGTGGTGTGTTTGAAGAATGTGAGAAAAGCAAATGTCTCTTGGGGCTTTGGGGAGAGCTCTCGGTTTTGAGGGCTGATGGTGAGGGAGATTACTTGGTTTTTGGGTTTAATAAATGTGGTGAATAGTGGGAGGCATGGGCATAGGTATGGTGCATGATGTGATTAGTCTTTGAAGTGTGCGAAAAGTAATGGTGATGGACATTTGGAAGCATGATTTTGGGGATTAGTTTTTTTTTTTGGCAAAAATCTCCTCTTCTAATCCGTGCAGCCCACCCTCACAGCTGCTGAAAATTTCGTTCTATCCCGGTTCCGGTTCGCTCGCGTTTTATCGCTCGCAGTCTCGGTGCGTCGCGCACGGTTGTCCGAAAAATATTCCGTTTAAACCGTCGCGATCCTCTAATTCTCCTCTACCTCCGGGTATTAATATTTTAGGATGTTTGTGAATTTTTCTCCGGAAGGGTATTCTCACAGACACCATTTTCGCGTTAGAAAATTCTGTCGACGAACAGCGGCCGTTCGGTTGTCGGCCGGACTTCATATCGCGACACATCTTACTTCCTAGGAATATTCGACCTGATAATTTCCCATTTTAATTCTCTAAGCATGATTAGAAAATTAATTTAATAATTATGCGTATGATTATTTTTTTTTCTAAGAAAATTCGAGATGTTACAATATCACAAAAGGGGTAACCACTAGACACTCTCTAAGAGATGCATGTAACCATATGGCTTTTGTTTCGCAAATTGAACCCAAAAATAATAAAGATGCATTCAATGATGAACATTGGATTTTAGCTATGCAAGAAGAACTAAATCAATTTGAAAGAAATCAAGTATGGGAGTTAGTTCCTAGGCCTCAAGATCACTCAATTATAGGAACTAAGTGGGTCTTTAGAAACAAACTTGATGAAAATGGAGTAATCACTAGAAACAAAGCTAGATTAGTAGCAAAAGGATATAATCAAGAAGAGGGAATTGATTATGAAGAAACTTATGCTCCCGTTGCTAGACTTGAAGCCATTAGGATGTTGCTTGCATACTCTTGCATCATGGACTTTAAACTATATCAAATGGATGTTAAGAGTGCTTTTTTAAATGGCTATATTCAAGAGGAAGTGTATGTTGATCAACCACCCGGTTTTGAAAACCATGAGTTTCCTAATCATGTTTTTAAACTAAGAAAAGCTCTCTATGGTCTTAAGCAAGCTCCTAGAGCTTGGTATGAGAGATTAAGCAAATTTCTCCTAGACAAGGGATTTGATAGAGGAAAAGTGGACACAACTCTTTTCATTAAACATGACAAACGAGACATCTTACTTGTACAAATTTATGTTGATGATATTATCTTTGGTGCCACTAATGAATATTTGTGCAAAGAATTTTCCAAATTAATGCAACATGAATTTGAGATGTCTATGATGGGAGAGCTCAACTTTTTCCTTGGGCTACAAATCAAACAACTAAAGGAAGGAACCTTCATAAGTCAATCCAAGTATTGCAAGGAATTGCTCAAGAAGTTTGAAATAGACAAAGCAAAAGAGATGGCCACCCCTATGGGTACCTCATGCACCCTTGACAAGGACGAAGAAGGTAAACCGGTAGAGATTACAAAATATAGAGCTATGATTGGATCTCTACTATATCTTACCGCTAGTAGGCCTGATATAATGTTCAGTGTATGTATGTGTGCTAGATACTAAGCTTGTCCTAAGGAATCCCATTTAAGTGCTGTAAAAAGAATAATGAAATACCTTGTAGGCACTATTAATGTTGGACTATGGTACCCAAAAGGTGCCACAGGCCACTTAGTGGGATATTCGGATTCGGACTTTTCCGGATGCAAAATTGATAGGAAAAGCACAAGTGGGACTTGCCACTTACTTGGATGCTCACTAGTTTCATGGCATAGCAAGAAACAAGTAAGTGTGGCCTTATCTACCGCCGAAGTGGAATATGTTGCCGCCAGAAGTTGTTGTGCTCAACTCCTTTGGATAAGACAACAACTCATGGACTATTGCTTTGAACTTGATCATATTTCTATTCGGTGTGACAACACTAGTGCCATAAATCTATCAAAGAATCCGATCCAACACTCAAGGACTAAGCATATTGAAATACGACATCACTTTATCCGAGATCATGTTCAAAAAGGTGATGTCTCACTTGAATTTGTTGAAACAACGAACCAACTAGCAGACATCTTCACTAAACCTTTGCCAAAAGAAAACTTTTCTCGCATTAGAAATGAACTCGGTATAATTGATGCCTGTGACATATGAACCTCACACATACATTTATCATCCTTGTTAATTTTGTGAGTGCTTTACTAACTTGAGCGTCGGAGAGTCCCCCAAATTTGTTTTGCAGGTCCTCTTATCCCGTCATTAATCTCATCTCATCATCTAGGTCACTTGATCAAGAAATAGCTGATGGCAATCAAAGAAAATCCTTTTCAGCCCTAAAAGTCATTCGAATGACTTGGCACAAATAATTCGAATGACAGAATTCTGTGTCAGACCTGGCATTTTATGAAAATCAATCGAATGAATCAGCATATTTCATTCGAATTCCAAGTTCTTTTTCTCAGGTCTGAAACTTTGTCAAAATCATTCGAATGAATCATCCTTTTCCATTCGAATTCCAAAATTTTTACTCTCAGGTTCGAAATTCTTGAGAATCATTCGAATGTAAACCCTTCTTTTAATCGAATGCCAAATATTTGAAGCCTCTGGGTGCTAATTCTCCATAGTTATTCAAATGTATACCCCTCTTTCAATCGAATGCCAAATATTTGAAGCCTCTGGTTGCTAATTCTCTAGAGTTATTCGAATGTATACCCCTATTTCAATCAAATGCCAAAAATCTGAAGCCTCGGTTTGCAATTTCTCTAGAGGTATTCGAATGTATCTCCCTCTTTCCATCGAATGCAAAATATTTGAGCTCTCGGGTTCCTAAGTCCTCCCGAGTCATTCGAATGAAACCCCCTTGGTCATTCGAATGAATCGCGACCTGAAGTTTTTTTTAAATACAACCTTCCCTTTTTTCCTCCTTCTCATTCTCATCTTTCCTTCTTTTCTCTAACCCTAGCAGACCATCCCCCTCTCTTCGCAGCTCCTTCCTCCTCCACCTCTTCCTCCCTCACTCATCCTCATCCTCTCTCCCTCACCTTATTCCACTTCGCTGTCCTCTCCCCTCACCTGCACCAAATCTTATCCTCTCATTCTTTTCCTTTCTTTCCCATTCCTCTCCCTTTCTTCTTTCTCCTCCTTTCCTAACCCTCGGCCTCCACCTCTCCCTCTTCCTCCTCACCCACATCATCTCTCCCCATCATCTTCCTTTCCCACCTAACCCTCTTCCTCACATACACCAACCCCCAATCCCTAACTCTCTCTCCCTGTTACCTGCAGCCACCATGAGCCGCCGGTCTGCTCCCCTTCCTTCCTCCTCCACTCCCAGGCGTACCCGCCTTAAGCACACTCATGCCTCCCCTCCAGCGGATATGCCCCATTGGTTTTCAACCGAAGAGCAGTGGCGCTTGTTTTAGAGTAACTTTGAGGACTGCAAGCTCATGGAGCCCAAGTTCTTCGATCTCTCCACCTTCGCCGGTACTCTTTGCGATGTTACCTCAATCTTAGATAATGCTAGCTTACTAGAATTTTTTTTCTATGAATCTGCGATTTATCCCTAGCTGGTTAGGGTGTTTTATTCCAACCTTAAGTTGATTGATAATGTACTATATTCTGAGGTAAATAAGACTAGCATAGTAATGCCTCTCGATTTGGTTGGTTCTGTTCTCAAATTGCCTCATAGTGGTCATAGCTTGCTAGGTGGAATCTTTGACTGGGCCGTAAACTCTGAGGGTAATCCATTTAGTGAGATCCTTGCCCTAGAAGCTATCAACCATTCTGGCATTAGGAACCACAAAAACTGCCCTCAGGTGGGTGGGCTTCCCATTGACCAGCGGATCCTTCACTATCTTATCACCCATACCATCATTCCTCGCAACGGGAATCACTCCGTGTTATCCAAAGATGATGGATTAGTTCTGTGGGCCCTGGCTGAGAACAAGGAGATTAATTAGGCCTTATATGTGATGCATCACATGCATCAAGCTAGAGCGAAGGGCAGTGCTTTGCCCTATGCAATGCATGTGATGGCCATTCTCAAGCACTTCGATGTACCCATAGCCGATGAGGTAAAATGGCCGGTAAAAGGAAATTGGAAGATTGACTCTAGATGCCTGGCCCGAATGCACATCTTTCTGAAGAACACCGACCGGTTTGAATATGACGTTCCCGAGACTCTCCGAGCCCAACGGTGAACTGCCTCATCTTCCACTCATTCTGCCCTGACTCGGGGTGCTTCCACATCTGCTGGCCCATTTCCAGACCCCCGTTCAGCCCTACATGGATCTTATTATGAGCCGATTTGATGCCATCAGTGTGACCATGGCTCAGGACTCCGCCTNATGCATTGAACTATTATCCGCTAACTCTCTTCTGATGCATACATTTTGGATACGACTAATATAAATTACTATTTCTTATGTTATCCGCTATTTTATTCATGGTTCATATTCATCGTTTCGAATTACACCTCTTCTCTAAACTCTATATCTTTTTGATCATGCCAAAAGGGGGAAAAGGAATTTAAGGAAAATTAAAAGATAAGTTATGATTTTACAAACTTAAAAGGAAGCTTAAAAGGACAAGTTAAGTTTTTGAGATGTCATCAAAAGGCAACAAAGGGAAACTCTTTGAAAGGCAATTTTGAAAAATGCATAAATTCGGGGGGAATGAAATGAAATGGATGCATAAACTAAGGGGGAATCATGAATGCATAAGCGTTTCCAAAAAGAATGCACAAAAAGCTTGAAATGTCATATAAGTCTTTGAAATGAAATGAATGCATATTTCTTAGCTTATCTCTTTGTTTTTCCTTATGTGTTTGTCATCATTAAAAAGGGGGAAATTGTAATGCTCATGAAGAATGTTTTGATGAAGACAAATGAAGCAAGTTTCCAAAGTCCAGAAGCTCAAAAAGATCTAGATTTAGGACCTAGGAAATATGTTAAAGGTGGGTGTATATCAAAACTCTCAACATGGTTTCTCTAGATGGCTCTTAAAAGAAAATATTGATTCCTGCCTTCAAAGTATTTCATACAAAACCAAAGGACTCAAGTGAAAGGAAAGAAAGAATGAGTTTGGGCAAAACCCTAAGAGACATTCGAATGACTAACCTAGATTCATTCGAATGACTGATGAACAAGTCATTCGAATGACTCATGAACTAGTCAACTCGAAGACTCATGAACAGTCATTCGAATGACTCATGAACAAGTCATTCGAATACCTCATGAACAAAGGTAACTCGAATAAAGTATTCAAATGACTAGGGTTTGATACTTTCAGTGATCCCAGTACAGCCAAGTCATTCGAATGACTGACACAGATCCATTCGAATGACTCAGGCGCATTTAATGCCCAACGGCTATATTAGGTTAGTCATTCAAATGAGTCATTCAAATGAATCGAGTACTGAAGTCAGAAACGGCTAGTTCCGTTTGCTGACTTAAGATGCATTAAATGCACAACGGCTAGGATCACCTTGAGCTTAATAAATACTCACCAAACTCATCAATTGAAGGTTGAACATTAATTCAATAACACCCAACATTCTTTACTTCATTAATTACATTCATTGAGCCATCTTCTTGAGAAAAAGAGAAAGTTTCATACACACACACCTATAGGCCTTCAAATTGTATTGTTCACTCTGCAAGAGAGTTTCAAATCAAATACAAATCATATTCTTGTAAAGAGGGTGAGGTATCCCTCTCAAGTCATTAGGGTGTGATCCCTAAGGGAAATTGTTTGAGGCTCAAGTAGAGTGCTGATCTTGTAAAGGTTGTCAAACACCTAAGATTCAAGCTTGAAGAATAGTGGAAAAATCTTGAGCGGATTGCTTGGGGACTGGAGATAGATCACAAGGGTAGTTGAACCAGGATAAATTGAGTTTGCATCTTCTCTATCCCTTAACTCCCTAATTTGTTTATGCTCAAGATTGCTTCTATTATTACTAATTGATAATTTGCATTAATACTTGTTTATTGACAACAAAGAAAAGATTTTAAAAATAACCTACATACCCAATTCACCCCCTCTTGTGTATTTGAAGCCACTTGGTAACACACCTATCTCCTACTTTCGTCGGCTCTCCGTCTACGCATCTGAGTCCTCCTCTACAGGAACCTCCTCCTCCTTTGGCTCATCGTCGCTGGACAAGGAAGTGACAATGGTGAAGTCGCGGTGAGTGTATCGGCGAGGCACAGTTGGAGTTACTCTCTTTCTCACTGTGGTACATCAGCCACAGGGATAGGACAAAGGACTAGACGACACTGGATCCGTCTCGGGCTCTGGCTCTGGCTCCGAAGGAGGAACCTCATCCTCACCATTGAGGTTAATCGGGTCGTAGCTACTGGCTCCTGGGCGCTCATTGTAACATCCTGCTTTTTCGCTGTACGAACACTTAGGGTAATAAATAATTATAAGCTCGTCAGGGAGGCGAGAAAATTAAATTATTACCTTTAACTCATGAGAATCGTAGTTAAAATTAGGGTTTTGCGATCTCGCAGACTTTCCCGAGACTAAGGATGATTTTCGGACCAATCGGAAATTTTTTCGGATACCCAAAGTGACCATAAAATACACTAATAAAATAATAATTCCAAGAATACCTCCACCTAACCCAAACTACTAATAAGGAAAATTAGTAGATTGCGAGGGTGCGCCTGGAATATTTTTCGGACAGCCGTACGCGAAGTACCAGGACTGCAAACGACAAAACGCAATCAAGCATGATCAAAATTGAACTGAAGGGGTCATCCATATCCCCTGCCAACCGTGGCAGGGATATTTATATATATATATATATATATGTTTATAATATGTTATTATATATTAAAATATTCCTAATGAATAGTAAATATAATAATATAATAATATAAATAATATAATATATATATATATAATTAATTAATTAAAGGCGGTGGAGGCTGCCTATAAAAGGCCAGCCTCCTGAAGCTAATTCATTCATTTTATTTTCCTTTCTGTTCATTTTCTCTCTTTCCTTTGTTGTCCGTTCGCGCACTGCTGTTATAGTGCCGGACGCCGGAAAAATGGCAGGATCGTCATGGAAGTACTCAGCGAATTGTCCTCTTCACTTCTACCGTTTCCAAACTGGATTTTGAGGTGGGTAGTCCGATCACCCTGTCTATGTGGGTTTTCTCTGTATGTTTATGTATGTATTTTTGAGTAGGAAAAATTAGAAATGTTATGAGAAAAATATAGAGTTAAAGATGCATGAAGGATTTTTCCTAGTGTTAACGTTAGAAAAATATAACTGTGCTGGTGGAACTGTGTAGGAAGCCTAAGAAAACACTGAGACAAAACTTTCATTTTTGATTCTGTGACTTAGTCCGTTGAGCGGCCTAGTGCAGGACAGGGGCGCTGAGAGGCCACACAGGTCCACTGAGCGGCCTGAACCTGAGCTGACCACTGAGCTTGTCTTTTGGTCTGTGCGCTGAGCGGCCTAGCCTAGGCACTGAGCGGCCTAGCCTAGGCACTGAGCGGCCTAGCCTAGGCACTGAGCGGCTTGACCTGAACCCGTGAGAAAAGTTTGGCACAAGGGTGGTGTAACACCCTAGCTAACTGCATACCCTCGAGTAGTACGCAATGCTCACTAGGTTGTTAATCATCTGGTGGGATTACTTATAGTCCTTTATTATCTTTGGAAAATACCAGAGTAAGGAAAATATGGACCATTTTAAAGCTTTTTTGTTTGTTACTTTATTCGCAAAATATGAGCCGCGCGTGAATCAAAGCCTAGAATACAAACGATAGAGCTTAAGCTTAAGAGTGATAGTCATTACTGGCACAAATAATTACATAAACAAGTATATGGTCCATCACAAGTTACAACCAACAGAGTATCATAATAGGTTACATATACAAGCCAAACACATGAAAATACATATCAAAATACAAAATACATATCCAAAAAGACTGGTCTTCTGTTGATCTGCCTCAGCCGTCACGGTTTCGCAGGTAACTCCTCGTACGGCTCCTCGTAGCCATCAAACTCTTCGCCTGCTCCTGGAAGCATAAGCGAGTGGGGATGAGAACTGATAGGTGTACTTTGTACCCTATTTTATTATTCTATAATTGAACATTGTATACTAAAAATGTGTAATTTTAATGCTTAATTAATATGTTTTGCACATTATCCTCTTTTGTGAGAAATTTAGAAAAATGCAATTTTAAGCACTACTTTATCTTAGAATTTAATGAGTAGATTTCTTTTGTTCTTTTTTAGTTTTTTATTTTAATTGCAGAAAATAAATTGTCAAGAGGATCATTGAAGATTTGAAGGAGATTTGATAAGATATAAATTTTGAAGAAGAGATTTGAAGAGAAGATTGAGACCAATAAATTCAAGATTAAATTCAAATTCAAAAAGATTTGTTCAAAGATTTGCTGAGGATTTTTAACGCTGACTTTGCCACGGATTTGGCTCCAGGATGGAGAATGAATCTCGATTTGACCACAACTACAAAGTTGTAGATCTATCTCTTAGCTTTAATTAGAGATTTGAATCACCTCAATCCGATATCTGTAGCCGAAGTTATCGCGATTTTACTGACTTCTGTGCTGAAAGTACGGGATTTACTTCCAGTTTTAGCCAATCCTCTACAAATAGAAATCCTCTCTCAACAACTTCATACTCAGCCTCCACTTTTATTTTCTGCACTTTTCTCTTTTATTTTATGCACTTTAGGTTTATGTTAGTAGTGCTTAGTTCTTAGTTATTCAAGGATTGTTGGAGCGCTCGCATTGACAACGCAAGCTCCCAATTATTTGCGAATTCCTTTCGTTATTATTTTCAGGTTTTGTTATTTCAATTCTCTATTACTTTTTACTCTCTTCTATTTGTTTATTATGATTTTTTATCCCCCACCCATGGAGGAATAGTTTTCTTAATATCTTGCATGTGGTAACTCTAGATTAGGATTAATTCGAGGTCTTGTGCTTAATGTTTATTTATGATTTGTTCCGCCTATGATTAATAATATAGCGATTGCATGTTATTGGTTATGGTTAATTCTAGGTTAATAGATCTTGACGATTGTAGGATTTATTGATTTAGAATTTGGGAACTTTTTGGGAAACTAATTAGATTTAATTAGGTTGTGCAATTGGAACATAATTGATATAGGTTTTTAATGCTGAGATCTTAGTTTTAATTCCTATATTAATAAATGCTTAGGGGATTGACGATCGTAGTCTCTTAGGTGAATTGCGTATTAGTTAGAGATTTCAACTAATAAACAACATCCCCTTATGAATAATTAATTAGGAACCAATGACAATTAATCATTGATCTAGAAACACCGTATGCAGGATATTGCTTTTTATTATTATTGACTTACTTTCGTTTTGCTTTCTTTTTTATTTATATTCAATTAATTCAACCCCCCAATTTAGTGTAACTTTTAATTGGTTCTAATTGCTTCCTTGAGAGACGACCTAGGTTAGCCCCCTTTACTACGTTTTTGGGGTTAATTTAGCTTTATAAATTATTATTTGATCACACATTGAAATTAACGACGTTTTGGTGTGTGTCAAGAACAGTCGTCCTCAGTGGTTAACCTTAGCATAGGGGATCTCTTTTCTCACTTACCAACCAGGCCGCTCAGGTGTTTCTAAGTGAACATGCATACTAACATCCTACTGATTATTATCTGGCCTAAGGTCCTAAACGGCTTTATCTACTTTACTAGGTGACTGGGGAACTAGTCTTGCTTATCTAAGTTCTCGTGCTTGTTAATTTTTCTTGCATACATACATAGCCGTCTCGAGCGATCTCTTGACGGTACTTACTTCATACACATGCTTATATACATTCTCACATACTTATACATTACATAATCATTCATCACATCGTTGCATTTCTATTCATTTCATACGTTATGCATGCTAACTTTGAGACTATCTCATGCGTGTCGGCTAACTAATGGACCGGGGCACATCCTGCTTTCCATGCTCTCGGCTAACTAATGGACCGAGGCTGCGTCGGCTCCCAGCTAACTAATGGACCAGGGCCGCGCTGAGTCTTCCCCACTCATGTAGATGCGGCCAAACATCTACAACCTGCTTCTGTCCTCTGATTGATGTCAACCAGGCAGCGCTATAACCTGAGTGGTTGCAAACCACCGCGGATAACTAATGTTCTGTCTCCGATCATCAATAGAGATAACCGTCCACCTAGTGGGAGGGCGAGGGGTTGGCCCTATGACACAACCAAATGGAGACCCATACATCATCATCATTACATCATCATCATTTCATAGGCATGACGTCACCCTTTCTCATTCATCTTTTCTTTATTTTCTTTCTTTTCATTCCTTTCTTTGTTTCTTTTCATTCCTCATCGTTAACCAATCCACACCTTTGTAGGGACTGCTGAGGGACGTTTCCGCCAAGAGAGATACCTACTATCATATAACTTCATACTGATTCCCTAAGGTTCAATTATGCTCTTTAAACTTTACGTGATTAACCTCTAGTTCTCATGATGCATGTTATCATAATACCACACATAAACTCTACTGTTAAGTGCTTTTTGGAATATAGGGGACCTTGAAAACCCTCCCTAGGGAACCACTCGGTAACTCTAGGGAACCTCCACGGAACCCACTCATCAACTCCCCAAGGAACCACTCAGTAACTCTCCAGGGAACCACTCAGCAACTCCAGGGAACCTCCGCGGAACCCACTCATAACCATCCCAGGTGCCCCGCTCAACAACTACAGACTCCTCTCAGTCGCTATCCGCGGAACCACTCGGCACCATTCTAGGCATCGCTCAAAAACTACAGACTCCTCTCAGTCACTCTCCGCGGAACCACTCAGCACCATTCCAGGCGCCGCTCAATAATTCTCTACAGACTCCTCTCAGTCACTTTCCGCGGAACAACTCAGCACCAGTCCAGGCTGAAACACCCTAGCTAACTGTTTACCCGTACGTAGTAAACAATGATCACTAGGTTGTTTTC
>QANU01093571.1:64726-168523 GCA_003254905.1 Nissolia schottii | reverse complement strand
ATTGTTATATTCATTGGAGCCATCAGCTTCTGCCTGCATGTGGGATAATCAAATGAAAAACTTGAGATACCAGTAATATAAATATCAAGCAAGAATACGGTCATCTTTTCTTGGTAGCATATATTGACACTGCCAATTAATGTTACTTCCACTCATTTAACAAAAACAGCCAAAAAAGAGATAGTGAAGTGATTCAAGAGATCAAATCAACCTGATCAAGCTTATGCATGTATGAAATATACATTTATACAGATTGTATCTTCAGAACTTGGTTAGAATTAGATGGCCCTCGAGAATAACAAGAAAGAAAATCACCTTTCCCATATCACCGAATATGACTACGCGTTGCAATGAATTTTGACCAGGATAGGGAGGTGATTTGAACTGATATTCTTGACTCCAAATTATTTTACCATTAAATAATCTATGCCCCAGCTTGTATATGTACCTGCAAGAAGGGGTTGAGGGTCATGCACATTGAACTGCTGCTAATAATAATAATTAATCATAGATCTAGGTAGGGAAAAGAATTATAAATTTGGTGCCAATCTTTTCTAGTAAAATCACATACAGATTTCTTGATAGTGATGATCTATATGAAATTTTTGTTCTCCTAAGCCTTCATACAGATTTCATATTGTTGTATTTGTCAAGTAAATCAAGTTGCTTTCAGTACTTATTATCATATAATTTTATCAGCCCAACTATTTTTTGGTGAAAAGAATTGTTTGACTAGCTTGGTTTTGTTTAATTAAAAACTGGAATACTTCAAATCAATAATATTATTTCTCAAGCAAGCTATTTTGTGATGCCCTATAAGACACAACATACTCTCTGTTGGGCCACAGCTCCTTCAGAAAACTGGTGTGTATGTACCCAGGGTCACGCCATCCGACAGTCCTTGCTGGTGCACCTATATATATCGATGAATAAGAATTCATTATGTTTTTAATTCTGTCCCTTTTTGTTAATGACAATTTGCAGTTACCAACACATACTTTAGAAATGACAATATAACAATTTTTGCATAGAACTATGATATCAAGACGAACATGATTTGCTATCCCGGAATAACCTTTTTCCTACTCTCAAATACAGGTAAAATCACCACTAAAAGGTAACCAAAGAGTTGCATACCACACATGGTGTTGCGATCAAAAGTCAATGTCCCTGCAGGAGATTGCACAAGGCTTCCTCCTTTGGGGCCCCATTCAACAAAAGGCTCAGCTTCACTGATTCCATATCCACTAGTCCATGTTACAGCAATCTGTGAAAAGAATGTAATAAGTAATATTTTGATAATCCTTGATATTCAAAATTGCACGCATACACACACATACATACAGATGTGCATTGACTAACATACATCATACAAAAGAGACGTTTAAAGTCGCAATTAGAAGAAACATGTGCTGCACTATTATTCCATGAGAATGATATCCCCAAAAATGCACTTCTGAGATTGAAATATAAAGGAGCATAAACTTACTTCGTCCCATGTTTTCCCTTGCGCTAATCGTGGATATACTGGAGCATTTGGATTGCTGAAAGATACTTTATTTGATACTGCAACAAGCTTTGGCTGTCAAACATAAAAAAGGAAGAAGTAGAAAGACAAAGTTCAGAACCAAATCCACACTTCTGCACTGTCAAACATTACACATACAATTAAATTAAATAAGTACAAATAGGGTGACAGATGTAAAAGAACAAATATCGTTTATCACTGCATGTTCATGAACTTCAACATAGTTAGTGGTCAATAATATAATCTCATGAAACTAGTAGGAAGAGTGAAGTTAAGGAAACTAAAATATATACCGGAACTGGCCTTCCTTGGTTTACATTCATAATATGCCAATTAATCTGATAAACAAGAAAATTATAAGGTAAAGTTTAGGAGAATACATTTGTCAAGCCACCTGTGAAAAGAGCAAATGACAAGTCTGATCTTTGATTAATCAACTGAAGCTTCAAGGAGCCTTTTCCTGTGTTCTTGTAATCATGACTCGAGAAATTTGCATACTGAAACTGAAAATAGAAACAAAAATGAAAAAAAGACAGGTTATCACTGAGCATCTGACTTCTAAGCATTCTTTAGCTCAGAAGGAGCTAAAAATAAGGGTTTTGTGCAAACCTTGATAGGTGCAGAACACAACAATGGAGGATTCGTAAATCCGTTTTCAGCAGGGCAGGTAGAAGCACTGGAAATAGTGAAACAAGAAAAGAGAATCCCAATAAATGAAACTAAACTCTTGACTTTGTAACTCATGATTATATATAAATAAGGTCATGATGTGCAACATACTTGAAATTTGCAGGAGAAAACACTCCGATCCAGTCATCTATTGTTGGTTTTGGATTATTATATTGCAATATAACCCATTCTGAAGTTTGTCCCTAAAACAGTAGGGGGAAGGTATAAACCCTTCATCAATTTCCGCTACCAAAACTTGTTTTCATCTTAGGCAATAAGCTAAATACAGATACTGAAGCAACTAGATCTCAAAACAAAGAGATTGATTTGAAAAATCTCAATTTTCAAAGAGGAAGCACAACTGTGCACAGTAATGTGAATCAAAGCTTACCTTCAAGCCAAGGACATTAGGGGTAGCTTTGACAAAAGCATTTTCATGAAGAGCAAACACTGTGTTATGAATGGCAACTTTGGAGAGGGGCTGGTGCTCATCTGACACTACTTGTTGAAGGGTTGCAATAATAAGCAAAGAGAGAAACAGCATTCTGGACTTCCCCATTCCACCCAGCACCTGAAAATGCACCCAAAAAAAAAAAATACAAAGGGAAAAAAAAAAGTGAGAAAAAGATAGAAACAATAACAGTCACAATAAACAACCATGACAAAGCAAAGAGAGACATAAAGGATCAATCTTTTCCCACTAAAATGCCATTTTCAATTAATAACAACACTTGGGTGCCTTGAAAAACCAATCCCCACTTCCCCAATTAAGTAGTAGAAAATTAAATTGAGAATCAACTTTGACATGTAATTTGAATCAAATGAGGGTGGAGACATGCAAGAAGCAAAAGCAGGAGCAACCTTTGGAGAAGAAGTGAACATGGAATGACAGCTAAGGAGTTGTTTTTACCAGCACAGAATAGAAAAAAAGGTACAATAATAACAGAACAAGAACAACTTAAGCTCCCTGCTGCAGAGGTTTCATTTGTGCGTAGATTACGTTTGATTATCGAATATCTGCAAGGAAGATTCTCCTAGCCACTATTTCAATGGGAACCCCGAGTTTTCTGACTTTTATTTTCCTCGTTGACTTGATGCATCAGCATCTGGTCTCTTTTAAGTTCATTGTTTCATATTTCATATATATATATATATATATATATATATATATATATCAAATAAAATAAGGCATTTCTCTCAGATGGTATAACATATTTATTGACACGCGTGTGAAATATTCATGTGATATCTTCTTTTAAATACATGTGAAATAATATTGTTACTATTATTGACTGGCTGGATTAGCTTAGATCCGAGCTCTGTGCTGGAAGCTCGTGTTTTTTAACAAAAACAAAGAATACTATAACAGATATTTGGATTTAAGAACTTGAGAGCTTAGGCTCATTATATTATTTGAGTTTCAAAGGTAGGGGCTAGATAGGAGGTTTCATGGGAATAGATACAGGGGTTAAGACATATCAAGTGTTTTCCTCGTTAAAAAAGTTTACATACGTATGGTTTTGTATACATGAAATCGGTACAATCAATACCCATTTTAGGCTTTTAAAAAAAAATTGCAAAAACCTAAAATCGACAAGCACAATGTCGATTTTAAAAAAAGAAAAAACAAATCAGACAACCGAAATCAGCATGCACAGTAAACAATATGGCAAAAAAGTGTTAAATAGGATAGATCAAGTAGGAATGTAATATTAATTAATAATTTAAAATAAGTACATAAGTTTAAAACATAGTAAAATAAAGTATAACATTAATCGTATTATATTTAGTAACTAGTTTCATTAAAATTTTAACGAATGACTTCTGAAATATGTAATGCAGAGTCCACCGTTCTATCTATGTGTCCTCCCAGCATATCTACTAAATTTATTTTTTCACAACACTACCCATGAACAATGAAGAGAAACTTCCTCAAAAATGTAACAGCAAATAACTTTCAAGAACAAGAGTACAGGAAAAATGTTTTTTACTCTTTTAGGATGAAGAAGAAGTGAAATCGGGTCGTGTATATATAGCTGGAAGAAACCCACACAACATGGTCAACAATCAGCCTAAAATTACATTTTTCTGAGAAATCGGAAATCGACAATAATGATATTTCAGGGAGACATCCGTGCAGGGTGATAGGGAATCCACTTTTTGGGGAATGAAAATATGAAATCGGGTATGCACTGATTTCAAACTTTGCTTATTTTTTTTCCTTCTTGCATATGGTTAATGGGCTATCGATTTCAGACCCAAACCCATACGTTTATAAATTTTAAACCTTACCCATTTTTTGATTTTTTGTTTTGTTGGGCCCATTTTAAAATATAAAAAAAATGCTAGATATAAGCTCCAACTTTATTTAAAACATTACTCTGATTTTTTTATTAAACATTAACAATATTTTGGAAAGAGTAATTGTTATGGATCAGACCATGAAAGCCTAACCTAGAGGCCCGTACCCGATGATCTGCGGAGCAACCTGATCTGGCCTAAGCTTGTCCCTAGCAAGTCACCAGCATAACAATCCGAGATACTCTCCTCCCAAGATGTAACAACGTGGCCCCAGAGAATCTCTCCTCAGCGAACCTTACGCTCAGAGATATCCTCTTCCCAGCGCATTACGCGGAAGAGTCCGCAACAAACGAGTATCACACAGGTATTTAACCCTAGGCAGGACCCTAGGTACGCCAAAAAAACCAACTCACTCTTGATTACCCTTCTCTTATTTCTCTACTCACTTAAGCGTTGGAGTCTTTGCAGGTACTCACGCCGGCTCAGCGAACCCTTGCCCGCAGAGAAGCTCCGGGATCCAGTTTGGACCGAGGAACTCATCTCGGTACAGTAATACTCTCGATTGAATTGTTTGTTTGCAAGTGAAATGGAGTTGCTAACCACGTATCATCATGGTATAGTATGAATGAGTTAGTTTAGCATGAATGCATCATGATCCTCATCCTCCAGCTTTCATAGGAAAGTAGTGTAAAATCCAAAAGCCAGAAGGGCATTGCTGTTGTCAGCTCCATTGTTTTTATGTATGAATTTAAACATATTATAGGATTCATATATCTCCATCACATTTAATCCAAGGAATAGAACACTGTAGCGCTTAGACACACTGAAGTGATCAGCATCATCCAAGTTAGGACATTTCATTTAATTTTTTTCAAGTTGCAGGGTGTAGGAGCCAGACAACTCACAGTTAAGGCAGAAGGGAATAGATGAACTTGATCTAAGTTTTATGAGAAAAATACATGGTATTCAGAACGAGAGACGGCCACTATAACAATTAATCCTACTAGCTTTTGGTTCTTGTGTATAGCCCATTGTTTGTTGCATTATCATTTTCTCAATGAGATTATTCTTTGTGGACACTAATTATCAAAAAAAGAAAGACAAATGATGTTGTCTCTTTAAATTAAGATGAGGAAAAAGTTAATAAGTATCTGTTAAGAAGTTAAAAGTAGAAACATTTTACTGAAAGAGCACTATTTTAAAGTTTTCAATACATTGAATGCATTAAAATTAATTAAATATTTTCACTTTAAATTTTTTAACAAGTGTCTACACTTAGTTATTAAAACTCTTTTAAGTTAATTAATCTCATTCAGCTTGCTTCACATAAGATAATCAAGTTCTGTCACTTTTGTGGAATAAAATGGGGGAGTCCTTTCTTTTCAAATAATAGGGGAAAAACAAATAATAGAACAAATTCATTTTAATTTAACACAAATTATGATCCTGAGTACTGACCATTTGATAGTATATATTTTTGGCTTTAAGGCTCAAAGTCAAACAAACAAATTAAAGCTCCAAAAGCGTATGAGAAAGGTGGATTATAGTTTGGTACTACCGGTAAATTTCTTTTTTGTAGTCTTAATTTGGTAATTTCAATAGTCTGCTTCCAGGGAGACACACTATCTGCACTACATGAATAAAAGCATCAAAGGCACCAGAAATCCTGCAAAAACAACCCAAACTACCAATAATGAACTTAAGCTAACACAAAATAAGAGTATATATTAAGTTATGGATAAATTATTAGGTATAATGGATTGTGCCCTTTTCATTAGATAGTGACAGTTCAGCTTAAAGTAGTATTCTAAGACATCACTCTACAATTGGAAAAACACAATCCACTTTTGCAATCCATGACTACCTAATAATGTAGGAGTGAATATATGAAGTTGTGTTTTAGGGACAAAGAAAGTTAAGCATTCATGTGAATTAGTATATTTCATTACTTCTCATGTTTTCAAGACATAAATTGCATTGAGGAGAATTTGTAGGTTAATTTGTAGAAATATATAGTACTTCTCTTATTTGAAATGTTATTTTATTATTGGGTAGAGCACAATCCACTTTGATGCTACGTGATTATGCAATGATTTTTTGCAATTTTAAACTTTTATAAGTAGTTTACTGATCCAAGACTAGGACACATTACGTATCACACAAAAACAACTTAAAACACTAATCATTGGATCAATCTGCAGAGTATACATTTATAAAACTTTCAGAGCATTGTGGAGCCAAATAGTGAACTTTATCCCTCTTTTTGTTCTTGTTACGGAAGATTCTTTTCCTGCTAAATGCAGTCTCCTGCAATAAAATAATAATCATTACTCCAGAGATATGGAATACATCAATGATCTACGGAGATGGAACTATATGCTAGATTATTTAGGTCATGGTTGACTTTATTATCATATATGACCCGGATCAACTGTGAAAATTCTTGAAGATCCAATTTTACCATTACCAAATTATTATTATTATTATTATTATTATTATTTAAAAGAAATGACAATATGTGCATATTTGTCCAGGAACAAGACACATAAATACAGTTTCAAAATTTAACAAGTTTCTAAACATAATGCAATAGGCATTCATTCCAACAAACCCAAGGAGTGCCAAGAGAAAGTTGGTGTTGCCAATTAATGGTATCCCCAACTGCACTTCCCTGAGTGAGGATTATGAAGGCAACAGATACCAAAACAAATACATATACATATACATACATACACGAGTCACAAACTTTATTTAACCCCCAAATAAAAAAATAGAGAAATTCTTTTTTAAAATAAATTAAAAATGAAAAACAGCATCTCAGTTTAGTTTTACTTGGTAAAGTTTAACTTCCAAGTGTAAAGCTAAACCATTTATTACCCTCAATCTTGAAGAAGTACTCGGACAAGAACATTTATGAGGTCTTACAAATGTCAATGATACAGAATAAGCACTGAACAAAATGGAGACAATAGTTTCATTGCATTGATTTAAGTAATATATACAAAATGATTCGTCGTTTGTAACGAGTTTAGGGTTAACCAAAAATGCAGAAAAAGAAACGTACCTGAGCAGAGGAATTCCAGCAAGAAGAGGAAGAATGGGAAAATGGAAATTAAAAAAATTTGGACCATTTCTCGATTTGTGCGTGTCATCCTTGCGCAGGGGCCATGCTAATCTTCTCTGTATCGTTCCAATTTTATCGGATGTCCCCGAAGGGACGCTCTCTCGTGTCGTGTTAGACTATATAAACAACAGTCCTGTTATAAGAGAAGTCGATGTGGGACTCAAGTGGCATTCCGGTGACTTAACTTTACTGAAGCAATTCTTGGCTCCACCGGAAGTAAACTAGAAGCGTCTCTACCAGTGAGGAAGAAGACGAAGTTCTTGGCTCCAAAGAAAGATAATAATATTTTATGTATGTATTTTGGGACAGTAGAAATTGGGTGGTGTCAGGTGAGCTGCAAGTTCAACTAGGTAGCTCTGTGTAGCCTGGTAGCCCCTTTGATTATTTTACTGTCCCATCCCTGCTTTCAAATGACATCTGTCTCATTCAGATTTTTATTTATTATTATTATTATTAGCGTATTTAGCTCTGCTATACACAAATGATTATTGATCAGGTCAATTATATAAATATAACAAATATTTGCAAATGATTAATATATTTTGTTTCATAAAATTGTTTAAATATAAGTTATTAGAAGCTAATACTGAAATTAAAGTATTGAAGTAATAGATAAAAATAATAAAATGAGTTCAAGTCTTCATATTGATTTTTCTTATGAATTTTTTAATCCACCGAGATATTTTTAACTCATCAAGTTGAATTAATTTAATCGGTGAATTAGAGCACTCGCTTTTTTTTTAAAAAAATTATAATTTTTTGTGTTACTTTAAACAAAAAATTCTTAGTTTTCTTGAGTTTTAAAATAGGATTTTTTTTTTGTATTTTTTACTGTTCCAAATAAGAGATTTGGCAATATTATGGGTGGAAAAATTTTATTAAACTCATGTGGTTTTGTACTTAGAATCCCTGCAGCTCATAGCGATTTCTAGCTTTTTAAAAAAAAATTGAAAAGTTGTGACAAACAATAACGGGTGACAGCTAGCGATTTTAGCGGTGTCTTTATTTTTTTTAAAAAAAATAAAGGCTGTTAGTATTGAAATCGTAAGTCAGAGTGACAATTTTAGCCCTTTGTCCTAGCATCAGAAATTTCTTACGATAATACTTGAAATGGACGGACATTGATGATTTTGGCGATTGCAAGTATATTTTAAAAAAACTCTATGACCCCTCCCTCTATAAATACCAAGCTCTGGAAAACCTCACACCACATCTCTTCTCTTCTTCTCCATTTTCTCTCATTCTTGCGATTCTTGTGTGTCATTTCTCTCTTTATTTCTTGTCATTGTATTTTCAAATTGTCTTTGTTTAGAAGAAGAAAAAAATGAGTAGGGAATGTGTTGCCACTTTTATTGTTATAATGGTTATGTGGTAAAGTCTAGTGTTGAAGGTGTGACGTTTATTAGTGAGCACGACGCAAAACTAGCTGTAATTTGGTTGTTTATGTAGTTCTCAAATTTGCATGGTGCAATTTCTTCTCATTTTCATAGGAGAATAAAGAGAATTATAAGATATAAGACTCCAATATATTTTCTGAATGGGTGCAACGTATGTTTTCTATACATGAAAATTATAAGACAAATTGATGTGCTTAGAGCTAGCAAGTGAACTAGTCGCGGCAAGTAATAAGTGAGTCATTTTGAAACTCAGGTTTTCGTATCCACGAGGACTGAGTAACTACGTTATTTTACAACATAGCAGTGCTTAATTAAGTTGTGTTGGTTCTTTTTGTGGTTTTTGAATTAATTGCAAATTAAATCAAACAAGTAATTAACAATTTAATAAAAAAATCACTTAATTGATTTTTAAGAATGAGATGAGAAGAACATTAGGACAATAGATTTCCATTCTCCTTGTCTATTTTGCTAGTTATTACTCCTATCCAATTATGAATTTATTGAGAATTTATGGTCAGGGTTAGCGAGTACTAGCCTTTCTCGAGGTCAAGTAACCAACTAAATCTAGGTTGGCCCCTTAATATCTCCGCGATGTCTAAACTTATATATTCTCAGGGTTGTATGCCCTAGATATCAACCCCTCACACAATCATACAAGTCACGTAAACCTTCTCGGTGTCCCGCTCAATTTATGGTTTGCTAAACCTAGTCCTATCTCGCATTCTCTTTCTTGAGTCTCCTGTGAGGATACTAACTACATATATGGTGATCGAGCATACATATAGTTCAACAATAATAGAATAGCAAACGTAAATTCAATAAATTATAATTGAAAAAGGTGTATTAACATTACAAAATAAACGACGAAGAGTTTCCGTTCATGCCCTAACTAGAGGGACTTAGTTCATGTTAGAAAGAACTATAAACAAGGAGAAGAAATAGTAGAAGGAGAGATGCATAGGTAAAATACAGAAATGAAACGAATTTGGGTTAACTTCTTGCCTTGAACCCGTTATCATTTCAAATTGTTTCCTATAATGAGCCACACTTTCAGTTTGCCTCAATTGTAGCAAAGGTTCTAAGGGATTAAAAGCCACCTCAGGTTGGAATCTTTTTATTGATGCTTCCTTGAACTCTACCCATGAAGGAAAACAATTTTGAACCTCCCATCATTGGAACCATATTAAAGCTTCACCTTCCATAGCCACCGGTGTCATCTCAACCTTATTCGTTCTCGCCTCCATGCCTCTAATCCGAAAGTACCTGTCAATTCGAGCGAGCAACCCATATGCATCCTCATCGAAAAAATTAGGAATTCAAGTTTTCGACCACTTTCAGCCCTCTTATAACTCAGTCTAGAATTTCTGTTGTCTTCCCCATGATGAGACATGGATTGGGAGTGACCAGGTCTAGAATGGCAACTTCCCCTGTCTTCTTGCTCACTTTCAGAAGAACGCCCCTATTTGAACCCATTGTAATCCCTGTTACGTGCGTGAGAGCTTTCTCTCTCTCAGTCGCTCACTGCCTGCGACTGTCCTCGCAATTTTGTCGTTAGAGTTCCTCTAACGTTGTTCTTCTTCCTCACGACAACACCCTTGCACGCATTGTCATCGTGTCGCCGACGATCATCATCGGTTAGCAGTCACGACTTTTATCTATTCTAGGATCACAAATAGAACTTGACTCACATTCTTTGGTGAATCATTCCAATTGGTGAGTCAGAATCTTTAGGGATTTGCCTTGCTCATCTTGCTTCTATTTGACATTGGAGATAGACTCCGATTTCTGCCTCAAATCCCTAGTTGACGCAAGCTACTACCCTAATTCTCGAATTTGTTCCAATTTTTGGCCCAATTCTCCCAATGATTCCAATTTCTTTTCCAAGCCCTCAAGACGTGTTTCCATTGCAGTGCGTGTATGTACCATTCATAGGTTCCCAATATTAGTGCTCTTATGCCAATTGTAATGGCACCAAATAGTAATCTAAGAAATAACACATGATTAAGAGAATTGTTGTTGATGTAGAAAGAAAAAACAAATTAGTGATAATGGTAATAGCATTTCGAGAAGCGGTCTTCTCTCTTAATTATGATTCAATCTAATCTTTTGAATGATCCACTGGTTACATTCTACCCAACCTATATCCACCAGTCTTGCCTGACTAATCTATCCTCCTCCTCCTAGTACACACCATATCATAAGAGGATTAATTTCTTCTTACTCTTACGCGTACTACTCTGAGCCTCTTCATTAATTTCTACCCGTTAATAATGACATTAATAACATTAATAATAACATTGGGCTCAGCTCATTAATCGTGACAGCTTCTCCTCTTACCTAAGAGATGTGGGACTTTCTGTCTTGAAGAGTTTATAACAACACTAGGCACACTAGCAGCCACGAGATAGCAGCTCCAATAGCAAACTGCTTTATCAAATAAAAAATAATATAATTCCTAAGAACTACACATGGTGACTCTCTATTTTGATGTACTAACTAATAGGTTAACAAATCTTATAAATTTTGTTATCTCTCCACCTTGATTCCATGGTAGTAGCTTATATTAGCAGGTGGTGCATAAACCCCACACTTTGAAGTACAAGTCCTAGCCCTTTATCCCTTGCATGAGACTTTTGGTCTCCATCAAAGCTTTATTATTTTGATGTACATCTCTGGACTTATGAGGCGATGAGAGAAAAATTAAATAATAAATGTTTTCCATTTCAATTTGACATAAATTACATCAGGTACTGAGTACTGACTGTCTGATACATATTTGGCTCTATGGCTTGAACTCAAACAAACAAATTGGAGCTCTAAAATGGTAGGAGAAAGGTGGATTCGAGTTTGGTACCACCGGTGCATTTCTTTTGAAGCCTTATTTGATATATTTTATCCGTGGAGTTTTGGAGACACTATCTGCAAGCGGCGAATAACACGGGTGCACAAATATTAGCAATATGAAAAACACATTATGCTGTGAATAATTTCAGTGCACAAATTTTAACAATATAGGTGCACAAACATTAACATGAGTGAACAAACATTAACAACATGAAAAACGCGTTGATATAGTGAACAATTTTAGTGTGCAAACTTAATGTAGGTGCACAAACATTAGCAACACGAGTGCATAAACATTAACAATATGAAAAACACTTATTATATATACTATGAACAATTTTAGTGCACAAATTTTAATAACATAGGTGCACAAACATTAATAATACAAGTGAACAAACATTAACATGAAAAACACATTATGCTGTGAATAATTTCAGTACACAACTTTAATAGTGTAAGTGTACAAACATTAACATCATATGTGCACAAACATTAACAACATGAAAACACATATTATACTTCGAACAATTTAAGTACACAAACTTTAGTAACATAGGTGCACAAATATTAACAACATGGATGCACAAACATTAACATAAAAAAAAACATTTTGCTGTGAATAATTTCAGTGCACAAACTTTAACAATGTAGGTGCACAAACATTAACAACACAGGTGTACAAACATTAACAACACAAAAACATTCCAAGAGGAAGAAAATAATCACAAATAAACATAAAACGTTCCAAGGGGGTGGTGTCACAAAAGGCACGCCGTGCTCATGTTGATTTGTTAAACGATAAAGACCCATTGATATGCATCAAACACAATGAATTCTCAATTATCTAAGTATAAACTACATAGTCTAGTAGAATAGCTCAAGAATCTATAACAAGTAAACCACCATTGTAAAAAGTAGACAGCCTTTTCAAAAATGTCAATTTTTTATCATCTTAATTTCATTTGATTCAAACCACATCAATGTGACAGAGAGAACTAGAAAATCTTCCAAAGATCAAATTTCAGGTGATAGGAGGAGGATGAGAGGATGACGAGTATGGATGAAGAAAAAGAATACGAAAAAGAAAAAAGATTCAAGTGATAGGAGGAGGATGAGAGGAGGAAGAAGAGAAAGAATACAGGAAAAAAAATAGACTCGAGCGTGAAAGAGAAGATGAAGGAAGAGAGAGAAATACAAAGATTTATATAGACGCAGATTTCGGGTGTCCATGAGACATTTTTGCATTAATAATCTACGTGTAAGTATGTTAATTAACGTAAACAAAGAGAGAAAGAAAGTGTGTTAAAGTGGAGTATAAGACATGTAAGTCAGTCGAGATATTAGTGTGTAAATTGGTTAGTTAAGATTAGTAACTAGTTAGTTGTCTTAATAAGACTTTGTCACTACTTATATTGCTTTAACTTTTCTCATTTTCTTTCTTCCATTTTAATAATTCAGTTTCTACTTACTTTATTTTTCTTGCTCTGCTATGGATTTTCACAGTAAGTTACAGTCTAATATACATGTAAGATTATAAAATGCAAGACTTATAGAATGTTAATATTTTCAGTTTTTTTCCCCTTAAGGTATTAACAAAACAGGTTACAACAGGTTACAAGTTAGGACATGCGCAGTTTGGTCTCATGGCATGGTACTCTTTCTAAGACATGATGATGGCCTTCTGAAACCATATATCAACCATGCATTGATCAATCCGACATAATTAATTAAGATATAAAGTATACTAAGATCAAATTAATAATGGGCCTTGATTAATTAACAGATAAGTGGGGGGATTGCATGCAAAACTCCTCTGCATTGAAATGGCCAAGAATATAATGGAGATGGGGTCAAAACTTATCAGAATTGACCCACACGGATCAGTGTTTGTCGCAAAACTCGCAATGCAACCATTCATTTCGTGATTGACTGTCCCGTGGTCCATTTATAAATTGCTAGGTGGCTATGCCCACTACCACAGAACTCGTGCTTTCTTTTTTGTCCATTAATTCCATTTTAGCATAAAGTGATATTATAAAAAAAAACAATAAAGTGTGCCTGTATGCTTATAAAGTTTGTGTATTTAAGAGCCTAATGAATTATGAGATATATGTTCTATGTAAAGATTTGTGTGCATAAGCAAATAACGTTTGTGTACAAATGCTTATAAAGTTTGTGCACGTGAATGAAAACTGAAAAATGTGAATCGCTTGTGCACGCACATTTAAGTGCAGAATAGAGATTCGTGCATGAGTTAATTTTCATAGCCAGTCCAAACATATTTAATACAGAATATATATATGGTATATGATATTTAGTGTATATGTAGCATGACTGTAAAATAATTTCATTTATGATAAAATTAAAAATTAAAAATTTATTTTTAGTAACCCTTACAATAAATAATATATATTTTAATTAAATTATTTTATTACATTAAAGTATGTAGCTTAATGGTAGAAAAGAATGTACTCTTTTTCAAAGCTGTCAAGTTGAAATCTGAGACCAATATCTCATTATCTAATTATTATGTCGGTGGTAGGGGTGTCAAAACGGGTGGGCCGGGCTAAAAATATGCATATTTTTTAAGTCTGGCTCGTTTATAATTGGTTCACGGGCCTAAACGGACCGCCCTCCAGCCCATTTATTTTTTAAAAAATATTTAAAAATTTAAAAAAATTCAAAAAAGTCTAAAAAAAGTTCAAAACAAAATTATTTAAAAATTATTTATAAAAAATTCACGAGTAAACGGGTCAGCCCGCGGGCCAAACGAGTCAAGCCTAAACGAGTCGGGCTTAAACGGGTAGGTCCAATTTTTTTTCAAATTTTCATTAACCTATTTTTTACATGTAAAACCTATCCATTTAACCAGGATCGGGCCTATTTTGACAGCCTAGTCGGTGCGGTTTTGTCTTCCCAATTAGTTGGAGACTTTTCAAACTTTGATTGAAAGTTAAAACACTCCCCCATTTGGCACTCACCCAATTTCACATTAGCAGTGAAGAAATGGAAGCCAGTAACACACTACTCCGTCTCAGCATCTGCCATGTCCACACCCTCTCAGTCCTCACCAACAGGTTCCACACGCTCCTCCATTCCACTGCCATAGCCTTCTTGTTATACTACAGAGCCTCCTTTCTCTTCCAACACAAAGAAGCCAGAGAGAGCCACTTGTTCCCATGGCTCCTTGTTTTCTCTTCAGAGATCATTCTCTCCTTCATTTGGATCCTCGGCCGAGCTTACCGGTGGCGCCCCGTCTCGCGCGCCGCCTTCCCCGAAAGACTGCCTGACGATGACAAGCTTCCTGATGTTGATGTTTTCATATGCACTGCTGATTCAATAAAGGAGCCAACTTTGGATGTTATGAACACCGTGTTATCTGCCATGGCGCTGGATTACCCGCCAGAGAAGCTCCACGTGTATCTTTCCGATGATGGGTTTTCTTCCAAGACCCTGCATGGTATGAGGGAGGCTTGGAAATTTGCAAGGTGGTGGCTTCCTTTTTGCACAAGGTACAGAATTAAGGGTAGGTGCCCCAAGGCTTATTTTTCTGCTTTAGAGGATGGTGATGATGGTTGTGATTTTGCTGGAAGCAGTGTGTATGTGGCAGATAGGCAGGAGATCAAGGTTCACTCTCTTTTATGATGAAATGATTGTTTGTTTGGATTGATTTTTGGGGTTGCATGGACTTTTAGGTGTTGATGGACCTAAAGCTTTCTCTTTTCTCTGCTCTATACGATGTCTCGCACATCAACATTGTGAGTCAGTATTGTCAATTGTGACTCATGATGTTGATGTGTAAAACATCTAAAAGAGCAGAACATGCTCCTCTAAGAGCACCTAAGAATTTTTGAGAGTTTTAGTGGCAAAGCTTCTTGATGAATGGAAGTCAACGATTTGCAGGAAAAATATGAGGCCTTTAAAGAAGAGATAAAGAAATTCAGTGAAGATAGGGCCCTTTCTAGAGATAGTCCTAGCATAACCGTTGGAGATCACCCACCTGCCATTGAGGTATAATAATAGCCTCTATAGTATAAGTATTTTGATCAGCACATTTTTCTTCATTGGAATTATACGGCAATAAATCAAACAAGGCTAATGCGTTCAACTTGGCTGCTAATTCGCTTCCATTGATTACAAATTTTTGTAGACAATTTGTGTAATTAATCTGACTTTGGCAGGTGATGCAAGAAAATATCATTGATGATGTAGATAATGCCAAAATGCCCCTCCTCGTCTATGTTTCCCGTGAGAAAAGACCCTCTCATACACACCATTTCAAGGCTGGAGCACTCAATGCCCTTGTATGACTATAATATTATCTGCCAAACTATATAATATATAGACAGAACTTGCTTTATATAGAATATAACACATGTAATACTTACCCATCTTACATAATAACCTTGCAGCTCCGAGTCTCTGCTGTGCTGAGCAATTCTCCCTACATTCTAGTCCTGGACTGTGACATGTTCTGTAATGATCCAAGTTCAGCTCGATATGCCATGTGTTTTCACCTTGATCCCAAGATATCACCCTCCTTATCTTTGGTTCAGTTTCCTCAGAGATTTCACAACGTTAGCAAGAATGACATCTATGATAGTCAGCTAAGATCAGTGTTCACGGTAAAAGCATCAAAATTTCCCTCTAGAATAACTGTTTGTGTCATTCTTGCTAACCCCAAGTTAATGGCTAATGATGGTGCAAGGTTTGATGCGTTTAAATGAATTTTTATGGACAATTTCAGCTTCAGTGGCGAGGTATGGACGGGCTTAAGGGACCAGCCATGTCAGGTACAGGCTTTTATATAAAAAGGGTGTCACTGTGGGGAAATTTCGCCATTAAAGGTATTGAACACACGAGTATTTTCCTAGTTTCTTCTAAACACGAGATTTCAATGGATGAGCATTTCCCTTTTGAATGTTAGGGACTGATCTGGCGCAACTTAAGGAATACTTTGGTTCATCCAATGAGTTCGTCAAATCACTTACTCAAAACCACAAAAGTGACTTAGTGTCTGGTCAGCATGCATTGCTAGAAGAACCTCACTTATTGGCTTCTTGTAAATATGAAATTGGTACTAAATGGGGACAAGAGGTGAGTACGATTTATGTTCCATCAACTCAGTTACACATCAAAACTCATATAGATAAAGGTCTATCTATTTTTGAACATTTTCAGGTTGGTTTCTTATATGATAGTGTGGCGGAAGACTACCTCACTGGATTTATGTTGCACTGTAATGGATGGACTTCAGTTTTTTGTGAACCACCTAGGCCACAGTTCCTAGGCACAGCTACCACAAACTTGAATGATGTACTAATCCAAGGCACTAGGTGGTCCTGTGGTTTGTTTGAAAATGGTATAGGTAAGTATTGCCCCCTCATATATGGTCCTTCAAGGATGCCACTCCTTCAGAGTCTTTGTTTTGCAGAACTCACTTATTTCCCTCTTTATTGCTTGCCTCTCTGGTGTTTTGCTACCATCCCTCAGCTCAGTCTACTGAATGGAATTCCCTTGTACCCTAAGGTAACAACTACTACTAAAACACATTTGAGCAGTGCCCACCATTTTCCTTTCATTCTCAGATTCTTGAGTATATGTTTGAGTTGTGTTATTTGTAGTTACCTTTCTAGACTCATTGTCCAACATATACTCTCAAAAAATTTTGAGAGGTCCACTCTTGGATAGTGTGCCATACACTCTTGTCCAATAGTTCTCTTCTGAACAATGAGTCAGACAAACAAATCAGTACAAAAATCATTTCTCTATATTTTTGCTTAATAGACTGAAAAACCATTTTAAAACCTTGTTTTTTTTTTTTTTTTACAGGTTTCAGACCCATTTTTCATTGTCTTTTTATTCATCTTTCTATCAGCTCTTTTAAAACACTTGCAAGAAGTCCTCTTAACTGGAGGAACACTACATAAATGGATAAATGAGCAGAGGATTTGGATGATGAAATCAATTACTTGCCATCTATATGGATGTCTTGATGCTCTACTAAAGAAAGTTGGTATGAGAGAAGCAAGTTTCTTGCCCACTAACAAAGCAGAGGATGATGAACAAACAGTGCTTTACCAAATGGATAAATATGATTTCCGAGCATCAAACATCTTCATGGTTCCAATGCTTGCCGTCCTCACCATCAATATAACTTGCTTTGTAGGAGGAGTCTACAGAGTGGTATTGGTTGGTGACTGGGACAAAATGTTCATTCAGCTTTTGCTTGCACTTTTTATCATTACTGTCAACTACCCTATCGTTGAAGGGCTGGTGATAAGGAAGGACAAGGGGCGCATTTCACAAATGGTTGCTATGAGGGTTATCTTGGTTAGTATGATTCTTTTGGCACTTTCTACACTGCTGAGTAATGTGTTTTTTGGTTTCTAATGCGTATGAGCACTTTGTACTGCCTTGTTCCAAAGTAGCAAGAAAAAAAGAGAGCAATGTGCTAAAATGACAATGGCACCAACATTGCTGTTGCCATGTAGATTAGTTAAGTCATTCAATATGTATTGTCTTGATGTCGATTTAATAGCAAATTAGGATGCTTTGGCCTTTTGAGTATCTGACATCTAGCTGAAACGCTGATGATTTCTGTGGATCAAATACACTCCAACGTCTGATGCACTCAGCTAGTTTATATTTAATGAAATATGCAGTGTAATATAACAGCAACAGCAAAGTTAAACGAAGAAACACTCTGTAACAACTGGTATTAATCACAATTAGGGAAATTATATAAAACGAAATTTTATTGATGAACAGCGCCCTTAAAGGTTACTCTCCTTGAACAAGAAAAGAAATAGCAATAGATGAGTGTTTAGTGGGGTGTCTAGCCTGGTCTAGTCCTGATTTCCTTCTTCCCTAAACCCCTTGAAGAGCTCCTCTATTTATAACTTTTGTTTCTTAATTACCCTATCTAACAAGATAAAAGATATGATCTAATTTTAAATTTCTTATCCTAATATTAAAATTACCTAACAATCAAATCTAATCATAATCTAATCAATCCTAACTAATCCTAATCTAATCAATCCTAACTAATCATTTTCTGAAATTTGACTTGCTCTTTGACTTGATCTTCCTTATTTTTTTTTCCTTTTTTTTTCTATTGTAACTGAAGGACAAGGGTGGTATTTTTCTTGTCTCAATTCTCTCTTCTATTCTAACATATTCCGGGCACGTAACACACTCCTAACATAATTCTTATGATCGCATATTTCACAAATTCCAATTTTTAATCATCCTACTACAGAAAGCAGCACTGATATTCCATAAGTCTAAAGTCAAATTTGTTCCACGCCAAAAGAAAAATATATCTGGGAATAAAAGCGTTGGTGTAAGGAAATACCACCCAATTTCGTAATATTTATTCACCAATTCATCTTCAATCTGAACTTCACGACCAAAATCGGATGGCCACAAAACGCTAGTGTCAATGTGTAATTGAATTTAACTCATAATAATTTAACTCCTTAATGTGCAAACAATGTTAACAAGGTTAAGAAATAAAATAAATACAAAATACCTATACAAGATGTAATAAATACAGCTAACTCGACCACTCAACAAACAAAGATCGGGCCATCAAAATATTCTGTGTCCTATCCGATGATCACAACTAGCAGCGAACTCGAGTAAAAAAGATACTCACCCCAATGTGCAAGAGCACTCGTAAAAAAAAAAAAAAAAAAAAAAAAAAAAAAAAAAAAAAAAAAAAAAAAAAAAAAAAAAAAAAAAAAAAAAAAAAAAAAAAAAAAAAAAAAAAAAAAAAAAAAAAAAAAAAAAAAAAAAAAAAAAAAAAAAAAAAAAAAAAAAAAAAAAAAAAAAAAAAAAAAAAAAAAAAAAAAAAAAAAAAAAAAAAAAAAAAAAAAAAAAAAAAAAAAAAAAAAAAAAAAAAAAAAAAAAAAAAAAAAAAAAAAAAAAAAAAAAAAAAAAAAAAAAAAAAAAAAAAAAAAAAAAAAAAAAAAAAAAAAAAAAAAAAAAAAAAAAAAAAAAAAAAAAAAAAAAAAAAAAAAAAAAAAAAAAAAAAAAAAAAAAAAAAAAAAAAAAAAAAAAAAAAAAAAAAAAAAAAAAAAAAAAAAAAAAAAAAAAAAAAAAAAAAAAAAAAAAAAAAAAAAAAAAAAAAAAAAAAAAAAAAAAAAAAAAAAAAAAAAAAAAAAAAAAAAAAAAAAAAAAAAAAAAAAAAAAAAAAAAAAAAAAAAAAAAAAAAAAAAAAAAAAAAAAAAAAAAAAAAAAAAAAAAAAAAAAAAAAAAAAAAAAAAAAAAAAAAAAAAAAAAAAAAAAAAAAAAAAAAAAAAAAAAAAAAAAAAAAAAAAAAAAAAAAAAAAAAAAAAAAAAAAAAAAAAAAAAAAAAAAAAAAAAAAAAAAAAAAAAAAAAAAAAAAAAAAAAAAAAAAAAAAAAAAAAAAAAAAAAAAAAAAAAAAAAAAAAAAAAAAAAAAAAAGAAAGTTAAATCCACACCACATTTGTAGTCTCTACTTGAGCAACCGTGGCATAAATGAGATTTATGAAGACCTTCTCAAAATCTGCTAGGATTTCTGAAGAACACATTTCTCGTATATGGCAAGGATATCTTTCTTGATGGGATTGATTCTTCAACCGAAGCAGCTGATCACCATAGTTGTGTTTTGTCAGCTCTTGCTTAAGTTTCTGGACGGTAAACTTGCTATAATCTTCCTCATTCGTCTGCTGACTATGATCCTCCTCAGCACCCTCAAAGATGGAACCACCATCTATGTACTCTTAGATCTCTTATTTCCCCTTATAATTCTAGGGCTCACATTCATGTCTGGAACAGAATCTACCCTCGTACGCTTACCATGGGAAGGTGCTTTTAGCTTACTGTCGTCGAATGCTGCTGTTTCATTCAATCGGAACTTAGTTAGCTCCTGATGGAGAGAATCAATCTTGGCTTGTGCAGCCTGTAGTTTAAGAGAGAGCGCCTCAGCCCGCTCATTTGCTTGTGCATGTGCTTCACCTTCTGTTTCCAAAAGCTCAGCATTATTTCGTCTGTGTTTTATCTTTATCCAAAAGTGCTTCTAAATCCTTCTCTCTCTGACCGTGCTAAGTGCGTCCTTCTCTGAATCCCTTATTCTCTGCAATTCATTCTGCAGATTGTCTTTCTCCCTCTCCAGACTTTCAATTTTACTTACTATCCCTTATTGTCCTCCTCTCATTCTTGTGATTCTTGTATGTCATTTCTCTATTTATTTCTTGTCATTGTATATCCAAATTGCCTCTGTTTAGAAGGGAAAAAAAAAAAATGAGTAAGGAATGTGTTGCTGCTTTTATTGTTATAATGGTTCTATGGTAAAGTCTAGTGTTGAAGGTGTGACGTTTGTTAGTGAGCACGACGCAAAACTAGTTGTAATTTGATCGTCTATGTAGTTCTCAAATTTGCGTAGTGCAATTTCTTCTCATTTTCATAGGAGAATAAAGAGAATAAGATATAAAAATCCAATATCTTTTCTGAATGGGTGCAACGTATGTTTTCTATACATGAAAATTATAAGATAAATTGATGCACTTAGAGCTAGCAAGTGAACTAGTCAAGACAAGTAATAAGTGGGTCATTTTGGAACTCAGGTTGTCGTACCCACGAGGACTAGGTAACTATGTTATTTTACAACGTAGGAGTGCTTAATTAAGTTGCATTGGTTCTTTTTGTGGTTTTTGAATTAATTGCAAATTAAATCAAACAAGTAATTAACAATTAAAAAAAACAAAAAAATTTACTTAATTGATTTTTAAGAATGAGATGAGAAGGACATTAGGAAAATAGATTTCCATTCCCCTTGTCTATTTTGTTAGTTATTACTCCTATCCAATTATGAATTTATTGAGAATTTATGGTTGGGGTTAGTGGTTACTAGCCTCTCTCGGGGTCAAGTAACCCACTAAATCCAAGTTGGCCCTCTAATATCTCCGCGATGTCTAAACTTATTCTAAGGGTTGTATGCCCTAGATATCAACCCCTCACACAACCATACAAGTCACGTAAACCCTCTTGGTGTCCCGCTCAACCTATGGTTTGCTAAACCTAGTCTTATCTCGTATTCTTTTTCTTGAGTCTCCTGTGAGGATACTAACTACATATATGGCAATCAAGCATACATATAGTTCAACAAGCATAGAATAGCAAACTTAAATTCAATAAATTATAATTGAAAAAGGAGTATTAACAATACAAAATAAACGACGAAGAGTTTTCGTTCATGCCGTAACTAGAGGGACTTAGTTCATGCTAGAAAGAACTATAAACAAGGAGAAGAAAGAGTAGAAGGAGAGATGCATGGGTAAAATACAAAAATGAGACGAAATTGGGTCAACTTTTTGTCTCGAACCCGTTATCATTTCAAATTGTTTCCTATATTGAGGCAAACTATTGAGCCACACTTTCAGTTTGCCTCAATTGTAGCAGAGCTTCTAAGGGATTAAAAGCCACCTCAGGTTGGAATCTTTTTATTAATGTTTCCTTGAACTCTACCCATGAAGGAAAAAAGTTTTGAACCTCCCACCATTGGTACCATATTAAAGCTTCACCTTCCATAGCCACCAGTGTCATCTCAACCTTGTTCATTCCAGCCTCCACGCCTCTAATCCAAAAGTACTTGTCAATTCGAGTGAGCAACCCATACGCATCCTCATCGAAAAAACTAGGAATTCAAGTTTTCGACCACTTTCAGCCCTCTTATATCTTAGTTTAGAATCTCTGTTGTCTTCCCCATGATGAGACATGGATTGGGAGTGACCAAATCTAGAATAGCAACTTCCCCAGTCTTCTTCTTGCTCACTTTTGGAAGAACGCCCCTATTCAAACCCATTGTAATCCCTGTTACGTGTGTGAGAGTTTTCTCTCTCTCGGTCGCGTCACTATCTGCGACTGTCCTCACAATTTTTGTTGTTAGAGCTCCTCTAACGTTGTTCTTCTTCCTCATGACAACACCCCTGCGCGCATTGTCATCGCGTCGCCGACGATCGTCATCGGCTTAGCAGTCACGATTTCTATCTATTCTAGGATCACGAATAGAACTTGACTCACATTCTTGGGTGAGTCACTCCAATTGGCGAGTTAGAATCTCTAGGGATTTGCCTTGCTCATCTTGCTTCTATTTGACATTGGAGATAGACTCTGATTTTTGCCTCAAATCCCCAATTGACGCAAGCTACTACCCTAATTCTCCAATTTGTTCTAATTTTTGGCCCAATTCTCCCAACGATTCCAATTTCTTTTCCAAGCCCTCAAGACGTGTTTCATAATAATTGGATTCGTCTTAAATCAAATTAAGTGAAGTCTAATAAATTTCAAATACTAATAATATCGATAAGAATCTAAAGAGTGTGACCAAAGAATGGAAGCACTGTACTAATGGCAGCACCAAGAACAAAGCCTGACTGTTTGGTCGGCACCTTTTCCCCTTCTTGTAGTGTTTGATAAAACTTTTTTTTCTTTCATTTTTCACTCAACCAAACAAACTGTTATCTGACTAATTAATCAACGCACTTCTTTTTTTTTTTTTTTTGTCTTTAATCACTAGGGGACAGTTTCTCTTAAATGTAAATTTTAAGGGTAGTGTGTACTTATGTTCCGAGTTGTATTGTATTTCGTATTCGTGTGGATACTTCACAATTCATTATGTATTTTTGGTACAATAGAATTAATTAGAGACACTATTGGCTAATTAAGCATAAATCTTAAAAATATACGAAAAAAATTATATTTTTAATTAAGTTCTTACCAACTGAACTAATTTGGTTGCCGACATTATGTTTCACATGCTTTACTTTTTGTATAAAATGTGACTGTACTTGACAAACATTAAGATGAACATAAATGCTCAAATGACCTCCTCCTCCTTATTATTGTTATTATTATATTCCTCCTGTCTTAATCCATTGGCGCCCTTGCAGTTCCGCCTGCCACTCCATAATAACTGCAGTGACCTTAATTGGTTAGTGTAAATTGTGTGGTATGTTTACACACAAGTTATCCCGTAAGCATACAGCAAAGAGTTGTAAACTAATATAAGTGAAGCCACGCAGAATGAACTCGTAAATGCAGTTGAGTTGATTAATAATGTATCAATAAGAAGAATAAAATACTGGAAACTATATTAGAGTTTAGACTCTTGGTGGAAAAAGAGGCACAAAGCAGTTCAGACTTCAGAGGAAGACAAATAATAGCAAATAGGGGATGAGAAAGGTGGATTATAGTTTGGTACTACCGGTAAATTTCTTTTTGTAGTCTTAATTTGGTATTTTCAATAATCTGCTTCCAGGGAGACACACTATCTGCATTACATGAATAAATGCATCAGAGGCACCAGAAATCCTGCAAAAACAACCCAAACTACCAATAATGAACTTAAGCTAACACAAAATAAGAGGAGTATATATTAAGCTATGGATAAATTATTAGGTATAATGGATTGTGCTCTTTTCATTAGATAGTGGCAGTTCAGCTTAAAGTAGCATTCTAAGACACCACTCTACAATTGGAAAAACACAATCCACTTTTGCAATCCATGACTACCTAATAATTTAGGAGTGAATTTATGAAGTTGTGTTTTAGGGACAAAGAAAGCTAAGCATTCATATGAATTAGTATTTTTCATTACTTCTCAAGTTTTCATGACATAAATTGCATTTAGGAGAATTTGTAGGTTGATTAGTAGAAATATATAGCATTTCTCTTATCTGAAATGTTACTTTATTATTGGGTAGAGCACAATCCACCTTGGTGTTACGTGATCATGCAATGAATTCTCGCAATTTTAAACTTCTCTAAGTAGTTTACTGATCCAAGACTAGGACGCATTTTGTACCACACAAAAAACTTAAAACACTAATCATTGGATCAATCTCCAGAGTATACATTTATAAAACATTCAGAGCTTTGTGGAGCCAAATAGTGAACTTTACACCTCTTTTTGATCTTGTTACGGAAGCTTCTTTTCCTGCTAAATGCAGTCTCCTGCAATAAAGTAATAATCATTACTCCAGAGATATGGAATTCATCAATGATCTACGGAGATGGAACTATATGCTAGATTATTTATTCCATGGTTGACTTTATTATCATATATGACCAGGATCAACTGTGAAAATTCTTGAAGATCCAATTTTACCATTACCAAATTATTATTATTATTATTATTTAAAAGAAATGAAAATATGTGCATATTTGTCCAGGAACAAGACACATAAATACAGTTTTAAAATTTACCAAGTTTCTAAACATAATGCAATGGGCATTCCAACAAACACAGTGCCAAGAGAAAGCTGGTGTTGCCAATTAATGGTCTCCCCAACTGCACTTCCCTGAGTGAGGATTATGAAGGCAACAGATACCAAAACAAATACATATACACACACATAAACGAGTCACAAGCTTTATTTAACCCCAAAATAAAAAAATAGAGAAATTCTTTTTTTAAAAAAATTAAAAATGAAAAACAGCATCCCAGTTTAGTTTTACTTGGGAAAGTTTTAACTTCCAAGTGAAAGGCTAAACCATATATTACCCTCAATATTGAAGAAGTATTCGGATAAGAACATTTATGAGGTCTTACAAATGTCAATGATGAATGCATAGGTACATATTACAGAATAAGCACTGAACAAAATGCAGACAATATTTTCATTGCATTGATTTAAGTGATATATACAAAATTATTCGTCGTTTGTAACGAGTTTAGGGCTAACCAAAAATGCAGAAAAAGAAACGTACCTAAGCAGAGGAATTCCAGCGAGAAGAGGAAGAATGGGAAAATGGAAATTAAAAAAATTTGGACCATTTCTCGATTTGTGCGTGTCATCCTTGCGCAGGGGCCATGCTAATCTTCTCTGTATCGTTCCAATTTTATCGGATGTCCCCGAAGGGACGCTCTCTGGTATTGTGTTAGACTATATAAACAACAGTCCTGTTATAAGAGAAGTCGATGTGGGACTCAAGTGGCATTCCGGTGACTTAACTTTACTGAAGCAATTCCTGCCTCCACCGGAAGTAAACTAGAAGCGTCTCTACCAGTGAGGAAGAAGACGAAGTTCTTGACTCCAAAGAAGATCAAAGAAAGATAATAATATTTTATGTATGTATTTTGGGACAGTAGAAATTGGGTGGTGTCAGGTGAGGTGCAAGTTCAACTAGGTAGCTCTGTGTAGCCTCGTAGCCCCTTTGATTATTTTGCTGTCCCATCCCTGCTTTCAAATGACATCTGTCTCATTCAGATTTTTATTTATTTATTATTATTATTATTATTATTATTAGCGTATTTATCTCTGCTATACAAAATGATTATTGATCAGGTCAATTATATAAATATAACAAATATTTGCAAATGATTAATATATTTTCTTTCATAAAATTGTTTAAATATAAGTTATTAGAAACTAATACTGAAATTAAAGTATTGAAGTAATAGATAAAAATAATAAAATGAGTTCAAGTCTTCATATTGATTTTTCTTATGAATTTTTTAATCCACCGAGATATTTTTAACTCAACAAGTTGAATTAATTTAATCGGCGGATTAGAGCACTCGCTTTTTTAGAAAAAAATTATAATTTTTTGTGTTACTTTAAATAAAAAATTCTTAGTTTTCTTGAGTTTTAAAATAGGATTTTTTTTGTATTTTTTAGTGTTCCAAATAAGAGATTTGGCAATATTATGGGTGGAAAAATTTTATTAAACTCACGTGGTTTTGTACTTAGGATCCCTGCGGCTCATAGCGATTTCTAGCTTTTTAAAAAAAAAAATTGAAAAGTTGTGACAAACAATAACGGGTGACAGCTAGCGATTTTAGCACTTGTCTTTATTTATAAAAAAAAAAATAAAGGTTGTTAGTATTGAAATCGTAAGTCAGAGTGACAATTTCAGCCCTTTGTCCTAGCATTAGAAATTTCTTACGATAATACTTGAAATGGACGGACATTGATGATTTTGGCGATTGCAGGTATATTTTAAAAAAACTCTATGACCTCCCTCTATAAATACCAATGGAAAACCTCACACCACATCTCTTCTCTTCTTCTCCATTTTCTCTCATTCTTGTGATTCTTGTGTGTCATTTCTCTCTGTATTTCTTGTCATTGTATTTTCAAATTGTCTTTGTTTAGAAGAAAAAAATGAGTAGGGAATGTGTTGCCACTTTAATTACTATAATGGTTATGTGGTAAAGTCTAGTGTTGAAGGGGTGACGTTTATTAGTGAGCACGATGCAAAACTAGTTGTAATTTGATTATTTATGTAGTTCTCATTTTCATAGGAGAATAAAGAGAATTATAAGATATAAGACTCCAATATATTTTCTGAATGGGTGCAACGTATGTTTTCTATACATGAAAATTATAAGACAAATTGATGTGCTTAGAGCTAGCAAGTGAACTAGTCGCGACAAGTAAGAAGTAAGTCATTTTGAAACTCAGGTTTTCGTATCCACGAGGACTGGGTAACTACGTTATTTTACAGTGTAGCAGTGCTTAATTAAGTTGCGTTGGTTCTTTTTGTGGTTTTTGAATTAATTGCAAATTAAATCAAAAAGTAATTAACATAAAAACAAAAAAAAAATTGCCCTTAATTGATTTTTAAGAATGAGATGAGAAGAACATTACGACAATAGATTTCCATTCCCCTTGTCTATTTTGCTAGTTATTATTCCTATCCAATTATGAATTTATTGAGAATTTATGGTCGGGGTTAGTGGTTACTAGCCTCTCTCGAGGTCAAGTAACCCACTAAATCCAAGTTGGCCCCCTAATATCTCCGCGATGTCTAAACTTATTCTAAGGGTTGTATGTCCTAGATATCAACCCCTCACACAACCATACAAGTCACGTAAACCCTCTTGGTGTCCTGCTCAACCTATGGTTTGCTAAACCTAGTCCTATCTCGTATTCTCTTTCTTGAGTCTCCTGTGAGGATACTAACTACATATATGGTGATCAAGCATACATATAGTTCAACAAGAATAGAATAGCAAACGTAAATTCAATAAATTATAATTAAAAAAGGAGTATTAACATTACAAAATAAACGGCGAAGAGTTTTCGTTCATGCCCTAACTAGAGGGACTTAGTTCATGCTAGAAAGAATTCTAAACAAGAAGAAGAAAGAGTAGAAGGAGAGATGCATAGGTAAAATACAGAAATGAAACGAATTTAGGTTAACTTCTTGCCTCGAACCCGTTATCATTTCAAATTGTTCCCTATATTGAGCCACACTTTCAGTTTGCCTCAATTGTAGCAGAAGTTCTAAGGGATTAAAAGCCACCTCAGGTTGGAATCTTTTTATTAATGCTTCCTTGAACTCTACCCGTGAAGGAAAACGGTTTTGAACCTCCCACCATTGGTACCATATTAAAGCTTCACCTTCCATAGCCACCAGTGTCATCTCAACCTTATTCGTTCCCGCCTCTATGCCTCTAATCCGAAAGTACCTGTCAATTCGAGCGAGCAACCCATATGCATCCTCATCGAAAAACATTAGGAATTCAAGTTTTCGACCATTTTCAGCCCTCTTATATCTCAGTCTAGAATTTTTGTTGTCTTCCACATGATGAGACATGGATTAGGAGTGACCAGATCTAGAATGGCAGCTTCCCTAGTCTTCTTCTTGCTCACTTTCGGAAGAACGCCCCTATTTGAACCCATTGTAATCCCTGTTACGTGCGTGAGAGTTTTCTCTCTCTCGGTCGCGTCACTGTCTGCGACTGTCCTCGTAATTTTTGTTCAGCTTGAGTTACTCTAACGTTGTTCTTCTTCCTCGCGACAACACCCATGCGCGCATTGTCATCGCGTCGCCGACGATCATCATCGGCTTAGCAGTCACGACTTCTATCTATTCTAGGATCACGAATAGAACTTGACTCACATTCTTGGGTGAGTCACTCCAATTGGCAAGTCAGAATCTCTAGGGATTTGCCTTACTCATCTTGCTTCTATTTGACATTGGAGATAGACTCCGATTTCTGCCTCAAATCCCCAATTGACGCAAGCTACTACCCTAATTCTCCAATTTGTTCCAATTTTTGGCCCAATTCTCCCAACGATTCCAATTTCTTTTACAAGCCCTCAAGACGTGTTTCCATTGCAGTGCATGTATGTACCATTCACAGGTTCCCAACATTAGTGCTCTTATGCCAATTGTAATGGCACCAAATAGTAATCTAAGAAATAATACATGATTAAGAGAATTGTTGTTGATGTAGAAAGAAAATACAAATTAGTGATAATGATGATAGCATTTCGAGAAGCGGTCTTCTCTGTTAATAATGATTCAATCTATTCTTTTGAATGATCCACCAGTTACATTCTACCCAACCTACATCCACCAGTCTTGCCTGACTAATCTACCCTCCTCCTAGTACACACCTTATCATAAGAGGATTAATTGCTTCTTACTCTTACGCGTACTACTATGAGCCTCTTCATTAATTTCTACCCGTTAATAATAACATTAATAATAACATTGGGCTCAGCTCATTAATCGTGACAGCTTCTCCTCTTACCTCAGAGATGTGAGACTTTCTGTCTTGAAGAGTTTATAACAACACTAGGCACACTCGCAGCCACGAGATAACAGCTCCAATAGCAAACTGCTTTATCAAATAAAAAATAATATAATTCCTAAGAATTACACATGGTGACTCACTATTTTGATGTACTAACTAATAGGTTAACAAATCTTATAAATTTTGTTATCTCTCCACCTTGATTCCATGGTAGTAGCTTATATTAGCAGGTGGGACATAAACCCCACACTTTGAAGTACAAGTCCTTGCCCTTCATCCCTTGCATGAGACTTTTGGTCTCCATCAAAGCTTTATTATTTTGATGTACATCTCTGCACTTATGAGGCGATGAGAGAAAAATTAAATAATAAATGTCTTCCATTTCAATTTGACATAAATTACATAAGGTACTGAGTACTGACTGTCTGATACATATTTGGCTCTATGGCTTGAAGTCAAACAAGCAAATTGGAGCTCTAAAATGGTGGGAGAAAGGTGGATTCGAGTTTGGTACCACCGGTGCATTTCTTTTGAAGCCTTTATTTGAGATATTTTATATCCGTGGAGTTTTGGAGACACATTATCGGCAAGGGGCGAATAAAAACATCAAAGACACCAGAAATCCTGCGAAAAAACACCCCAAACTTCCAATAATGAACTTCAGCAAACACAGAATAAGAGGAGTGTATATTGTGTGGTATGTTTACACACGTGTTATCCCATAAGCATACAGCAAAGAGTTGTAAACTAATATAAGTGAAGCCACGCAGAATGAACTCTTAAATGCAGTTGAGTTGATTAATAATATATCAATAAGAAGAATAAAATACTGGAAACTATTTAGAGTTTGGACTCTTGGTGGAAAAAGAGGCACAAAGCAGTTCAGACTTCAGAGGAAGACAAATAATAGCAATCTGTGTACCTCCAATAGTCAACACGGTTTGAATTTTGAGTCCCATTGTCCCACTCGGAGCATATCCTAATCAAACGAAAAATAAAATAAATCTGTTGAGTATTATCGCTCTATATACAATAAGCTGCTGATAAGAATTTTAAATGTACATTAAACAAGTGCTGCTTAATCCAATAAAAATGTAGAAAATTAAATATCATGCAAACCAAGTTTAGGAAAACAAAAAATTGATAGAAACGAACCACTTCAGTTCAGCTTTTGGCTCAAGATCACTAACCTTGTCCAATACAATCGGTGGTGGTGTTAACCCCATTTCTGCAAACACAAGAAAACGACTCATCCAAGCTAGCAAAGCCACACAATCCTCCACTGGCTTCACAGTCTTTGCAACCGTCATTATAATATGAATCATTGTACATCAATGATATCCCAAACTTCCATTTCATCGGGTCCCCTTCATCTCCAAACTCGTACACAGAAGCATAAGACGAGCACTGCAGCTTTGGAAGGTCCAAACTGTATCCTAGCCCAAGCCCTGTGGGGTAGTCATAGACACAACAAGTGGAGATTGGTGCATGCTGTGGCAACCCAATGCCCGCGACCCCTTTGCAAGAATACAGCCCTCTACAAACCCGGGATCCAGAACCCGTGTCACAAAAATCCTCTGCCGAATCAAACACTGGAGAAGTGGTGGAGCAACCAAGCAGAACAAAGATGTTCTCCTTTGCCAGGGTGAATGGACTGTCCTCATCCAAGGCAAAGCTCCCAGAATTCTGCATCTCTGAGCAGTTTGACATGAAGGGGTCCGTGATCATGACATTGCTGCCCGGATAGTCTATTGAGGAGATGGTGTAGATGCCTGTCCTTGTTGAGTATTCAAGTGTGCCAGAGTTGCATTTTATGTGCCTAGAAAAAGCAGGGTGGCCACAGCCAAAGCCGGTGCCAAAAGGGTATTTTACTGGGATAGTGCCACATGTGTCTTGACATGTACCATTGACTGGGATGATGGGCATAGCTGAAGAGGCTTCCTTAGCCAACAAGGGGAACATAAAAATGGTGATGAGGAGAGGTGACATTGGTGAAGGGTTTAGGAGCATCTATCCTTTGAGGAGGACTTTTCTTTTTCGCTTCCTTGGCTATCTGAATATATTAACATTATTACTTGAGTGGAGGATGATCACTGGGACATTTTTATTCCTTTTTCGGTGGAAGGCTATTACTTTCAAACAACTTTTTAGTTTTTTCTTCCTTAAAAGAAGAGACCGTTATAATTATAAAGCTAAACAGCAATAGTACTAAGAGAGTTGTGAGTAGTAGGATCTAGGAGTGAACATATGGACATTCTTGTATTTTGGGGACAACAGAAAGCTATTCGTTCATTCATTCATGTCAATTAGTGACTAATGCTGCAAGCTGCATATATGGCCTACCATGTGGAAATATTAAGCAGGGGCAATGGTAATCTTCTCTGTATCGTTTCAATTTTGACGGATATTGCCGAAAGAACTTCCGCTATCGTTGGGCTAGAATATATAAAAAGTAGCCGTTTGCTAAGAGTCGTCGATGTGGGTCTCAAGTGCAATCCCTTAAACAAGTCTTGCTCAGCCTCCTCAACCGGAAGTAAACTAGAAGCATCTCTCTACCAGTGAGGAAGAAGCTCTTACCACTAAGCAGACCAAGAAAAGTTAGTGGCATTTAATGTATATTTTATCTCTCTCGCTCCATGTATTTTTTGGGACAGTAGAAATCGTGGGTGGTGTGGTGTAAATTCAACTGACTAGGTACCTTGGCTGTTGGCTCAGTGTAGCTTGGTAAGCCCTTTTGATTACTTTCCTGACTCCTGTCCATCCCTGCTTTGATTTGACATTTTATTATTATAAGATTCTATTATATTTTATTTTATTTTATTTGCATTTTCTCTTCTTATTGTTTCAATAGTATGTTCCGAAGGATGACTAATGAACAGAACGGTAAGGAAAAATCATAGTTAAGTAAATTATGATTGCAAGGAACTTTTACCTTTCTTGGATGAGAAGAAAAAGTCGGAAGAAAGAAGACGAGAGGAAAGAAAATGCGGATATAGTCCAAACACAAAATGTAATAAATAAACTAAGTTAAAGTTTTGTTAATAACAGCATTTTAACATAAGATACAGTCCAAACACAAAATTTATGTTTTTTTTTTATTAATTTACCTTAGCTCACAAGTCAACCTGCATTACCCCACTTCAACCAACGGCGACTTAAAATTTAAACAAGCTCAGCATTTTCACCCATCAAAAAATGGCGGGCATCCTGCCTTGCCTCAACTGGCTAGGCCCGTTTCGTCATCCCTAAATTGGATCATTTGTTTATTTAAATTTAAATTAAAACCTTTAATGTGATATTTTTAAGTCAAATTTACATCATATTTCACATGAATCTTTCCTAGTTTGAAGATTTGATAAAACTAAAAATAATAAACTATTTGATTATAAAATTTAATTAATATATTATATATAATATGAGACTATTTTTATCTTGATATAATATGATTATAATTTGCTTTAAAAGTAATTACAAAAATATTCTTTAATTTCTAAAACTTTAAAGGGGGTTGAACATAAAAAGTTAAGGAATCAGTCTCTGTTTCCAACAATGAATAGGGACACCAAAAAACTTAAGTGATAGAATAAATCTTGAATTTTTTATTATTATTTCATTTTTTACGCCAGAATTTTGTTTCTTATACAATTTTTTTTTAGGGTTTTCTTTTTGGTCAAAATAGAATTTAATAAACAAGCCCAATGATTGAAGCTTTAAACTAGACTTGGTGAGGAGGGCCAAGCTCATGTTACAGTGCAACACATGAGCGACACTTGAGAGGCCCAATAGCAAGCTATTGTGATGGCCTCTCCCTCTCAAAAAATAAATTTAATATCGTGTGAACCATTGGTTCACATATCAGATATTAAACTGATAAGAACAGATACTACACTTGATCTTAGCCAAAAGGCCGAGAAAGGTATGAATTATTCAGTAAGGACTTGCTTGTTTTATATGAAGGCTTAGGGTGCTTCTGCTCATCCCTCCGCGGTGTGGGACTTTCCGTCTTGAATAGTTCTCAACCACTATATAGCAAGAAACAGGTCCAACAGCCGTTTTTGTCAAAGGTTTCACAAGCAATCATCTCAGTCTAACAAACCATACCATATTCATAAACAATATTATCATAACAAAAGATCTTAAATCGATACAAATGACTTCAAAGTATGAATTAAGGGGTTAACAAACCTTGTAAATTTTGATCCATCGACCTTGATTCCATATTCTTAGTATCCGTGTGGTGGCACCATGAATCTGTGCTACTGTACCCTTTCTATATCTCTTGTTATTCTTCCCTTCCCTTTCTTCCTTTGTAAATCTTACTGTTAGATGAGAAGATCGAAACATCTATGCGTGTGATTGGATTAATGCTTACAAACTTGAATGAGTATCACAATGAACATTGCAGCTTTGGAAGGGTAATCATGGACACAACAAGTGGAGGTTGGCGCATGCTTTGGCAACCCAATGCCGATGATCCCTATGCAAGAATACAGCCCTCTACAGACCCAGGAGCCAGGACCTGTGTGGCAGAAATCTTCTGTTGAATTGAATCAAACATTGGACAAGTGGTGGAGCAACCAAGCAGAACACAGATTAATCAAATATGAAATATGAACACAGAAAGCTATTCAAAAATGGGTGGCGTAAATAATTAATTTGTTTTTTTATGGTAATTAATTTACGATTTAAATCATTTTGAATTAAATAGATTTATAAATTAAGTATAGTGTTATAAATTAATTTTCGAAAAATAGGATTTAAATTGATTTTGAAATCAATTATTATGTTTTGTATACATTAGATACTGATTGAAATGAGTAAAGACATGACTAAATATATGGATTAGTTTTTTTTTAGATGAGTTATTGGATACAAAATACTTGAATTATGTAATATTCACACTTGTGAAGATTATATTAATTTATCAACAATTCTATTTTCACACAAAAATACTCAAACACCCTAAACACATGACATTGACATTTAGTGAGAACCACAATATATAATAAAAAATTCAATCATTTCTAACTTTTTTTCTCCATCAAATCACACACACTCACTCTCACTTTTCATCTCTAAAACGTGTGGGTACCAACATAATAGAATAAGTATCCACATCACCAAGAGTGTTATTGTACAAGTCCAACCACAACATGTTGAATATGATCGATGCAAAAAGGTTGAAGTGCTATTATACCAGAATTTTTCACGGTTCTCAGCAGGAACATAAAACATGGTCTGAGCCAGTACACCGCATTCGCCACCTGAATCCATGTTCCCATAAAACGATCAACTTCCCGGCCAGTCACGCTCATGGTTGCCACTAAATAAGTAGATATTAAGATAATGAGAAGTGTTAATGTAAAAAAAAAAAAAAAAGAGTCGCAACCGGTGCATGACATGACAAACCTTGCTGTCATATAAGGCACGGTTGAGGCAATTGGCTCAATCTGTGCAGTAAACTGGTCCCACTGAGAAAGGTAACCATTAGCATAGCATGTATCACCAATGTGGAAGACTATATCTATGTCCTTTAAGTCTTGAATAATCTGATTAGTGGTGTTGAGTGAGCCAGGCTGGAAATTGTTATATTCATTGGAGCCATCAGCTTCTGCCTGCATGTGGGATAATCAAATGAAAAACTTCAGATACCAGTAATATAAATATCAAGCAAGAATACTGTCATCTTTTCTTGGTAGCATATATTGACACTGCCAATTAATGTTACTTCCACTCATTTAACAAAAACAGCCAAAAGAGAGATAGTGAAGTGATTCAAGAGATCAAATCAACCTGATCAAGCTTATGCATGTATGAAATATACATTTATACAGACTGTATCTTCAGAACATGGTTAGAATTAGACGGCCCTCGAGAATAACAAGAAAGAAAATCACCTTTCCCATATCACCGAATATGACTACGCGTTGCAATGAATTTTGACCAGGATAGGGAGGTGATTTGAACTGATATTCTTGACTCCAAATTATTTTACCATTAAATAATCTATGCCCCAGCTTGTATATGTACCTGCAAGAAGGGGGAAAATTTACAAGTTGAGGGTCATGCACATTGAACTGCTGCTAATAATAATAATTAATCATAGATCTAGGTAGGGAAAAGAATTATAAATTTGGTGCCAATCTTTTCTAGTAAAATCACATACAGATTTCTTGATAGTGATGATCTATATGAAAATTTTGTTCTCCTAAGCCTTCATACAGATTTCATATTGTTGTATTTGTCAAGTAAATCAAGTTGCTTTCAGTACTTATTATCATATAAGTTTATCAGTCCAACTATTTTTTGGTGAAAAGAATTGTTTGACTAGCTTGGTTTTGTTTAATTAAAAACTGGAATACTTCAAATCAATAATATTATTTCTCATGCAAGCTATTTTGTGATGCCCTATAAGACACAAAATACTCTCTGTTGGGCCACAGCTCCTTCAGAAAACTGGTGTGTATGTACCCAGGGTCACGCCATCCGACAGTCCTTGCTGGTGCCTATATAGATGAATAAGAATTCATTATGTTTTTAATTCTGTCCCTTTTTGTTAATGACAATTTGCAGTTACCAACACATACTTTAGAAATGACAATATAACAATTTTTGCATAGAACTATGATATCAAGACGAACATGATTTGCTATCCCGGAATAACCTTTTTCTTACTCTCAAATACAGGCAAAATCACCACTAAAAGGTAACCAAAGAGTTGCATACCACACATAGTGTTGCAATCAAAAGTCAATGTCCCTGCAGGAGATTGCACAAGGCTTCCTCCTTTGGGGCCCCATTCAACAAAAGGCTCAGCTTCACTGATTCCATATCCACTAGTCCATGTTACAGCAATCTGTGAAAAGAACGTAATAATATATTCATGATCCTTGATATTCAAAATTGCGTGCATACACACACATACATACAGATGTGCATTGACTAACAGACATCATACAAAAGAAACATTTAAAGTCACAATTAGAAGAAACATGTGCTGCACTATTATTCCATGAGAATGATATCCACAAAAATGCACTTCTGAGATTGAAATATAAAGGAGCATAAACTTCATCCCATGTTTTCCCTTGCGCTAATCGTGGATATACTGGAGCATTTGGCATTTTGGCTTGCTGAAAGATACTTTATTTGATACTGCAACAAGCTTTGGCTGTCAAACATAAAAAAAGGAAGTAGTAGAAAGACATAGTTCAGAACCAAATCAATACTTCTGCACTGTCAAACATTACACATACAATTAATTAAATAAGTACAAATAGGGTGACAGATGTAAAAGAACAAATATTGTTTATCAATGCATGTTCATGAACTTTAACATAGTTAGTGGTCAATAATATAATCTCATGAAACTAGTAGGAAAAGTGAAGTTAAGGAAACTAAATATATACTGGTACTGGCCTTCCTTGGTTTACATTCATAATATGCCAATTAATCTGATAAACAAGAAAATTATAAGGTAAAGTTTAGGAGAATACATTTGTCAAGCCACCTGTGAAAAGAGAAAATGAGAAGTCTGATCTTTGATTAATCAACTGAAGCTTCAAGGAGCCTTTTCCTGTGTTCTTGTAATCATGACTCGAGAAATTTGTATACTGAAACTGAAAATAGAAACAAAAAATAGAAAAGACAGGTTATCATTGAGCATCTGAACTTCTAAGCATTCTTTAGCTCAAAGGAGCTAAAAGTAAGGGTTTTGTGCAAACCTTGACAGGTGCAGAACACAACAATGGAGGATTCGTAAGTCCATTTTTAGCAGGGCAGGTAGAAGCACTGGAAATAGTGAAACAAGAAAAGAGAATCCCAATTAATGAAACTAAACTCTTGACTTTGTAACTTATGATTATATATAAATAAGGTCATGATGTGCAACACACTTGAAATTTGCAGGAGAAAATACTCCGATCCAGTCATCTATTGCTGGTTTTGGATTATCATATTGCAATGTAACCCATTCTGAAGTTTGTCCCTAAAACAGTAGGGGGAAGGTATAAACCCTTCATCAATTTCCGCTACCAAAACTTGTTTTCATCTTAGGCAATAAGCTAAATACAGATACTGAAGCAACTAGATCTCAAAACAAACAGATTGATTTGAAAAATCTCAATTTTCAAAGACGAAGCTGTAACGGCTAGAAAGGACAGATTAGGAATTCAGCAGAAAGGAGAGGGCAGTGGGGTAATTGAGCCCAACGGCACGTTCTCCCCACAACAGAATGCAACTCAGCAACGCGAAGCTGTTGGTGACCAGTGCCACGTGGCCCCCGATCCGCAAACAGCGGAAAGACGCAGAAGCGCGCGAGCTAGGTGCCCAAGCTCAAAACTGGAGGGATTTGCCACAGAGAGGATTATGAGTGAAGTGAGTAATTCTTCTTCTTCTGCTTTATCTCTCTAACTCATCCAAACGCTCATCTCGTCATCCTTGCCTTTCAGGTGCGGCGAGCTGAACCGTGATCGTGATGAGCGCAACCGAGGACCACAGTCCTTTATCCCCTGTGGGTGAGCTCACCGGGGAGGCTATCGGTTCTTGGTGATCGGAGCTGCAGGCCCCTGTGCTCGAGACCTTGCTACATTCTGCTATACTTACTCTGTTTTCTAAATTCCCTAAGAGCTCTGCTCATTGTCATAGGAGTTTATTTCATTCAATACTTGTTCTGGAGAATTTCATTCCATTAAATAGCCAATTCGGTAGTGACTTCGTTACATTGGTGCTTTCATTCCCCGCCATGGCCTCGGAGAAGACAGATACCAAGCGAATTATGGAAATGCTGGAGGAAGCAGCAAGAGCGCGCGAACAGCAAGACGCACGCATAATGATGTTGGAGACGACTCTCCAGACGTACCTTACTCACTCGGCCAACTCCAATACCCAGGGGCGATCAGAACTCAACGCAATACGACTACACAAACCATCAACGGCAACCATTCAGCCTGCGCAATGTCAAAATCGAATTTCCGAGATTCGACGGATCAGGAGTGCTCGATTGGATTTTTAAGGCGAACCAATTCTTCGACTACTACCAGACTGAAGATGCAGATAGACTCACCATAGCATCAGTTCATATGGACAGGGATGCAATTCCCTGGTTCCAGATGATGCAACGACCATACCCCTTCCATTCTTGGCAGGAGCTCAGCCGAGCAATGAAAATAGAGTTTGGGCCATCACCCTTCGAGGGCACTCGAGGTAATCTATTCAAGCTCACCCAGCTTCAGTAAATGCTTACTACACCACCTTCATGTCATTAGCTAATAGGGTTTATGGAATCAGCCCTGATGCACTTCTTGACTGTTTCATTAGTGGATTAAAAGAGTAAATTAGGAGGGATGTTATAGCACAATCCCCTGATAATTTGTTGAGAGTTGTGACACTTGCTAGGTTATATGAAGAAAAGTATAGCCCGGGTCCTGAACACCATAATTTTTAAAACAGAAACCATAATTGGCACCCACACACTACACCCGAGAAGAGAACTATTCGTAGAAGCAACTTACCACCATCCTCACCTGACACCAATCAGGAGAGGAGCAAAAATCAGACCCCATTCATAAAGAAGATGGGACCAGCAGAAATTTAGTTCAGGAGAGAAAAAGGGTTGTGTTTCACGTGTGATGGGAGACAATAGTTTCATTGCATTCATTTAAGTAATATATACAAAATGATTCGTCGTTTGTAACGAGTTTAGGGTTAACCAAAAATGCAGAAAAAGAACGTACCTGAGCAGAGGAATTCCAGCAAGAAGAGGAAGAATGGGAAAATGGAAATTAAAAAAATTTGGACCATTTCTCGATTTGTGCGTGTCATCCTTGCGCAGGGGCCATGCTAATCTTCTCTGTATCGTTCCAATTTTATCGGATGTCCCCGAAGGGACGCTCTCTGGTATTGTGTTAGACTATATAAACAACAGTCCTGTTATAAGAGAAGTCGATGTGGGACTCAAGTGGCATTCCGGTGACTTAACTTTACTGAAGCAATTCCTGCCTCCACCGGAAGTAAACTAGAAGCGTCTCTACCAGTGAGGAAGAAGACGAAGTTCTTGACTCCAAAGAAGATCAAAGAAAGATAATAATATTTTATGTATGTATTTTGGGACAGTAGAAATTGGGTGGTGTCAGGTGAGCTGCAAGTTCAACTAGGTAGCTCTGTGTAGCCTGGTAGCCCCTTTGATTATTTTGCTGTCTCATCCCTGCTTTCAAATGACATCTGTCTCATTCGGATTTTTATTTATTTATTTATTATTATTATTAGTATTATTATCAGTGTATTTATCTCTACTATGCAGAGATGATTATTGATTATAAACTATTCGATTATTAAATTTAATTAATATATTATATATAATGTGAGACTATTTTTATCTTGATATAATATGATTATAATTTGCTTTAAAAGTAATTACAAAAATATTCTTTAATTTCTAAAACTTTAAAGGGAGTTGAACATAAAAAGTTAAGGAATCAGTCCCTGTTTCCAACAACAAATAGGGACATTAAAAAAGTTTGTGATAGAATAACTCTTAAATTTTTTATTATTATTTCTTTTTTACTCCAGAATTTTTTGAGGGTTTTGTTATTGGTCAAAATAAAATTTCATAAACATTCCCAATGATTGAAGCTTTCAACTAGAATTGGTGAGGTGCGCCAAGCTCATGTTACAGTGCAACACATGAGCGACACTTGAGAGGCCCAATAGCAAGCTATTGGGATGGCCTCTCCCTCTCAAAAAATAAATTTAATATCGTGTGAACCATTGGTCCACATATCAGATATTAAACTGATAAGAACAGATACTACACTTGATCTTAGCCAAAAGGCCGAGAAAGGTATGAGTTGCTTAGTGCGGACTTGCTTGTTTTATATGAAGGCTTAGGGTGCTTCTGCTCATCCCTCCGCGGTGTGGGACTTTCCGTCTTGAATAGTTCCCAACCACTGCTATATAGCAAGAAACAGGTCCAACAGCCGTTTTTGTCAAGGGTTTAACAAGCAATCATCTCAGTCTAACAAACCCTACCATATTTATAAACAATATTATCATAACAAAAGATCTTAAATCGATACAAATAACTTCAAAGTATGAACTAAGGGGTTAACAAACCTTGTAAATTTTGATCCATCGACCTTGATTCCATATTCTTAGTATCCGTGTGGTGGCACCATGGATCTGTGCTACTACACCCTTTCTATATCTCGTTATTCTTCCCGTATCTTTCTTCCTTTGTAAATCTTACTGTTAGATGAGAAGATCGAAACATCTATGCGTGTGATTGGATTAATGCTTACAAACTTGAATGAGTATCACAATGAACATTGCAGCTTTGGAAGGGTAATCATGGACACAACAAGTGGAGGTTGGCGCATGCTTTGGCAACCCAATGCCGATGATCCCTATGCAAGAATACAGCCCTCTACAGACCCAGGAGCCAGGACCTGTGTGGCAGAAATCTTCTGTTGAATTGAATCAAACATTGGACAAGTGGTGGAGCAACCAAGCAGAACACAGATTAATCAAATATGAAATATGAACACAGAAAGCTATTCAAAAATGGGTGGCGTAAATAATTAATTTGTTTTTTTATGGTAATTAATTTACGATTTAAATCATTTTGAATTAAATAGATTTATAAATTAAGTATAGTGTTATAAATTAATTTTCGAAAAATAGGATTTAAATTGATTTTGAAATCAATTATTATGTTTTGTATACATTAGATACTGATTGAAATGAGTAAAGACATGACTAAATATATGGATTAGTTTTTTTTTAGATGAGTTATTGGATACAAAATACTTGAATTATGTAATATTCACACTTGTGAAGATTATATTAATTTATCAACAATTCTATTTTCACACAAAAATACTCAAACACCCTAAACACATGACATTAACATTTAGTGAGAACCACAGTATATAATAAAAGATTCATTCATTTCTAACTTTTTTTCTCCATCAAATCACACACACACTCTCTCTTACTTTTCATCTCTAAAACGTGTGGGTGCTAACATAATAGAATATGTATCAATGTGATAGTCATAGACATTAACATAATAAAAATAGGTATCAACATAAAAAAATGTATCAACATTTTTTAAAAAAGAAAAGTTTTTTTTGTATAATCATTGATATACATTTATGATGTGTAGATACTTATTTTCATTATTTTGATATCTATGACTATTACGTTGATAATTATTTTTATTATATTAATAATCACATGGTGAATGAGCTTGACATTAGAGAGAGAGAAAAAAGCACCATGTTGATGTTGATGTTGATGTGTATCTTTATTATGTTAATACTTATTTCTGTTATGTTGATATATATTTCTATTATGTTGATTTGTAAGAGTGAGAAAGTGAGAGCGGAGGAGAGATAGTGTGCTCTTTGACAAGACAAAGTACCACGTGATAGAGAGAGACTATGATTTGATGGAGAGAAAATATGTTCAGAAAAACTATAAAATAATTATGTTGATGTCGTCTTAACTTACGTTGATATATACACCACGTGTACGGGTGTTGATGCCATATGCACACACATTGATGCCAGTTATGTCGATATATTACTCATTGCATCAAATGCAACAATTTTGTATTTTTTTCTCCCCATATATGGTGTATATAGGGTGTTTGAGCATATTGGGTGTCCAAATAACATTGCCCATTAATTTATTTTAAGCATTTATAAATTTAGAAGACATGATCATAATTTTATAGTGTAAGAAAAAATAATTTACTAATATGCTTAATCTCTATGTTAGAAATTAAAAATGAGTCTTGCCATATGTGATATTTTGAGGGAAAAAACTTTTATTCTATGCTAGACACTTGTCAGTTTTTATGACATGATGTTTTTTGGAAAAAAAATTTTTCTCTAAACTTGACATATGACAAATTTTACTATTGAGACTACTCATCTTTATATGTATGTATGTATATTAGACTCTGTGAAATGCATCTAATCTAAATTGGGTTAACCTAATCGATGATAAAGATATTCGTATTTATTGCGAAAAGAATTGTAATGCGTTATTTAAACTATAACATTTATCATGATTGATTCATCAATAGTCTTTGGGACATGAGTACAATTGTTAGTTCAAAATGTGAAGTGTATTTACATCTTGTTAGTGTTAATTCTGATGTGTTGTTATCAATTTGAAAATGTTGTTAGGTTTTTCTATGATTGAAATTGTTTCTTTCTTATCCCAAGAAGAAAAACGGATTAACCTTATTCCTAGTAATCAAGTTGTTAATAGCGAGTTTTTACCAAAAATGTTAAAAGGGAAATGTGAAAGCGAAACGTAAATACGTAGATTTTATATTCAATAAGAGATATTATTTTAAAAGAACAAAACTTATATCAAGTTATTTATGTTCATTTTATCAATTTTTCGATCGTTCAATGATTCATACAATTATTTTTTGAAATAAGAAATTTAAAATATAAGAGTGTACACTTATTTCAAGAAAAATGTGCATTTGTCAATTCTTGATTGGTAAAATGGAGATAAAGACTTGATATAAGTTTTATCCTTTTAAAAAATATGATCACATATATAAGAGATGTTATTTTAAGAACGAATTACTAAATGATATGAGTCATGAAGTATACATTAACAAAATATATAATTACAAAAGTACAAAGTAATAAAGTGAACAAAACAACAATGTGAAGAGTAATTGTGAGATGTACGCAATGAATGGTGTTGAGCGCACTTGCAACTTGCAAATGCGACCAACAAGAGCAATGACTAGAAAATGGTAACTAGTCACAAAAAACTAGTGATGATGAGTGTAACAATAAACAAAAAATGAAAAAAAATGTTTTATTTATTTATTTAATGATTTTTAGAGTTTCAAAATGTATTTTTAAAGATTTTATTTAATTTAAATTTTAGGTAGAATCTAAAAAAAATGTATAATCTTAAGTGGTTAAATTTTGAAATGAGTTTTTAATCGTGCGTAACTAACGTAAATCACAATATAATACAAGATCTAGGTTATGATAATTTAGTTGCAATCAAATTTAACGAATTAGTTAGTAAAGAAATTTCAGCCCAATCTAAAAACCTTCAAATGTTTTTGACTTTTTGTTAGTCTCATCCTTATTTGCTGTTGTTTGACCAAAAAAATCCCATTGCTAAAACCCTAAACCCTGCATTTTTCTTATTATGACTAATCTCATATGACAAGGACCATGAATATGAACTATGTAATTCGAAGTGCAGTGAGACAAAGCTATCATCTTTCAGCGAAGAACAAAGTCCCAATGATTCTTACACGTTCTGCTTCGTTGCTCCATCTCCACAACCCCCCAATTCCATACCAATTCTTCTTCAACCATGCTCCCACCTTTCTCCGCAGCCCCACTTCGCCTTCTCTCGTCAAAGCTCGCTTCTTTTCTCTCTCCACTCCACGCCAAACCCGAGCCACGCCCTTTGCAGCAACCCCTGTTTCCGCGGCATCGTCGTCATCAGCGGAAGATTCAAAGGGCAGAGACACTTTCTTTGCAGAAGAGAGCGTTTCGTGGAGCTCACTCGGTCTCTCTGATACCCTTTCTCGAGCTCTCTCCAACATTGGCCTCAAAAGACCCTCTTTTGTTCAGGTCCCCTTTTTCTGTTTCTCTCTTCATTTTCTTCGCTTTCAATTGTTTGCACGATGCCCCTTTTGCCAATTCATGCTTCCGTTGTGATTTTCCCTGAGATTGAATGACCCCTTTATGTTCAAAAATGATTTTTTTTTTTTATAATCCTTGTTGTGTTTATGCCTATGATGTTGAAAAAATGCATTAAGTTGCAGTGTTGTTGTGCCAGTAGTGAAATTAGGAAGCTACATGAGTTGGAAGCTGATAACTTGTTTTTATTTATTTATTTGTTTGTTTGGCTTGCTGTGGCTTATGATGTGCATTTTATTGGTAATTCCTCTTTGTCTGTTCAGGCATCTTCTATACCACCTGTGCTGTCTGGAAAGGATGTGATTATCGCGGCGGAGACCGGCAGTGGTAAAACATACAGTTATCTAGTTCCTCTAATTGATAAGCTGAGGGGCACCCAGGAACATTCCCTAAATGCAGTATCTGATCAAGAACTGTCTGCTCCCCGTAAAGCTCTGCTCGTTCTTTGTCCGAATGTACAACTCTGTGAGCAGGTAGTCAGGATGGCGAACAGTCTCTCTGGAGACAATGGCGAACCGGTTGTTAGTGTGGCAGCAATTTGCGGCAGACATGTAGTGATGCTTTAGCTTTTCAGCTTTTATGTTTTGTATTTCGGGTTATCATTGTGCAGTTATAGTTATCTGCCTGGTTGTTTCTGTATTTTAAGAGTCTGAATTACAGTACTAAGAATCTTATTGACTCAGGGATGGCCAAGTCGTGAGCCTGATATCATTGTGACGACACCTGCTGCTCTTCTGAATTATGTTGACCCTGATAGAACCCGACGCATGGAATTTATGCGTGGTGTTAAATACGTGGTATCTTTCTTCTGTTGTGATCTTATGAAGTCCATCTAAAAGATCTATGATTGAGCTTTAACTCTTACTGACGTGCATGTTTTTATTTCCAACTGGAAGGTATTTGATGAGGCTGATATGCTTCTCTGTGGGAGCTTCCAGAATAAAGTGATCCGCCTTATAAATTTGCTTCGCTTTGATGAAAAGCTCTTGTCTCGAGCAAAAAAATCAGTAGGAGAGTTTCCCGAGAAACCAGAATCTTCCTTGTCATTGCATGATGCTTTGGAAGGTGAAGAGGAACTTCCTACTGAAGCCATATCAGAAGAGGATGATGATACTCATCAGGATATGGTTGATATTGATAACAAAGCTGAATCTGTTAAACAAAGAGACTGGAAGAGAGTCAGGAAAATTTATGAACGCAGTAAACAGTATATTTTTGTTGCAGCTACACTTCCTGTGAATGGAAAGAAAACAGCTGGAGCAGTATTGAAGCATATGTTTTCTGATGCGGAGTGGGTTAGCGGAAACTATCTTCATTGCCACAACCCAAGGTGCTTAATTTTTTCTTTCTCATACTCTGCATTATCTTAGTGATGTTATTTTTTTTCTCCTTGTTACTTAACAACAAGATGCAACTGTTTGAAAAGAATTAGAATAGGAAAGTGGTTAAATATTGCCCTTAGAATTAGTATTTGAGAGATGATCAAATTATTCACTTTTCCTCCTCGGCAAGGCAAAATTTGACTTTACCTTCAAGGGAGTTTATAATGCCATGCTCTCTTTGTTGAAAAACATATGAAGTACATGTAGTGATGTTCTGTGATATCCAAATCATCCTGTCCCTGCTTGCTTTTGTAATTGTATTTGTTACCGTGGCTTTTAAATTTCAGATTGGAGCAAAGATGGATTGAAGTTACAGTTGAAACACAGGTGGATGAACTCATAAAGGCTGTGAGTCGTGGTTTTAAGCCTGTAGATTTGGATAATGCTGGTGGCATTTGCAGAACAATGGTGTTTGCCAACACTGTTGAGGCTGTGGAAGCTGTGGCAAAGATATTGCTCCGATCTGGAATTGAATGTTTACGTTATCATAAGAACTGCACGTTGGAGGAGCGAGCACAAACCTTAGTTGAATTCCAAGAGAAAGGTGGTATTCTTGTATGTACTGATGCAGCTGCTCGTGGTGTGGATATCCCAAATGTCTTGCATGTTATTCAGGTTCACAACTTTTACTGTAGTGTATTACTTTTATGGTTCAATTATTGGTTCTATTAGTGATACCAAAAACTATGATTATCCTATCCTAGTTTTCAAAACAAAATAAGGGAACATAAGAAATCAATTAGAGTAGGGATCAAACTAATGTGAAATCATTGAAGTATGTGCACAATTAAGGCAATGCACAAACGCGAAAGAAATAAAGTTTTGCAGTCAATCAACACTACAGCTTTTCCACTTGGGGAAGTTAGTTCTGAAGACAACTCGTCAGTTGCTGTATTTAAAACTAATCAATATGTCTTCCTCAGTAGCTTGCTATCTCTCCATTTCATAGGCTATGTTTTGAGAATTAGATTATGCATGGCAATAGAGGTGTGGGGAAAAAAGTATTTTGGAATTTATATACTTGTATACAATGGTTTAGTTGATTTTCGACTGCTGAGATAGATAAATTACTTTCAGAAAAAAAGATCATTATTGATATGGAATAGAGTGAAGTATGTGAAAGGAGTGAGAAGAAGATGAATGACAGACTGAAGGTGGGAACAGAGTTAATGGATTTGTTTTGTGCTATCGAGGCCGAACTCCTTTGGGAAGCAAATAAAAGAGTGTGTGTGTGTGTGGGGGGGGGGGGCTTTACTGGGAAGGAGTTGACACAATATTGGCATAAAAGAGATTCTTGAAGCTGTTGGAAAAAAAAATAGAAAGTTACTTTTAACAACTAATATAGTGTAGTCTGTAAAATTGAATTATCTCCAAACATTATATACTTCTATTATGTTCATGACCGTGCTTTGTGATGTTGATAACTGGTTTTTATTGTGTTGTTCTAATGTTTAGTTTCTGGTTATATGTTTTACTGCGAATGGGAGTTGATTCTCTGTGTTATGCATTTTATTTCAGGCAGATTTTGCTACTTCTGCTGTAGACTTTTTGCATAGAGTTGGTCGTACAGCTAGAGCCGGTCAATTCGGACTCGTTACTAGCATGTACACTGAATCTAACAGGGAGCTTGTTGATGCAGTTCGTCGAGCAGGGCAACTTGGTCAACCTGTGGTAAATTTTGAAACTGTATTTATGTGTCTTGTTCCTGGACAAATGTGCACATTGTGTCATTTCTTTTAAATAATAATAATAATAATAATGATAATAATGATAATAATAATAATAATAATAATAATAATAATAATAATAATAATTTGGTAATGGTAAAATTGGATCTTCAAGAATTTTCACAGTTGATCCTGGTCATATATGATAATAAAGTCATTCATGGACTAAATAATCTAGCATATAGTTCCATCTCCGTAGATCATTGATGAATTCCATATCTCTGGAGTAATGATTATTATTTTATTGCAGGAGACTGCATTTAGCAGGAAAAGAAGCTTCCGTAACAAGATCAAAAAGAGGGGTAAAGTTCACTATTTGGCTCCACAAAGCTCTGAAAGTTTTATATATGTATACTCTGCAGATTGATCCAATGATTAGTGTTTTAAGTTTTTTGTGTGATACAAAATGCGTCCTAGTCTTGTATCAGTAAACTACTTAGAGAGGTTTAAAATTGCGAGAAATCATTGCATATTCACGCAGCACCAAGGTGGATTGTGCTCTACCCAATACTAAAGTAACATTTCAGATAAGAGAAATGCTATATATTTCTACAAATCAACCTACAAATTCTTCTACACAGTAAAAAGAATTAAAAGTAAATGCAATTTATGTCTTGAAAACTTGAGAAGTAATGAAAAATACTGTGTCTAACTTGACCCCAATTGTCATTTTTGTATTTGAAGCAGGTGCTAACAAAGTCAGAGATTCAGAAGCTATTAAAGAGAGTGTTATTGCATGATACCGATACAGACACTGTGAGCATCATGATGGGCGTTGCTTTGAAGTTTACTTAGCTGTCACACCTGCATGCCTCAGAGTAAATGGCACACATGCAGCATCTTATTTAATCCTTCCATTTCTTGGGAACCTATCTTCCATGAGTTTTACTGAGGCCCTTTTCATGGTTCTAATGAATAGAGTGTCTCTTATCCAATCTGAGGGTCTGGGATGGCAATTTTTCACCATCTTTATGTTGTGTTTTCGCCAAGTATAGTAAATTATCCAATACTTAAATACTGTAACATGCACCCCCATAGTGTCTGCTAATCGAGTGTCTATTATAGTTGCTGACAGTGGGAAGCATTTTCAGGGGTATTCAGTTAATTTGGTTCCTATCCTTTTTCTTCACCTTGTAAATTATGAGATGTTTGTATTGCTATTGATATTTCTTCATTATTTATAATTGTAACTCATAATTTTATGGTAACATGACCTGAACTCCATCTTGCATCTCCGGATGTATTATATGAATGCATATATTGCAGATGAGAATAAGGTGGCATTTCTAATGGAATTATGGAAATATAGTCATTAAAAATGGAAACATGAAATAAAACAAATAGCATCCTGCTTTTTCAAGAGCTTGGAGATTATGCCTTCAGAATCCAAGATTATATATGTATATCTTCAGAGGTATGGTAAAGTGAGTGGTGTACTATAAAAATCACATTGGGTGTGGATTGAAGGCGAATATCAATAATAAATATATAATAGTGGTGTTTGTGAGAATTATCAAAGGCGAAATCTGCCGTGGAAAGTAAACAACTTGTTTCGATTTCGACATGTCTATGTGAATAGGCCAAGTGTTCAAATTGAGTGTTAGGGCGTTTATAAAAGGTAAGAAAAATAGAGAAAACGGATACGACTCCACTGGGGATCGAACCCAGAATCTCTGGTTCCGTAGACCAGCGCCTTATCCATTGGGCCATGGAGTCTACTATGCTATTTATGTTAAGAGTCCTTGAAAATTTTATATTTAATTTATTATTACTTTTTTGCAAATTTGACAGATACTTTTCCTCTATATTTTCGTGAGTTTTAGTGAGAATCACTCCTTACCAATTTTTTTAAAGTAGAACGGGGCAGAAGCCCAAAACAAAACCATCTAAGCAAAGCCCAATGTTTTTAATTCCAAGAATAATATTTCATTCGTTTTGTTTTAACTATTTATTTTTTATTTTTTTTTTGAAATGTTTGTCCATTTAAAATATTAGTTGTACTAAAAAATTTTATTAGTATAGTAGATATAGAGAGAATAATAATTGTATTAGAAATAGATTTTTTTTATACATAGGAATAATTTTGTCAAAATTCATGCAACTTTATGTATTTATCAATTTTTTTTTTAAATTTTAGTATGTGTAATGTTTGATTTTAAACTGTTAAAATGAACAAAGGTTAAATAAAAAAGGAGTTTGGTTAACAAGTGCCATAAAAACACTTGTTAAAGAACTCAAAGTGAAATGTTTTGTAAATTTTAATACTCTTTTTTGCATTTAAGACTTATTAATTTTATTTTGTAAATGAAATCATGTCTCTTTAAATTTCTTAACAAAGTTACTCAGCTAAATCCACCAAAAAAAAAATTGGAACTTACAAATGAATTATTATCGCTATCATTTATGTTGTTGGAAATGGGTGTTGTCAATTTCGATGCTGCCTATGGTTTTGATCCATCATTTATTAAAACACATTAATATGTCATCGTCGCATTCATTCAAGTAACAGTTGGGTGAGCATTTTCTTGAGGTAATTTGCCAAACTAGAATCACTAGTGGGAGTTACTCAAAATCAGGCAAACATGTCAATTGCTAGAATAGTTACTCAAAATCAGGCAAACATGTCAATTGCTAGAATCACAGGCCTCGCGTCCTCTGCTCCAAACCAACACATTATGGAAAAATATGCTTAATTTATTTACTATTAGACAACATTTGTGCCACACACGTACGTGATGCATCGTTATACATGATCACATTGCACAGATAAACATAGATCATTATAGAACGTATGAACCGCATGAATGCATAGATGACTAGGGGCACTTAGGCTTGTTGCCATGAGTGACCATGTCGGTGTAACACCTTCCACACATTTCTCTGTTGCCGTAAGTGCCCGGAGGAACACACTTGCACCTTAAACAGCATGTCCCGCATGCTCTCCTGCATATCTTTGGCCTTGCGTGCAACCTGCACCTTGCATTGCACCGTGCTCCACAGTCTTCTCTTCCCACCAAAAACACAACACAACTCACTTTCGTGTCAACAATAATCGTACATCAAACAAGGGATGGAGAATGTTTTGTTTGTGATTAAGAGCATATTCAACGAAGAATTATTGTTATATTGCTGATATTTTTTGATAGAAAAAAAAAGATGATGGTAAAATAAAGTGATATAATCAACTTATCAATCTAAATGTTATGGTACATGTCACTAGCATTACATACACAAATTTCTGTAAGTGATGTCACCCCCTAAACCTCATTGGCTTTTTTTTAAAAAAAAAATAAAAATTAAGACCTGATTAATTAAGTTGATCCATATGCTGAAGGAAAAAATGCAAGCTTGATTCGTTCAAAAATAGAAAGGTGAAAATGTCAAAAAAAAAAAATAAAGCAGCGATGAAAGCCAATAGAAATCATACCAACAAATGACAAAAGCCTTGTATTGGGTCCTTTTACCACCTGAAAAAGAAAGAGCCAGCGAAAACAGTAACAAATCAAAGTAGTTATATTGAGAGGTTAGTACACAAACAATGGCCAGTAGAGGAGAAAGTATTTGGTGCCAGCGCCAATTAGGATTCTGATCTTATTACTTGTGGAGTGACATTTTAATTTTATAAGGTAATTGATGAGTGGTAAACCGTCCCCTTTACTTTACTGCTTGAAGCTAAAATGTCACCCTTTATCAAATAGTAAAAATACAATTCTATTAATAATTTCTCACAAGAGAGAGGGTGGTGTGAAGAAATGACATGCAACCTCAGAATGGGTGAGATGGCCATGGATCTTGACATTAGAATCAGCATATGATACCTGCAAATTAAAAATTCAAAGCCTCAAAAAAAGAAAAGGCATAGATAGATTTTTATAGTCCTCATTTTTTAAACAATATAGCAACACAGCCTTTGCAATATTTTAGCGAGTACTCTTTTTTTACCTTTGCCATGCAGAAAAGCCACACGGCCATCATCACAAGGAGCAATTGCATAGCAACTACCTTCTTCTCCATTGTGGAAGTAGCAGCAGCTGCACTATCCCACTACTTGAAATTTGTCTTTGCTGCATTCCTATTTATTATAAGGTAGAGGCATATGGTTTTTTATATTGCAATTACAATGACACCCACCCTTTGTTTTTATTACCGTGTGAAGAATTTTATGGCGCTGTGTATGATAGATCGAAGATGAAAAGTAGGTAGTAGAATTTAATTCATTCACGCTCTATTGCATAAATTTTATTAGCTGCATCTCAAAGTGTATCCGATTACTGCAAAAGTAAATTGCAGTTATCATCTTGTACTTCTTTCTAATTAACTCTTTCAGTTTCCTATTTTAATTTTACTAGCCTTGAATAAACACTGATGATCCCTTTTTCTTTTTTCCCTAGGGTATCTGCGGCGGAAATTGTGACTAATTCCTTTATGTATTATAGGCTCATTTAAGAGAGTAGGCGACTGACCATGAGTTTAAAGCTACTTTAGGCACTGACCATGAGTTTAAAGCTACTTTATATTTAAGGCAATGATCAAATTATTAACACTTGATTAAGAAAGTGGATGATTCTTATCACCTTAACTCCATCCCCGTGGTTAACAAATTAGTAACATTCTTGCTACATTTACACCATTTTATGTGTCACCGTATTGCCACCACGTATTAAATACGCTTGGGCCCTATTACGAACCCTCACTCGCGCATGGATCCCACTCTGCCCTTAAAGGCGTGTGCACACACGATTCCCATAATTGTTTCCCCTTCTCAGTTTTCATTCGTGTGCACAAACTTTAACAATATAGGTACACAAACATTAACAATATGAAAAACACATTATGCTGTGAATAATTTCAGTGCACAAATTTTAACAACATAGGTGCACAAACATTAACAACATGAAAAACACGTTTATATTATGAACAATTTTAGTGCACAAACTTTAACAATGTAGGTGCACAAACATTAGCAACACGAGTGCATAAACATTAACAATATGAAAAACACATATTATACTATGAACAATTTTAGTGCACAAATTTTAACAACATAGGTGCGCAAACATTAACATGAAAAACACGTTATGCTGTGAATAATTTCAATACACAACTTTAACAGTGTAGGTGTACAAACATTAACAACACATGTGCACAAACATTAACAACATGAAAACACATATTATACTGCAAACAATTTCAGTACACAAACTTTAGCAAAATAGGTGCACAAACATTAACAACACGGGTGCATAAACCTTAACATGAAAAACACATTTTGCTGTGAATAATTTTAGTACACAAACTTTAACAATGTATGTGCACAAACATTAACAACACAGGTGTACAAACATTAACAACACAAAAACATTCCAAGATGAAGAAAATAATCACAAATAAACATAAAACATTCCAAGAGGGTGGTGTCACAAAAGGCACGCCATGCTCGTGTTGATTTGTTAAACGACAAAGACCTGTTGATATGCATCAAACACAATGAATTCTCAATTACCTAAGTATAAACTACATAATCAAGTAGAATAGCTCAAGTATCTATAACAAGTAAACCACCATTATAAAAGCTAGACCCATCTCTTTCTAAAAAAGTCAACTTTTTATCATCTTAATATCATTTTATTCAAACTACGTCAATATGATAGAGAGAACTAGAAAATTTTTCAAAGATCAAATTTTAGATGATAGGAGGAGGACGAGAGGATGACGTATGTGGATGAAGAAAAAGAATATAAAAAAGAAAACAGATTCAAGTGACATGAGGAGTGCAGTTTGGTCTCATGGCATGGTATTCTTTCTAAGACAGATGATGGCCTTGTGAAACCATATATCGACCATGCATTGATCAATCCGACATAATTAATTAAGATATAAAGTATACTAAGATCAAATTTAATGGGCCTTGATTAATTAACAGATAAGTGGGGGGATTGCATGCAAAACTCCTCTGCTTTGAAATGGCCAAGAATATATTGGAGATTGGGTCAAAACTGATCAGAATTGACCCACACGGATCAGTCTTTGTCGCAAAACTCGCAATGCAAGCATTCATTTCGTGATTGACTGTCCCGCGGTCCATTTATAAATTGCTAGGTGGCTATGCCCCCTACCACAGAACATGTGCTTTCTTTTTTGTCCATTAATTCCATTTTAGCATAAAGTGAGTCATGTAATGTATTATAAAAAAATAATAAAGTGTCTATAACATTTTAACGGTTTCAATAACACTACTATTATTTTTTTTAGGTTGCTTGTCCGGTATCTAAAGTTTAGCCTCGATTAATCCGAGTTAACTCGGGTCGCGCATCTGGCTATGGCAGGTGAGTCTTCCAGCAGAAATAATTGCGTACACAAAATCTCAAACTCAGGACCTTGCTTAAGTGATACCAAACTGCTTACCACTTAGACCAACACCCGTTGGTAACACTTCTATTATTTGATTTGGGTTCTCGCAATGCAAAGAGGAAGACTCAAAAAGGTTTTAATAACAATATTATGCGGATTTTTTGCCATCATATAAACCCATATATAATTCTACAAGATTGTGGTCCTTTGGGTCAGTCTATAAAATCAGTATTCTTAAGAGGAATTTCAAGAAATTAAAAAAAATAAAAGGCGCGAGGAACAGAGGGCAGCACTAATGCTACTGACACCATGACTGACATGAACGTCGACGTGCTAAAATGGGCTTTGACAGGTCCAATTTCATATTTGTTGTAGGCGCGTTTTTGATTAGCATTGACATGGATTTGGACAAAGCTAAAATCGGCATGCACAAGTCCAATTTCAGGTCTTGGAAAACACAACTTGACCACACCCACACCAGGAGCCATAACGTGGGTAGTTGGAAGAGCAAAAATTGTATGTAAAAAGAGGGTAAAGCTCGGCAGAGACCCACACACCCCAATCTCTTATTCTTCTTCCTCTTTCTCTTCTTACTTGTTTCATTTTAATTTTTCAAGTAATAATGTTAAACATATAAATATCAAAATTGTGAGGCTGGATAATACAATAAATTCTTAACTGCAATTCTTAGTGGAAGGGTTATTATTTTCTTAATGTTATGTTAAATCAATTTAATTTTTTAAGCATATTATAAAAAGTAAAATACATAGTATGTTCTACACTCCTTATTAAGAAAATCTTGTGTATCATAAATGTGCTTACTTTAACATTTTATAAAGTTAATATTTATATTTTGTGCAATTTTTATTTGATATCACAATTATACATATTGATATATAGTTGTCTATTTTTTTTGATACATCATTTATGTAATGTAATTATTATATTTAAAAAAGTAATTGTTTTATTTAAATAAATGATACATTATTATTTAAAATTATTGTAGCGTTATCTCGCTTAATTTCATATCTACATGTTTCTCACTTGCAACATAATGTCATTCACAGTGTACACGGGGTAAGGTCTAAGCAGGAAAAATGATCTTAGAGCTATCAAAAACCATGGGGTAAGGTCTTGGACCTCTCCGGTTTCTGATCACTTATTTCTGACAGAAAGCAGATACATGTTTTGTATTTATTGGAATAGTAGCTGGATATGTTTGTTTACGTCTAGGAAATGCTTGAGCATGAAGTATTGAGCTATGTATATTCTATGTGATATGTATTATGTGACTATGTGAGTGGTGGTGATTTATGTATGTCATATATATGCCTGATCATGCTAGTTATGACGCAAACATGACCACATGACATGTACATAACTTTATGATATGCTATATGCACATGACTATATGATATGCATATGACCTTATGATATGAACATGACATGACATCCTGCCCCCGAATATGACACGGAGGACGCTGCCCTCGAGCAAGTGGATTCCTCATAATATGACACGGAGGACGCTGCCATACGGCAAGTGGATTTCCTCATAACATGATACGGAGGACGCTGTCATACGGCAAGTGGATTCCTCATGCATTCTATATGCCCTACATGCATATGATATGTATATGAAACATGAATATGATATGTCTATGTGATACACGTATATGATGATATGTGATACATGAATATGATGATATGTGATATAACTGTATATAAGTGGATGCGAGCAAAAGTTTATAATTAAAATGGGCACGGTTATAGGTGGATGCAAGCTGAAGCTTATAAGCAAAGTGGTTTTTCAGAAAAGGAAGGTTTTGAGACAGTATTGACCTAAGGGTTAGAATAGAGAACATATGACATAGATAAGGAAATATTAGGTTCCCTCAGTCACCTAGTAATTATAGGTAGCTGCTCAGACTTTTTAGCATGAATATTAATAACTAGTAAGGATGTAGTATACCAGTGACACTTAGAGACCCCTGAGCGGCGGAATCATAATTGAGAATAAAATGATCAGTGATGACTAAGGTTTCCCACTGAGAACGCAGAGTTCTCACACCCGCTCCTTTATGATTCTAGGTGAGCACGACAATCGTCAACGCGATACGTGGAGAAGCAGACTTGAAGAAGACGAACTGAGGAATAGGATAGCAGGGACTTGACCAAAGATGTTACGATCAGTCCTTAATTAGTATAGCTCATGTGTTATCTACTATGAGAAAGTGCATGTATGTATTAACTACGATACTACCTATGTAAATGATTGTGAATATATGCTATGGACCACTTGTCTGCTTATTGTTTGACATTGTAATATTGAAATAGTTATCCGTTAAGTATAAGGCTTTAACGTTTGTATTATAAACTCTATCTGACACACGACTCATATTTTATATCATATGTGAATAATGGAAAAGTTTCAAAATGGTCCATATTTTCTAAGTAAGAAATATTTTCCAAAATAAAAGTAGGGGGTAAAAGTAACCCAACCAAAGCAGAAAACAACCTAGTGAGCATTGTTTGCGATGTACACGTAAACAGTTAGCTAGGGTGTTTCATAGGCTCTTGATTTAGAAAAATAAAATTAAGTGAAAGAATGGAGAATAAACAATATCATTTAACAATGATAATAACATTGTAGGCTTTTGATTTAGAAAATCTTAAAGTATGTAAAATACTTGTTTATTCAAATGCAGAGAATGAAAGTCATCTCATATTGTATGAAACTTGTATCATAATCCCATATTCTATGAAATGAATTTGTTACGGACCAGCCAACCTGGGATGCAGCTGATTCGGTTCCCACTAATAAGGGAAAGAGAATCATGCCGTTTCCATTCCACTATTCCAGGAAAGGAAGGAATTAGGAAATGATTCAGAACAGATTCTGATTTGCATTTGAACCGATTTGTTGAGCAAATCAGGGGGGGTTTGTTTGTTGCATTATAATAGGAAAGAAATAAATATTTAGCCATAATTATCTCTCTCATTAGGAGTATATGAAGGAGCCGTAGGTGAGAGGGAGGGTATTCAGAAATTCAGCCGGAACATAGGGGACCAAGGGATCCTTAATTCCCAGGTTATTTTCTTAATTATTATCTTCATTAGCACAATTGTTCTGCACCGCATCCCCCACTGGGGTTCGGTTTATCAATAAAAACTCTGCATTATTCAGTAATTAATTTAAATCGATACCAGTTCTTACAACTGGTATCAGAGCATCGTTCTTGGGATAACGATGTATGGTGTCCACGCGCGCTGTGATGGAGGCTAGGATGGAAGCCGTGGAGAGGCAGCTGGAGGAGATGAGAGTCTCACAGGCAGAGATAAGGGGAACTCAGGCTGAAATGAAGGATACACAAGCCAACACGTTGACCCTCCTGCATCAGATAATGAGCCGTCTGCCACCACCGCCACCAGGAAGCGGCCAGGAAGACGAGAACCGAGGCTCAGGCGAGAGAGAGGAAGAAGAGGAAAGGCGAGAAAGGGAAGAGACCAGGAAATTTGAAACCAACAGGAAATTAGACATACCTGTTTTTGCTGGCGAGGGAGCGTCCGATTGGTTAGTGAAGATGGAGAGAGGTACTTTCGGATCACTCAGGCAGCCCCGAGAGACACAATGGATATAGTGGCCTTAGCATTGGAAGGGGAGGCACTAATGTGAATGGAGTGGTGGGAAGAGCACACTCCCTTTATCAATTGGGGACGATTCCGAGAAGATGTGTTGAAGAGGTTTCAGCCAGGGGCAACCCTGAACCCGATGGCATCGCTGTTAAAAGTGAAACAAATTGAAGGAGTGTCGCAATATAGAAGGGAATTCGAAGCTGCAGCCAGGTCCCACAGAAACCTAGGAACGGAGGCTTTAATGTGTATTTTTGTGAATGGGCTGAAGCGGGACATACAGGCCGAGATTAAGATAGCCCAGTTTGAGACCTTGCCGGCCTTGATGGACCGAGCCATGGCCATTGAGTGGCGAAACCAAACCTGGAGAGAGACAGGTCTCAACCCTAACCACCGCAGGTGGGAAAATAGCTACAGACAGGGTGGGACATACGGAGGAGCATCGGGAGGCTCAATAGGAGCCAATTATTCCAAGACGGCAGGAATTACCCAATCGCCAGACAACAGAGGAGGTGGACGAAAGGATGTAGGGTCTAGTACGGGACCAAAACCGCAGGAAACCTTTACCGAGTCGAGGACGAGCCAGCAGGGGAGCAATAGTACCACACAATCAGGGACCAACAGGGGAAACAACACGCGGCGGCTTTCTAATGAGGAGTGGATCGAGAGGCAGAAGAAGGGGTTGTGTTTCCGTTGTGGGGAAAAATGGCGGCCTGACCATCGTTGCACTATGAAACACTTTCAGATTCTCATATTAGAAGAGGAAGGACAGGGGGAGGAGGAAAATGAAACCTTGCTGCAGGAACATGAAGAAACCGAGGGCAGGCCAGAACTACAGCTTTCTGCTTATAGTTACTGGGGCATTACCTCTCATAAAACATTTAAATTGCTGGGCGAAATTCATGGGCAGGCGGTTGTGGTGCTCATTGACCCCGGGGCCTCCGCAAATTTCCTAGCCACAGAGGTAGTAAAAAGGTTAGCTCTCCCAGTCAGGCAGATTCGAGAATTCCAAGTGGAAGTGGGTAATGGGGCTATTGAGAAAGGGCATGAAGGATGTGAAAACATCTCATTGACTATTCAAGGAGTAAGGTTGAGGCAGAATTTTTTTGTAATGAAGTTAGGATGTTTGGAGGTTGTTTTGGGGGCAGGCTGGTTGGCCAGTTTAGGGGATTTTGTGGGCAATCACAGGGATTTAACTCTAAAATGGGAGCAGGAGGGCGCGACAAAATTTTTAAGGGGGGATCCTTCCCTCAGCAGGAGCCGAGCATCCTGGAAGACTTCCTACACGCCATCAAAAGCAAGGGGGAAGGGTATGTCATTACCTCCCTGGCTGTGAATCCCGAAGAACCACCTGAAGAGTACCAAACCTCTGCTGAAGCCGATCTGTTCCTTCAGCAATACCAGGACTTGTTTCAGCCGCCAACAGGACTCCCTCCACAGCGCCCAAACGACCATGCCATCCTTCTCAAGGAAGGCTCCAACATTCCTCGCATTCGGCCCTACAGGTACCCCCACTATCAAAAAACTGAAATTGAGAAAATTATTACAGAAATGTTACAATCAAGGGTTATCAGACCGAGCACCAGCCCTTTTGCCAGCCCCGTAATTTTAGTTAAGAAAAAGGATGGAGGTTGGCGTTTTTGTGTGGATTACCGCGCCTTAAATCGTGAAACAGTGGCAGATAAGTTTCCTATTCCAATAATTGATGAATTACTTGATGAGTTAGGTACTGCAACCGTGTTTCCCAAACTGGACTTGAAATCCGGTTATCACCAAATCAGAATGCGAGCTGAGGATGTCCATAAGACTGCCTTCAGTACTCATGAGGGACACTATGAATTCCTGGTAATGTCGTTCGGTTTAACTAACGCTCCGTCTACTTTTCAAGCACTCATGAATCAGTTATTAAGGCCTTTCTTGCGGAAATTTGTACTCGTATTCTTTGATGATATCTTGATTTACAGCCAGGATATAGCCCAACATTGGGAGCATCTTCAGCAGGTATTCGAGGTATTGCGTCAGCATCAGCTTCTGCTTAACAGAAAAAAATGCAGATTTGCTCAAGCCCAGATTGACTATCTCGGGCACCTTATTTCAAAAGAGGGAGTTGCCGCCGACCCCAAGAAAATTCAGGACATGTGCGATTGGCCCATTCCAAAAGACCTCAAGGCTCTAAGGGGGGTTTTTGGGGCTAACCGGCTACTACCGGCGTTTCGTGAAAAATTATGGCCGGATAGCATGGCCGCTTACCCAGCTCCTCAAGCGGGATCAGTTCAAATGGAGTGATGAAGCCCAGGCATCTTTTGAAAAACTCAAAACAGCAATGACCACCCTTCCCGTCCTGGCAGCCCCCTCATTCTCCAAGCCCTTTGCTATCGAAACCGACGCCTCCGGCAAGGGCATAGGGGTTGTGCTAATGCAAGAAGGGCGCCCCGTCGCCTACATGAGCCAAAAACTCTCCGAACGGGCTCAGGCCAAGTCAGTATATGAACGAGAATTAATGGCAATGGTCTTAGCTATTCAGAAATGGCTTCACTACTTGTTAGACAGGAGGTTTACAGTCTTTACTGATCAGAAGAGTTTAAAGTTTCTGCTAGATCAGCGAGTTGGGGGTGAGGAACAACAAAAATGGCTATCCAAATTGTTGGGATTTGACTTTGAGATAAAATACAAGGCAGGTGCAGAAAATAGGGTGGCTGATGCTCTTTCGCAGAAATTTCAGTTGGCTGCCGTGTCCATGGTCTCTGCAAGTGAATGGGAAGGTTTGGCCGAAGAGGTTCACGGTGATCCGAAGCTTCGAGGTATTATGCAAAGCCTTATTGCAGGGGAACCTGCACCCGCAGGATATTCTGTCCATAATGGCAGATTGCTACACCAAGGACGTCTAGGTGTCCCCAAGCAGTCCAAATTAATCCCAAAAAATTCCATGACACCAAACTAGGAGGACACTCAGGCTTCTTCCGCACGTATAAGAGAATTTCTGGTCTGTTGCATTGGGAGGGTATGAAGAAAACTATTATGGATTATGTGCGCCAGTGCCCAACGTGTCAAACCAACAAACACTCCACCTTGACTCCAGCAGGATTGTTACAGCCCCTCCCTGTGCCCGTGAATGTTTGGTCGGAAAGAGCAATGGATTTTATTGGCGGCTTACCCAAAGCTCAAGGTAAGGACACCATTTTGGTGGTGGTGGATCGAATGACCAAGTATGCACATTTTTTCCCATTATCCCACCCGTATTCAGCTAAGGAAGTGGCTGATCTCTTTGTGAAGGAGGTAGTGAAGCTTCACAGATTCCCAAACTCTATAGTTTCTGATCGTGATCGGCTATTCATGAGTGCCTTTTGGTCTCAGATTTTTAAAGAGGCAGGTACGGCCCTCAAATGAGTACGGCGGACCATCCGTAGACGGATGGGCAAAGCGAAGCAATAAATAAATGTGTCGAGACATATCTCCGGTGTTTCACAGGCTCGAAGCCCAAACAATGGCCACGCTGGCTCAATTGGGCTGAGTATTGGTATAACACTAATTACCATGGATCGATAAAGATGACTCCTTTCCGAGCTCTATATGGGAGAGACCCACCAGCTCTTCTAAGGGGTGACGGCGAGGCAGCAGTGGAAGAAGTCCGCCATCTGCTTGAGGAAAGGAACCAAACGCTAGATGAACTGCGATTCCAATTGGAGAGAGCACAAAATAGGATGCGCACATATGCTGATAAGAAACGTAGAGATGTGTACTTTGAACCAGGGGACTTAGTATACCTTAAGTTACAACCCTACAGGATGAAATCTTTAGCTAAGAGAGTCAACCAAAAGCTCAGCCCCCGCTTCTATGGCCCATTTGAAGTAATTTCCAGAATTGGGGAAGTGGCTTACAAGCTCAAGTTACCCGAGGGAGCCCGTGTCCACCCGGTGTTCCATGTCTCCCTTCTAAAGAAATGCATCGCCCCCATGACTCAAGTTCAGCCCCTTCCCACAGCACTCACAGAGGAGTTTGAACTCCACGTCGAACCACAACAAGCCCTAGCTGTTCGCAAGAGCGTAACTGACCAATGGGAAGTATTGATCAAGTGGAAGCACTTTCCAGATTTCGAAAGCTCCTGGGAATCAGCCACAGACATTCAGACAGCCTTCCCCTCTTTTCACCTTGAGGACAAGGTGGTACTTCAAGGGGAGGGTATTGCTACGGACCAGCCAACCTAGGATGCAGCTGATTCGGTTCCCACTAATAAGGGAAAGAGAATCATGCCGTTTCCATTCCACTATTCCAGGAAAGGAAGGAATTAGGAAATGATTCAGAACAGATTCTGATTTGCATTTGAACCGATTTGTTGAGCAAATCAGGGGGGGTTTGTTTGTTGCATTATAATAGGAAAGAAATAAATATTTAGCCATAATTATCTCTCTCATTAGGAGTATATGAAGGAGCCGTAGGTGAGAGGGAGGGTATTCAGAAATTCAGCCAGAACATAGGGGACCAAGGGATCCTTAATTCCCAGGTTATTTTCTTAATTATTATCTTCATTAGCACAATTGTTCTGCACCGCATCCCCCACTGGGGTTCGGTTTATCAATAAAAACTCTGCATTATTCAGTAATTAATTTAAATCGATACCAGTTCTTACAGAATTCAAATAGCTTAATTGCGTAATTGCATACTATACACATCAACAAATATATAAATTTATTAGAAAATGAATATATAATCAAAGTATTAAATCTTCACCAAATCCATAAGCATCTTCTGATGTTGTCTTATCTCTATACCTCATTTGTTCTCGCTCACTATTTAACATGCTAATTCTTGCAGTTTGGTATGTTAAACTAAATAACCTTCTACTAATTGCAAGGCACAACAGAAAACTCAAAACATTAAGATTGACTATAATTACTCTTAGCATACCAAAACATACTAAATCATTAGCATCTAAACAAAAACTAAATAATCTAAGAGGACAATTATCACTAACTCATTTAAGAACAATGCAACAAAACATCACAATTTCTTCCTGAAACCAATCAATAATCCACCTCTAAGGAAACATTACACTGAATACAATCTGAATGTTTAGCTCTTCTAGAATGCAATAGACACACAATGTAAAGAGTAGACCCATTGAGTCTTTAGAAATGCGAACTGATGCAACATTTCACCTTTCAAATGAGAACATGTTCATACTATTGAAATTGCGACTCTCCAAACTAATTCCAAATTTTCATTTTCAAAACACTTGGAAGACCCATGATTCACATCCACAATTGCAAGCAATACCATAGCCAGAAAAGTAATGCATGCATGTTTGTATTACAAAGTATCAAATGAAGAAACTAAAAGGGAAGTATGAGATGAAGCAATGAAGCTCTTAAATCTCTATGAGTTCAACAACTTGGGATGACCTAAAGAAAAGCACAAGTGTGTCAACAAATTGTGCTTGAAAAAGAAATAGCAATAGAGGAGAAAGGGAATGTTGAGCAATGATGAGGAAGGGGTTACATGAGATGGTAAAAGAGAAACATGAAACTCAGAAGAGCTATTGGGGTTTTAGAAAAGAATGATGATAGATTACAATACAAGTTGAAAAAGGAAAGGACACGAATGAGCTTCGAAGTGGATAAATGAGGAGAGTGGGTAAGAGCATGATAACTCTAAAAAAATGCTGAGATGACATATGCTAAGAGAAAAATATCAAAATTTATGTATTATAAATAGATATGTCTTTGCTTTTAATTAGCTTATTTGAAATATGTTAAAGCTCACTTTATAAATCAAATAGTAAGACCTAGCTTGTATTAAGTAAACCCTGGCATTATTAGGGTATCAGCCTAGAGGTCTGCATGATTCAATGTATATACACTATTTACCCCCACCAGACCCCAGTTAACAACAAATTTTTGCAAGAGGCAAAAAGGCATTTTGATTCAATGTGAATCATATGTAAATATATAATAAGAGGTTAATTTATATGCAACATCCAATCATATACTGCCACAAAAATAAAAATAATTGAGTCTTGTCTCCAGTCACGTGTGTGATTGGACAGAAGATACAACTCACTTAGCTTATTTTCTATTCAAAGCAGAAGCAACTGAATAAATCTATTCGGTTGTTCAGAAAGCAGACCTTTTTCGGATACATTATTTACTTGCCACAGAGAAAGGCTCTAAGGAACCCCTTAAGTTTGTCTTACCTGCTATTTATTTTATTTTATTTTTGTCATGCATGTATGAGGTTCTTTATTCAAATTTATGTGCTAATTAAGTTTTACTGGATGCTGTCTATTGTCACATGCAATATTTTCGTTATTTATTTATCAACCAAAGAAAATCCTATTTGAATATTGATGAGCATCTAATACTGATTTCTTTTGTGCTATACAAGGCTGCACGCTACAAGCCTTACTTTTCCTTTTGGCATAAAGAGAAAATGATGCTCCTAAACGACAAAAATGAAGAGTTTGGACTCTCAGATCAATACAACATATTTTGTGTATGAATTTTACTTTATCGATGTGAATTCTCACTCTCTCTCACAAAAACTGGATCCTCCCTCTAAAGAATCCAAATCCGTCATTTTACTTCTACTTTATTTGTTCGGCGTCACTGCTATGGTTTCTTTATGCCTAGATTTTCTTTTGGCATTAGGAGAAACATGCTATAACAGTAACACCTATCTCATAGCTTTATTCAGTCAACTCCTAGTGCTTTAATATCTTTATCTTAATCTTAATCTATGACACTTGTAATAGATACAATGCTTGATAATTGATAGTGTGCTTAGATTCTTTACAAGTAAGATTATGCCTTCATCTTTAACTACTACTTCAGTCTAATAAAAGGTTTCTGAAAAAGAGTTTAAGAGAACATGTTTGCAACAATGGCTTTACAAAGTTTCCTGCCACTGACTTATGCTTAACCGGTTAAGCCAAATTTCTGCAACAAATACAAGACACATCAAGTAGAAAACTTACATTTTCATTTTTTCTGTACGTATCAGTCCAAGGCAATTTACATGAGTGTAATTACACATTCATGAATAGACAGAATTGCAATAAATGGTATACAAATAGAAATCACCCTGAAAAGATTAGCCTCTTACTACTATTCTTTTTTCTTTTTCTTTTACCTCATAAATTTTGTTTTGGTCCCTGCAAATTCAACATGCCTCCAAAAAAATTACCTTCTCCCCTGCCAGCCACTTAAGCCAAAGAATTGGTACAACACTAGTCAAATTTTCAAGATGTAAGTAGTAGATATGCATCATCATGAATTAAATGTAATTAGAATTTGTTGAGTAGGAATGGTATGAAAGAGCAAATGCTGCATGTATCGCAGCCCCAATGGGAAGAACATCTTCATCAATGAAATAATAAGGACTATGAGCAGCATATATGGATCCACTCTCCTCATTCCTCATCCCAACAAGAAGGAATGACCCAGGTACCTTTTCCAAGTAAAATGCAAAATCTTCACTACCTGTGAAGATAGGTGCTAATTCTACATTTTCCTCACCAACTATCTTACTTGATACTTGCCTAACTAGTTCATATATCCTCTCATCATTTGTGGTTGGAGGGATTGTGGGATGACCATTTCCATAGAACTCAACCTCTGCAGTGCACCTGTGTACTTCTGCCTGCCCTTTAATTACCTGCAGCACAAACAAGTCAAACAAACGAAAATTCCCACTTTGAGTAAGTTCTTTTCAACATGCTCCTGAGGATGTTATTTGTACTAGTTTATGAGACATCTTTAAAGGGAAAAACTGAGTTGTTCGTTAACCATTGGTTGGGAGTGAGTCCTAAATTTTCTTCTAACCAATGGTTTAGAGATGAGTAAACCATCAAATTCGTCCACAAATTTGGCAACGCCCATCAACTTCGTCGTCAAATTATGAAAAATATCAAATTCATCCCCAATGTATCAAAAGTCGATCATATTAGTCCCTGAGAGACTAATTTGACGGAATAATTTGATTGACTTTTGACAACGTTGGGGATAAATTTGATATTTTCCATAACTTGACAGACACTGCCTAACCTTGGAGACGAATTTAATGGTTTACTTGTTAATAGACATATCAAGGTGTTCTTTTCAAAGATGTCGTATAAACGAGTACAAAATAACATTTTTTTTCCAGACAATTTAATTGAGCAAGAATATGGCACATGCATAACCATACAATTACCTCTTCTATCCTTTTCCTTAATGCACGGAAGCTCTTCTTGCTGAATGCTCTATAAGTGCCTCCAATGGTGGCCGAATCGGGGATGATGTCATAAGCAGACCCTGCATCCACCATGGCCACAGAAAGCACCTGCCAAATTAAGCTCTCTGTATAAAGTTCTGTAGACCTTTCTCAAATCACAGGAACAATCATTTATCTGAATTATTGCTTGAAATTTTCATCTTCCAATGTTACTTTTTCCTACAGAATTCGAGTGTTTTGACCCCACCTGAGAATCTAAAGGGTCTGCCTCCCTAGAAACAATGCTTTGCAAGCTAATCACTGACGTTGAAGCGGCCAAAACCGGATCGAAACAATGCTGGGGAACTCCGGCTAAGCCCCCTTTTCCCTTGATCTTTGCCTTGAAGCTTCCGCACCCTGCTAAGAATTCTCCAGGCCGCGATGCGACGACTCCTAAGGGATACTCTGGCACTAAGTGCATTCCTAAAATAGCCCCTACATCTTCAAGCACTTTCTCCTGGATCATGTCTTTCGCGCCTACGCCTCTTTCCTCGGCCGGTTGGAATATTAGAACAGCAGCAGCCTGCACATGAAGGACTTGGTTTGCAAGTGGAGGGAAAATCATAAATATATCACATTGTTCATTCTCCAATTCTCCAGTTTACCTGTAACTTGTCTCGCATTTCTTGCAATATCTTGGCAGCCCCAAGGAGCATGGCGACATGTGCATCGTGTGCACAAGCATGCATTTTGCCATCTACTTTGCTCTTGTGTTCCCAGTCAACCAGTTCCTGTTGGCAGACAAAGCATTTTCACAAGAGCAAACACTTGTACATATCACTGCTATTATTGTTAACAGCAACAAATTTAAGCACATATTTCAATCAAACTACCAATTACTGGCTAAACTAAATAGGAGGTCAGCACATTGTTACAGAATTTCATGCTTCCATGATTAGCTTAGAACAAGGGTAGAAATTACCACAAAGGGATATGCTAATAGAGTCTAATTGTTATGCACTGTTACTACAAAAGAGTTTTAAATTGTTATCCGATCATAAAGTGCTATGTCTGAGACTTGTCACTTTTAATGTGACAACACATGATTGAGTGACAGTGTAAAACTATTTTAAAAACGGTGCATAGCAATTAAAGGGGCGGACTCCTTTACTTTGTTGACCCAAAACCACTTAAATGAGGTTGGATCATTTAATCTCATCTCATCTGAAATGGTTTTGCTGTATAAAGTTAAAATCCCAGGTTAGTAGTCCAAACAAATAGGAGTGGAGTGGGACATAGTCAGAGCAGTTGAAAGCCTTCTACTACGATCTGTGGAAAGAAGTTAACTGATGCCACTCATTTTAGTACCAAAATTAATGCAGCAAGTTGTGGGCTTTGGCAGTGCCGTGGAGATCTCTAAGATAGAATTGTGGAAACAGCTTTCCGATGCGGATAAGTCCACACCAGGGGCTGTACTTAATTGACTTGAATAATGTTATCCAGCCACTGTTCACTTGCCCCCACTGGCGTGAACAATTTTGGTGCTTGAGGCTACCCTTTCCCTTTGTCGTCTTCTTCTCAAACAACCAAAGATTGTAGTTATCCAATTCAAAACACATCCACCCTACTCCAAATCCAAAGTGACATTTAACAAAAACAACTGCTTTTCCCCCTCTCTTTTTTTTTTATTTTAATCAATTTAGCCTACCAAGGATTTGTTGGAGTCCTTTTCTTAAATAAAAAAGAAAAAAACTTGTCAAAAGGTTCACAAGATTAACAATTGCATGTTTGAGCATGATACCAGCAGACAAGAGCATGCAGACACAATGCTAATGTCCATGGTGGTGGTTCATATAGCATCAGAGAAAGCAGATTCCTGAGAATGGAACAGGTAATCACAAACAAAACCAAGAAGAAGCAAAGAAGGAAACAGAAAACAGAACAAGGTGACTCCAGAGTTCACCGGTGAGCACATGTACCCTCTTGAGACCTTGTCAAGTGAGGAAGGCTGCATGCATCTACCCTTCCCGAAGGTGTGCTGAGCAAAGGTTTGGAGAATATGTTGAGAATAAATTAGGACTGACCTGAATAGGCAAAGCGTCCATGTCAGCCCTGAGGGCAACAAAGGGCGGGGAGCCAGAGCCAATAGTGGCAACCACGCCGGTGTTGGCCACAGGCCACTTGTAAGCCACGCCGAGCCGGTCGAGTTCTCGGCGTATGATGGCGCTGGTGTTGTACTCTTGGTAGGCAAGTTCTGGGTTCTCATGGATTTCCCTCCTGATTCCCTTCATCCACTCCACCGTGCTGGGATCGTTTGCCAGCTCCAGAATCTGATGCCTCAGTGATGATGAAGAGCTTTGGTTGGAACAACATTCATTCTTGTGTTGTGAAGGAGGAGGAGGAGGAGGTTGGAAGGCGAAGGAGGGGGAGGAGCAGGTGAGGAGGAGGAACAGTACGAAAAGCAGAATGTGGCTTACAGTGTACATGATGTGGAACTGTGGTAGATATGAAATATACTAAGATAGAATACATAGATATTTATATGTATACTACTGTCAAACTGTTTTTGATGCGGACAAATTTCATGCGTCAAATACACACGTGATAATTACTATCAATTTCTTTTAATTATTATTGCTATTAGTCATTATGATTATGGTCTTCTTTTTCGGTGTCTTTCTTTAAGAGTTGTGCGATGCCGCGACACTAGTCCCACTTCCCCTTTTTCATTAATGGCTCACTTTAAAGGATGTGTGGATATTAAAAAAAATAATTAAAAATTATAGTATTTTATTATAAAGTTATTTTTATTTAATATTTTTTTTTGTCTATTATCTTTTTAGTAAGTTTATTTAATAGAGGTATGATAAAGATAAAAATAAAAATAACTAATTATATTTAAATTTAAAAAGTAAAAAAATTATAAAAATATTAAAATAGAAATGTGAATAGTTATTTGAAAGCAAAATTTACATGTTTTAAATTAAGTGTATGTTTAAAAAATTGACACACCACCTTCTAAAATTGATTTTGACTGATGTAAAATAACTTCTTCTTTCTTCTTCTTTTTTTTACTTTAGAGGCTTTAAATTCGAATTTTAGCATTTCTAAAGTAAAAAAAAAAAAATTAAACATACTAAGTTTGTTTTAAGTAGGGGTAGAAGTAGGTTAGGTTGTCTGTCAGGAACCTTTGACTCAATTCATTTACAATTTAGTTTGGTCTAACCCATTTAATAAATAAATCAGAGGCAATAAAAAAAACATATTAAGTCCAACAAACTAATCTATTTATAAAAAAAAAAACATTCTATCAGTTTCTTATAATATGATCTAATCATATTTAAAATATTTTTGTTTCTCATCTCTTTCACCCCCTTAGAAACAGAGTCATGTCGTCTTCTTTGATTTTTCATCTTTTTGTCTTTGTCTCCAATTCATCAGGTACCTAGCGTTTCATCTTTTTGTCTATTGTATAATACATGTTAGGTTGTCTTCTCTTGTTATATTACTTCAACCTTTGTAAAATAATATTTTTTATTGGTTACTAGTATAATTTTTCTTCTTTCGTGTTTATTTTGATTGTATTAAATTTAAATGACTAAAGAGAATTTTGAATTTTCTATTAATGACTTAAATAGATGCATTGCATGTAAAATTTCAATATCAAACATCTAATTTTTTTTGTTTTAAGTAGATTTGTAAATAGGTTTTTGAGTTAGGTTAAATTTTTAAAAATGTCAGGTTAAACTTAAAAAAAAATCTATAACAAGTAATAAGCCTAAATTTGGACTAAATAATTTAAAAACACATCAAACCTATTTAAACTAAAATCTAACCCAGCTCAGTCTATTTTCACCCATAATCTCAAGGTAGTTAATGGGATCAATTAATTATATACGTTTCAATCTGTGTCCACACTCTTGAATTTACATCTCAGGTCATTGGAGTAGGTGGGGGCATTAACTAGGTTTAATATAATTTATACTCACAATCTATTAAAAAGGACATATGCAGAATCTATTTATTACATCTATGTACTACATCTCATTGTTACACGTGAGTAGTTGGTATTAAAAAAAGATAAGCATATTAAAGTGGTAAATAACTACGAATGACGTTAACGCATTTGTTTTAAAAAAAAAGAGTAAAAATAGAAACTTTACATTAGAAAAAAAGGTAAAGATTAAACATGAAATTAATATTTTATAAGTTTAAAATTTACCATTTTAATTTTTTTAACTAATGTTCTCAAGATATTGATTAACAAAATCCTAAAATTAATTACAAAAGAACTTTAGACTGTATTGAAAAGTTTAAATTTTTCAAAAAAAATACCTTATGAAAAATATCCACAATACTTAAAGAAAAAATAATCTTAATACATCTACTCTACAAAACAAAAACCCTGCTGGTAATAAAATGAGAAGTTTTTAGTTGATTATAAGTTTAATATATCTTTTTTTAGATATAAGCACAATAAAAATAAGGATTTTATTAACAAATATTTTTAGGACACTTGTTAAGAAATTCATAAAAGGTAAATATGTATTGAAAAATAAAAATGTGAAGTGTTTAATACATTAAAAACATTTAAAACATCAAAATATTTAATTTTAGATCTCTTAACAAGTACTCTTATAGTACTAGTTAACTTAACCCTAAAAATAATGGAACACAATAAAATAATATAATATTGTATGATTCACGTTTATTATGTCTTAAGCAACATGATGTGTCACACTGCTCTTAAAGCAAAGGCTTTTCAAAACTAAAACCATAAACAAGATAATCAAATACAACAGAAAAGTGGTAAGCGGCTTAGTATCGCTTAAGCAAGGTCTTGAGTTTGAGACTTTGTGTACGCAGTTATTCCTACTGGGAGACTCACCCGCCATAACAAGGTGCGCGACTCGACCCGAGTCAACCCGGATTAGTCAAGGCAAAGCCTTAAATACCGAGTAGGCAACCTAAAAAAAATACAACAGAGAATATCAACTATATAGTCTACATTAAAGTCGGAAAATAGCAGCTTCAAAAGGAACCCATAAGAATCTCCATTTCCTTTTAAAGTTGTTGGATGATGACAACTTGTGCTTAGTAATCGATTTTTGTTTTAACTGTCCCTTAATTGATGCTCGTGGAGTACTATTTTTCCTTTTAAAACCAATTTCCTGAATTAAATAGGGCGATGCCTATCATGATATCCAACATGTTTAGTATCGTTGCATGATACTCCTTTTTTGAGTTTAAATGAGCTTTAAAATTTCATTTTTTTGCCACCGTACCATCCAATTATGAAGTTTTTAAAAATTGCAATGAGAGGCTCCCACTCTTCAGTTTGCAAAATCAGTCCCTATCTCTCAGAGCTAGTCCCCCCTTCTGAGATCCATTCTCCCACTATCATGTTAGTAACAACGGTTATTCAAAGGCCACTATCTATCCTCTCTCGAATCAAACCTGTCACCTCTCCAAATCCACCACCTTTAATTTGTTGTCCCATCTCACTCCCCACCTTAATTGGGTTAAAATTAAAACTTAGGGGTTAATGAAATTTTTCATGTAAATCTCGCGGTGGTGGTGGTGGTGTGCTATGAGGAGGTCCTACATCTCTGGCGGTCTCTATAGGCCGAGGACAAAATGCATGTTGTTCCTCCTTGTTGGCCATTTCTACTGTGACAGGCGGCGTTTGGCAGTTTTGTCATGGAGGAGGAGGTGGTTGGAAGAGATGGTAGACTCTGATTTTTTTCTTAATTTTAATTTTAAAATCCTAAAATTAGTTAAGGAGATTTGGTATGATGATCATTTGTTGGGAAAGTTTGTGGTTTTTTTTTTTTTTTTTTGTTTGATTGAAGAGTAATCAACATCCACGTAAATCGTGACGGTGAAGTGAAACCTAAATCTGTTGAACGAATTTTTTAGTTTGTGACGGTGGAATGTTAAAACTTAAAATATGGTATTGTGGAGTGTTTTCAATTTGTTGATGAAATGGCTTGGACTAAGAAGTGGCGACCTGAGTGAGAGATCAGGTAGGGGCTGCCTTTGTAAAATGTAAAATGGGCTAGGTTGTGTTTGCAATTATTAAAAAGTGGGTGATTAAGTGAAGCGGTGGCAAATATTGTAATTTTAAATCTCAATTTTCACTCAAAAATAGGTATCATACTATGGTACCAAATATATGGGATACCATAATAGTCATCACCATTAAATAGAGATCAACTTATTCCATAATTTTTTATTCTCATTTTTACCAGGGTACCCCTGTGAAAGGTAAGGTGCAATCCAAATCACTTGATGTATGACATGTGAGCCGCCCAAAAAAATAGGTTAGTGAAGTTTTTGTACGATATATGCGCCAATTGAAAAAAAGAGAAGTCAGTGGAGTTCTTGTGCGTGTCGGACAAATATTCCGGGGTGATCCATTACAGTCTTCCAAAAGCAAAATTCTAAACGCGCTGCATTTTAATGAGTCAAGATTTTTGGCCCACGATTTGGAAAGGGAGGAATGAGTTCACCTTGGTAAGCAATAAAGCTCAATTTTCACTGTCAAGAGAGCTCCTAATCTGTCAAAGGAGTACTTTGAGAGTATCTAGCTAGTTATAGCATGGAGTAATGCTAATTTTAGCATATGAAAATATAAGTTTAAGTCATTTTATTTATTAAAATTTAAAGTTTAACTTTTTAATTTTGAAATTATAAGTTGTAGGTCAAATTAATCTCTTACTTAATTATCATTATTATATTGCCACATTTTTATTGATTTATCATATTAAAAGAGACAATAACAACAATTGATATTGCAAATGAGCTGTAATTGCACTTGAAACTGCAAATGAGGTCGTCATAGCAATTATGGTGATAAATAAAGCTGCAATAGTAACCAAGATTTGTAACTCCAAGACCCGTCACAACCTTATTTTTAACCTTTAGTATTGTCACACAACCTCTGTTGTTATTACATACTCATTAATGCAAAAAATTTGTGAAAACATAATAATACAATAATGATAATGAATTGAGAAACTAATTTGACATGCAACCTACAATTTCAAGGATTAAAAAGTTTAAATTTTGAATTTCAAGGACTAAAGTGACCCGAGCTTACACTTTCAGGGACCAAAATGAACATTTTTCCCATTTTTTGATCAATATAATGTGTCTTGAGAGTGTTTTGAATTTAGTTTATGCGTTATGGTAAAAGTTAAAGTCTCTCATTGCTTGAAGTTGGTTTCATGAAAGTCTTTGAGTAAAATTGGTTTATTGTTAAATATTTGGGTATTTAGTTCATTCATAATGAGATGTTTTTAGAAAACGTTTATAATGCAGAGAATATATATCTATCCAATGAAAAGTTAAAAACAATCACTTGCCATGGTATCAATTATTGTACGAGATTCACATTTCATTTCTTTCAAAGAACAAATTCACTTTCACTCGTGCGTACTTCTTACGCTTGATTTTTTTTTTAAATGACGTGGAGCATTTTCCATCTTGAATAATAATATTATTTTAGATTAAATATATTTTAATTTTTAAAAAATTATAAATTTTGTGTTATTTTTGGAAAAAAATTTGTTAAAAAAATAATTTTTAACAAATTTTTTTAATAAAATTTAGTCATTGCCGTTAAGTTAGACCGTTAACTGCTGATGTAACAGTTAACTTGGTCACGTGATAGGTCACGTGCAATGCCACATATCAATTTTGTGTTAATATGTCACGTGACCCAATCAACTGTCACGGTAGCAGTTAACGATTCAACTTAACTACAGAACTAAATCTTAGCAAAAAAATTTATTAGGACAATTTTTTAATAATTTTTTTAAGAGTAAAACACAAAATTTATAATTTTTCAAGGAATAAAGATAAAGTCTACCCCTTAAAAAGAAAGAACCAATGAAATTCTCGTGTAGAAAAGGTTGCATCTTCAGAAGGGGATCAACAATAACATAATAGAAACCCCCGCAAGCTAATCTTCACAAGCATTAACAACCTCGCGAAGCATATGTTTCAGCTCAACATTTCATTCCTAATAAAAAATTCACCAATGTCCAAAATCATCATCGATTGATAAGTATGGGCGCTCACAGAAGAGGAACTGAACCTCACTGCCCAAAGAGTCCCTTGATCTCAAGTAGTTTTGAGCCTAAATTTGATCACCAAAAGCTCTCGAAGCAAATTGTCATGAGTGACACTAACAAAACCCATGAAACCCCGAATCCATAAACCATCAACACCGCAAGTAAGACCTTCGAACCTAACATTACCTCTAGAATCACCATTAACATCGATTGCACCCCAATCATGGACAACAACATGCGCACGCGATAACTCCTCAGGGCCAACATCCAACAAATCACGACGAATGTTGGAAATGATGATAGAAGTAGGGAGCAGCACATTACTCATTACTTCGTTACTCCGATCATGCCAATCCACCAAGTGGTGACACACCAAACAGCTGCTTCTGGATTGTTTGAAAAATATTTTAACCATGACCGATCCCCATAGCGTCTCAAATCCGGTGCGCCTTAGGACACCCATAAAGGCAATTGAAGAATACTTGATCACATTGTGCACGATAGTTAAAAATATTTGCACACATTAGTTAAAAATGAATTAATAAATGATAATTTAAAATGTTTATGCACAGTAACTATGAATGAGTAAGTGCGCATTAGTTAACAATATAAATATAACAATACAATGATAAATTAGGCGCACACAAACTATTTTTCTTATTATAATAACTCTCCAGTGACAGTAGGACAATTGATGTTACTTGTCAAACGGAACGTGTTTGAAGTTGCTGGGTCTTCTCCTAGTTGAGGTGTCTATTGAGTGTTTAATTTTCTTGAACTGCAATGAGTTTCCCTTGACCTAACTCTAAATCCATGTTTTCTAATACAAAACCACCCAACGGGAAAAAAAAAGGCACGTGTTACACAATAATTGTTCATAATATTAAAAATAGACATTAAGGGGCCAAATTTGAAATCTGACTCTTATGCGATGTGATGATGTGTACAACTCGTCATGAATGTGAGCACGTGCTACGTCATTTTAGACAAAGTTATATACATTTACAAAGTCTCTAGTCTTTTTAGAAATATTTTTTTTTGAGCGAGAAATATAAATTAATTGATACTAATATACCCAAACAAACAGGCCCAAAGTCTACGTACTATAAAACAATTGGATAGTCAAAAGTTACATTAAAATTTCTTATTCAAAATAAATGTAAAATGAGATTTTACTCTGTCAAGTCTCAACAACCTTGCATTCATTATGTTATTCTTCGTAGATAAATTCATTAATTTACGCGTAATTTCTTAAAGATTTTCTTGTAACATAAGTTTAAATTATTATCATGAATAACCTTTAAATTTAGAACTATGAGTGGTGCTACGTGTACACCTAAAATTGTACGAAAGTGCAGCTACCAAAATTTTTAATACATCCTTACCCACAAAAAAACCAATTTCCCCCAAATCTTTACATATAAGAATTTGTATTTCTATCTGTTATTAAATATATTTCAATTTATATTTTTTCTCTCTAATTTCTCACACTCCTCTCTCTTTCTTTTCTCTCTCCAATCCGGTTTCCTTCTTTCCTCACGTCGGATCACGTCCTTCAATCACCGCTCCAAACGACGGTCACATCCTCCCAAAAAACCCTAACACAAAAAATGAACAAACATATTCATATAAAATGAACAAACCTTATTAATTGTAATGAACAAACTTACCTAATAAGAACGAACAAACCCCAATATAAAAAATGAGCAAACATATTCATATAAAATGAACAAATCGATATAACTGTAGTGAACAAATCTACCTAATAAAACTGAATAAACTCCAACACAAAAAATGATCCACGGGATAGGAAGTGATAAACAAAATCTAATCTGCGGCATATAGCAATGAGAAACGACAGAGGACGTGCTAGGGAAGAGAGACGACGAGAGGGAGAGACGATGTGAACGCCGTTTGGGGCGACCGTTGAAGGAAGTGAGGGAGAGACGACGTGACGCATGATGGAGGATGTGAACGCTGTTTGAGACGTCGGTTGAAGGACATGATGGAGGAGGAGAACAGATTTAGAAGCCGTCGATGGCGGTGTAGCGACATACGTGAGGAAGCGACGTGAGGGAAAAGAAACATGATTAGACAAAGAAAAGAAAGAGAGTGTGAGAAATTTGATAGAGAAATAACAGATTGAAATATAATCCTATAAAAGGTTACTTGGTTGTACGGTAACACCAAATTTAATGTCCATCGATACTTTTTCTAGAATTTTGTACTTCAATTCATATATACTAATCGTGAATTGATGTTCTTTCTTATTCCTGAAGAACTGCCGAAATCTCGTATCATTAGATAAATTTTAGTTTATATGGTAGTAAGTGAAAACTCACACCTAATCCTTCAATAATTGAAACGACACCCAAATGGATCTTTCTTTTTCATTAGGCACATTCTGATGGATCTATCAACGTGGATAATGCTAGAACCTAACACAAATGGCCAAACTAAAATCCCCAATTCAGATTGGGCTCCACTTTTAAATTAATTTGATTGTTCTTTTTTTTTTCTTGCCCAACAACTTGCGTGACTAAGAGAATATCGCATAAAAAATGTTATGTACGAAAAATAAATCCATCTGATTTATAGTCTAGTCCAAATCCGACTCAGAACCCATTATTTAACCCAATTTTAAATAATAAATGAGTCATGACTAACAAATTTTTGCTTTATTTTTTTTTTTTATTTAGGCAACAAATTCAATAAGTTCAAAAGTGATCAAATAATTACACAATTTTAACATATACTTGTTATGGATCAAACCTGAGTTCGAGATATAAGCCCACTCCGAGTTGAGCTCACAGATCAAACTCAAAGAATATATATAAATTAACTCAACAATACTAGGGTTAAAGGCCTTAAAGGCCCGAACATATCTCAAAAGAGACAACAAATGTTGAGCCGTTAAGGAAGACGTAATCAAGTCAATCATTACATGATTTGATGGAAATGCTACTCTAGAGTTAAAGAGCCTCGTGATTGTAGTGGCTACAATTACAAAAATCCCTAAACGATACTATCAAACAATCATGTACTCAGGTGTAAGTATGAGCATAAATAATATCTTAGGTGCGTTCTAATTATTACTCATGTACATACTTATATATATACTTGAGTGTTAGAGTGTCTTTGCAGGTATTTCGCCGTGCTGAAGCATTTTGATATTGACGTGTTGTCATCTCTGAGAGTTCTTAGATTTTGTCTAAGGTTAGAGTTCCAAGAAATCTCAAACAATACTAAATTACTTGTATACTCTTTCCCCTTTTTTTTTCTCTCTCTCTTAAATAGGTAGAAGTAGGGGAAATGGTCTAAAAAAGTAATGCAATTCATTTCGCTAATCACTTAAATTTGTAGCATGTTTGATTTATATTGAATTTAAAAATGTATAGCTTTTATATATAAAGCTCTATAAAAAAAATTAATTCACAGGTTTTAATGGACGTGCTACCTTAAGCACACATTGTGTGTTACTATATTAATAGCCAAATGTTATCTCCATATTTTTTTTCTTAAATATATTTTAGGTCTTTAACGAACGTGTGACACTCTATCATTTTAGTTACTGTCATTAGTGAAATTCTGGTAACCACTTACGTGATTAACAGAATATCATATCAGCAACATTATGTAAAAAAATAAATTTATTTAATTTATAGTCTAATCTAAACTTGAATCATAATTTGTTATTTGATCCAATTTTAAATAATAAATTAGTTATAATTTAAAGATAAATTTGACTCAAATATAAGATGAATTGAGCATATAAAAAGAAGCTCGCTCTTTTTGGCTAACTTCTCTAAAAGTGAAATAATATTTGAACAAATATATCTATAAACATTGGATGAATAGGAATAGCATATGAATGTGAATGTGTGCATGTAAGTTTCAGAACATAATGACATAAGGTTTTGATCAGTGCATATATTGCAAATTAGCAACTCCAAATCTAAAGGTAGAAGAAAGCAGCATCATACAACTTTCTCTAAAAATAACCACCACCTCCCTGTGAACACTCTCTTCCACAATAATCCACCATCAAATCTCCCACAATATTATTTTATCCTCAAAATTAATCTAGCTTATTCTTCTTAATCAAAACAACAACAATCACTATCTCTAAAAGAAGAAAAACATAATTTTTAACCCCCCCCCCTCTAATCTTCCAGTTTTGAGCACAAAAACTTCACCACCAAATTAAATTCCCATACATGATCACAATAACAACCATGACACATAACCCTAATCTCTTGTCCCTCCTCCTCCTCCTACTATCCCTAACCACCATTAATATTCCCTTGGCACAATCCAAGCTAACCACAAACTACTACCAAAACACATGCCCCCAATTCCCCGACATCGTCCGGCGGACCACGACGGACAAGCAAATGTCCATGCCGACAACCGCGGCCGCCGTGCTCCGCCTGTTCTTCCACGACTGCGTGGTGGGGGGATGCGACGCATCCCTCCTCATCACCTCCAACTCCTTCAACAAGGCGGAGCGCGACGCCGACGTCAACCTGCCGCTCCCCGGCGACGGGTTCGACGTGGTGGCGCGCGCCAAGGCGGAGCTGGAGCTGGAGTGCCCCGGGGTGGTCTCCTGCGCGGATATACTCGCCACGGCGGCGCGTGACCTGCTTGTTTTCGTGGGCGGACCGTTCTACAAGGTCTGCCTGGGCAGGAAGGACGGACTGCAATCAAGAGCGGCGGACGCGGAAGGCCAGTACCCGTTGCCAACCATGACCATCTCTCAGGTCCATATATATACATACATACATATATATATATATACACACACACACACATATATATATATATATATATATATTATGCATTTATCACTATGACACTAATCAAGCATTTCTCTGATAATATTAAAGCACCTAGAATACTCTTAAACGATGCAATTTTCCGTAATGTTTGAGATGATTGGTAGCTTTAGAATTTCATTTTATATTTCAATGCAAGTTGGCTATTGTCTAACAAATCATACAATTAATGTCAAGCATAATTATCATCTCTTACTCTTGATTATATTTTTATGAGGAATGATGTTCGTACATTATATTATGACATTCAGATATTTTATCGCGCACCTTGCTTGATACTCACCGGCACCCACGTAAATATGCATCATTTCATACCATGTTTATTTTGTACTCCCTCTGTTTTAAACAAGTGTCCAAATTTTGTTATGTTAGAGTTTTTCTAAAAGATATATGTCCAGCTCATATTTTAAGGTAATATTAATTACTTTTTAAAAATAGTTCCCCATCATTCAGTTGTAATAATTAAATTTATTAGTGGAGTGTTTTTTTTTTTTAAAAAATAAGTGTAATGTCTAAAATGGACCCTTATTTTAATATGGAGAGAGTATCTTTAAAAGTCATTTTTCTACTTTTAATGTAACATCTAAAAATATTAATTTATAAATGTACTTAAAAATCGAGAGAGAGAGAGAGAGAGAGGGGCATTCCTCACTAATATGGGAAGAAAGTATGATGTTAAGAATTTTTCCTAAACTGTAACCGATGACAACAACTAACTAACTATACAAGTGCTTACATGACACACAGATCATATCCATGTTCAACAGAAAAGGATTCACAGTCCAAGAAATGGTAGCCCTAGCAGGTGCACACACCATAGGGTTCTCCCACTGCAAGGAGTTCAGCTACCGCCTCTACAACTTCAGCGCCACCTCTGAGTCCGACCCTTCCTTGAACCCTGCATATGCCGCGGGGCTGAGGAAGCTCTGCCAGAACTACACTGAGGACCGTGACATGGCTGCCTTCAACGATGTCATAACCCCTGGCAAGTTCGACAACATGTACTTCCGGAACCTTCAGAAAGGGTTGGGTCTGCTGGCGACCGACAGCGCCATGTTGTTTGACAGCAGGACCAAGCCCTTTGTGGATTTGTATGCGGCTAATCAGACAAAGTTTTTTGATGATTTCGCTCATGCGATGATGAAGGTTAGCGTGATGGATGTTAAGACTGGGAAGAGAGGCGAGGTGCGGCGAAGGTGCGATTCCTTCAACGCGCTTGGTGATTATTGATGAGAATTTGAGATAATGAGTTCTGATTTTCAGTTGAAAAATTTTATTTGAACTTATTTTATTTTTGGAGTCGACTCATATTTTACTTATCATTGGATAAGATCTTATTGAGGTGTGAGCCTTACTAAAATCTCATCTAATGGTAAATAAAGTATGAGTTGATAAGATGGCCCACAACAAATGAGTCTATATAACACAAACTTGTTTTGGTTTGACTAGTGGGGAAAAAACATGGAGGGAGATGTTGAAATGTAGAAAGGAAGGAATGAAGCTAGGGAGAGCATAGAGATTTTTGAGTGGAAACAAGTCTAACATGTCATTCTTAGGTACACACAATAAAAAATGAGTCATACTTGATAAGACTCAAAAATATTTAATAGAGCACACAATAAAGGTGGTAGAATCGACTTCTATTGTGTATGTGTATGTACTAAAAAATAATGTGTTATACTTGTGTCAGCACAAAATTTTTTGGGAGGGTGATCATAAGACAAGATAGAGAGGTAGGAAAGTATAAGCTCCTTAATTGTGTATTTGTACTCACTTATTAAGTATGTTCATTGTTAAACATCTTGAATAAGTTAAAGGGGCACGAAAAATACAAGAAACAGACAAAAAACAGAAAAATAACGGTGTTATATTATCAGAGTTGCATATGAGTACAAAAGAGCCAACGCCTATTTATAGGCTAGGTAGAGAATAAAGTAATAATGACAATAATTAAATTAAATCAAGAATAAATCAATTAGAAATAAATCTAAGATACTAAATTATTCTTAACATTCATCAAGATCAAAGACTTGGCATATAGATAATGAAGATTTCATGTCGATGAGTTAAAAATCAAGAGGACAAAGTTGCAACTATAATAATGTTGTTAATTACGGTCTCACATTCTCTACTCATTAACAATAAACTCTCTACTAGTTACATATATAGAAAGCCATCAACGGGCGTTATATAAATGGTAAAAATGATGCAACTCTTCTAAAATTCATGTGGCATCACAACTTTGTGAATAATACTCTTATTCTTCATAGCTAACAAGTTTTAGGATTAATTTTTGAGATTAACGTAAATTTTATTTTGCACAATCATGTTATGGTCGTATCTGTTTGACTCTTGTACTCATTAATTCAAAATTCATACATATGAGGTAATTGTATTGGATCATAGCGTACAATCAAAATCAGAACATTACCACAAAAAAAAAAATTTTAAAATCAAAAGGAACATATTTATAAGTATATACCCCATGGATTGTATATATGTCTGGTCACTTGTCATACTATTCAATAATGGCTTTGGCTCTGAATTGACTGGCCAAGGACAATGATTCTAATTTTACTTTCTCCTTTCCTTTTCTCATTTTGCAATATTTTTCACATGTTAATTTTGTGAATCCATACATTCAAATCAATCATCCAAGGAAAATAAACATTGCAACCACCCACTTATAATCTAATGTTCCTAACCACATTACACCCTCCATAGAAATCTTATTGTATGTGACTGCAAGCTGAGAGGCCTAATTGAAGATCCAAACTAGCTTTAACATGGCCCTGATTATGATCATGATCTGAAACAATATTGGAGAAACTGAGCATACAATTAGTCATGTCTTGTTGAGAATAATTAGGAACATACCACCTTGAATATTCTTGGTCAAAACCACTAATTAGATCAGCATATGCATGATCTTGATCATTTGAATTGAAGCTAATCTGAGATTCATAGTTATAGGAAGAGGGATCATAGAACCAACAATTATTAGAGCCATAATGGTTGTTGGCTTCAAGTTGCAACCTTTTCCTCTTCATCCTCTCTTTCTTGTGTGCATTTTGGTGCCCACCTAATGCTTGTGAGTTTGTAAATTCCTTGCAACAATATTTGCACTCAAACTTTCTTCTCTCAATTGGGTCTCTGGCAGAGAAGCCCTTCTCTATCAAAGTGCTTTTCTCTGCTGCTGCTGATGAAATTGAGTTAGATGAGTTCACACTTTCATCTACTTCTGAATTAGACTCCTTGGCACAACCCTTGTTATTATTTGAAGGGTTAAGCTCAAATCCAAATAATTTGAGCCTCTTGTGCACTGAATGGCCATTATTTTCACTACCATCATCCCGTCTATGGGAATGATCACACACATACTTCTCCATTTTTTTCTATCTTTGGTTGATGGAATTATAGATGTTTAGAGGCTGAGTAATTGCCAGGATAAGTTGTGTTTTGGCTTCTCTTCCTTTTATAGTATAAGGTCTTAACAAGCATTGCATCTATTATAAGAGAACACATGGAGAGCATAAAATAAATGACTTACTAGAAAAGCCAGATATTAAAAAAGCCGCCTTTCAAGGAATGTTTGTTAGTTGCAAACTTGTCAAATAGGGAGGACTAGGTGAGATATTTTTAAGGTGGGATTAGATGGTCTTGAAGCGCTTTATAATATTTAAACATGTAAATTATATACCACTTGGATGATCTCCTTTGTTAACAAGAGACATATTCCATGCTGAAGACATGATTAATAAAACCAAAACTCAAAAGTCAAAGAAAGGGGGGATGTGAAAATCTAGAAGGAAGGGAGTTTCTTAATTTATATGACGTATATAGCACCGTACTAAAAAAGCATATATAAAAGAGAATTTTTATCCGACCAGCCAATAACTTAATGGTTTCATGCATTGTCCTCTACCTAAGATTGTGATATTTCCAATATGAATATTATGTCGTCGGTGCTAAGCTATTGCCTTAGTTCACAACTAATAAAGCTCATTCAATTTAATACTAGAAAATTGCTTCTTATTAGAAATGTGGTTATTTAGTATACAATTAATTAAGCTTCTTTCTATTATCCCGCACACAATTCACACGAAAAAAAAAAATCTGTCTATCTTGACCATGTTTTGTGAATATTGCTCTTACAATTCAAAAGGAAATAGTTGCTAAATCAAGGAATATATAACACGGGTCTTACATGAGATCTCGGCATATCTCATTAAAGCACGCTAAGCCTACATTTTTATAGACTTAAAGTCTTATTTATTTTCAGGTGAATCAAGTCTAAAGTCATCAACTACTATTAGCACTGCCAATAAACTGAATTTTGCGGTGGACTTGTCCTAGTTGGACCCCCCCCCCCCCAACCTTTGTTGCTTTTATGATAATTTAGAAATTTGAGACGATTTTGTTTTATTTCGCCACATGTCTCTACTTATATCTTCTATAATGGTGAACTTCTTCCACCATAATTATTAAAAAAAAAAAAAAACCTTGCTTCTTCCACTAATCATGCTGTTCAATTCCCTCACCTTTTCTATATTTTTTAGCTTATTCAAATTCTCGTTCTAAGGAGGAAATTTCCAAGTTGGCTTGCTTCCATGCATCATTTTGACTATAAGGGTTCGTTTGGCGTGGAGTAAAAATAGGAGAAAAACTTTTATGAATGAGTTTAGGTGTTTAGGATTCATTTGTTAATAAACCTCATAAAAATAAGGAAAGAGCGATTTCAGCTGATTTCTTTTAATAGTTACTCCTTGGTTTCAAACCACCAGATCTTGGTCCCCCCCAATTAGCTACATTGGCTTCTATATATCTTCCGAACAAATCCATCCAAAGTGGGGTCACAATTATTTTATGAAACTTAGTAACATGCTAAACCTGACCCCACCAAGCAAAAGGTAATATACATTGGAGCATGATAATGACGTTATGGCGTTATATAAGATCGGTACAACAATATGTTGTTGCTTTGGTGAAAGAGATTGATTTGAAATGTCTGATAAAACCAGACTGTAATGCATATTCAAAGGCACCCGGGCATTACAGAAGTAAAGTAGCAACTGAAAATTAGACCCTGTAACTCTTGCTGAGACTAGCAGGTTTGTAACTCGTGCAAGGCAAAACCATCAAATCACAAGCTACAAGCTCAGGATTTGGTTGGCAATGATTCATTCCTTCCTTCCTTCCCTTTGAAATTATGATTTTACCAAAATGTTCTTTGAAGAAGCAACAGGAAAACCAAGTGTATCATTGTCACAACTGTTGAGTCTCAATTAAGGTTTCAATGAGGCCAACTTGGATAGTTAACAAGAAAAATTAACACAACACCTTTAAAGAATAATTGGGCCGAGCAAACCATTCGTCTTCACTAAGCTCCTAAAAGTAATAAGTCCTCTTAGAGTTAAAATATGCTAGTCTTTATTTTTGAACTTCTAATAACATCAAACAATGAGATAACTAAAATAATGTCATACATCAACTTTTAGAATTTAAATTCTCTAAAGTGAGATCTCTCACTGTAAAATGTAGAGTGAAAAATCTCACCATTATATTATAGTGAAAATAAATCTCACTTTCATTTTAATGATATAATGATAAGATCCCTCATTTTACGCTCTAAAGTGAGGTATCTAAATTTAGAGAATCCTTGCCCCCCAACATGAAGATATAAGAAAGATTCAACACCTTTAGTGACGCAACAAAACCTTGCTTGATGCAAGGCGCTTAAGGCAAAATTTTACAGACCGAACAACCTGTATCCAGCATGAATTAGTGAATTCAACTTCACATTTCATCCCATAAAAGAAAGAAATAAAAGGACAATTACGAGAGAATATATTACAGGTCAACATTTCTAAGAAAAATAATCTAAAATCTCTAAACAATACTTGTTCTTGAATGCAAATGTGACAGTGAAATGGACATTCTCAACCCCCCCGCATGGGGGAAGGCATATGTTACTCTTGTACAAATTATTAGATGTGTGTATCATTGTCACCGGACAAAAAAAGATGGCGACCTGGCTGCATCATGCAGTACAGATCATTGCTGACGTTTGGGCCGAGGCAATAAAGCAAGTAGTAGTTTTTTCCTTGGGCCCTGCAACTCAAGCAGACATCATAAGACATAAAACTACACATGCACATTAGCATACAAATTTTAATTGCTTTTAAAGTTCCTTTTGTGGTAAGCCTATAAGAAGCTACAATGGAGTAACTTTATAAGCACATATAAAGTTATTCCACCGGCTATAAGAGCACGGATAGTACAAACTCATTTCTCAGCAAAATGGTAATAAGCGACTAAGCAAGTCGATCACAAGAAATAATTGATACAAATTTTCAAAACAAATTTACTGTAAGTTATAGTTGAGATGGAATCTAGAAGTACTGTAAGCAAGGCCATATTTTTTGAATGGTTACGTGGCATCTAAGATTTTTTTCCCCCTAAGATAAAGAAGATGCTACAGCAGGGAAACAGAGACGAGGGAAACAAGTGGCATTGAACAAAGCAGCTAGTGTTTAGACTTGTAAGCAAAATCAAAGTTAACACCAAGAAGTCATCCTACATAATACCAGTTGCTGAACTCATGCCAAATTTGATAATCAATAGTGCCACACTAATCCATATACATGAATACATGATGTAAGGTTTAATTACAATTCCAAGCGCAATTGAACAACACCCGAACATATGCAATACAAGAAAAGAAAGATAATTACCATCGGAATTCCAAGCTCTTTTAGGTCATTTTCTTTCATCTGCCTCAATGCAGTCATATCAATCTGCATTAAAATCAGTGTACAATATAAGTTCCAAACTAGAGAACAACTAATTAAGGGAAGGAACACAGAAAAATACATCAAAGATTCAAAACTATACCATATTTAAATTATGTTTAATTCATACCATGGTAACAATAATATCAAAGGATCTGGTAACCTCAGCAATCAACACAAACACTTGAAAGGTTGTCTACAGCTATTTTAGTATAACTACAGAACTTTATAAATGTAAAATGGTGCTGAAAGTTTATGAACCATTGCAGGAGAGACATAATTTGAACCATAAACAAGCCAGTGTGATTCAAATAATTAGTTCAACTTAATGCAACTTCCACACACACCATTATTTTAAGAGGTAATTTTCACAAGTTAACAATCTCACTTAGGAGGGTTGAACTTGAATGCCACTTTGAGGAAGATAATAAATGGAGTTCAAAGTGACTATAACCGCAAGCATGATAGTTTAAAGAATGTTTCAAGAGTAACATCATTCCAAAAGCTTTTATTATTTTGTTAAAAATCTCTAAACATAAATGTTAATACAAAATTCAGTGATGCTTATAGTTGAAAGCTACAAAATTGGGCGAATGAGAAACTAACACAAAAACCAATTTGCATAACAAGAGCATTCAGTCATGCCATTAGTATATTTAAACTGGAAGCATTATGCATGCCAGTGATCTTTAGAAACATATTTTTGGAAACATGGAAACAACACAGAGAGTGCGTATGTAGTACAATTCACTGATTTATCGGCATGAAAAGCTAAAGCAATCCAAAACAAAAAGAAAAGAACCAAGTCAAGAGGCAAGAAACTGCAAGAAATTTAACTTAGATATCATAGAGGACTAAACAGTCGAAAGATCTCTTGATTTATAGCTAGTCTTCAATCAAGTTCAAGGGTTAAAAACAACTTTGGCGACCAATCATTGAAAATTTAGACAATCCATTAAATGACTCAAATCCCCAATTAAATTTGAAATACAAAATACCAGGACAATTCATCGTTAACATAATAAATGGGTTACATACTTCCTCAGCCTTGAAGAGAATGGCATATTTTCCAAGTCCCAGCGCCTGTAACAGGCCATCAACAGTTTGGTATAATTGTGGTTGCTCACCCTATATCAAAACCAGCAACAACACATTTCAGGACAAGCATTATAGTTAATCTATTTAGAGAATTTGACACAAGTGAAAATGCATCTGCATCTGCATCTCCGTAAGACTGCAAGAATCAAAGATTGTGGGATTGAAGACGTGCAATGTAGAAGAGTAAAATAAACTCCATAAAACATAAAAATAAGATTGGCTTAAACATTTTACTCCTCAAAATCAAACATGCCGCTAGTTATCTAAAAACACCACAATGTTCAGGTAACGGACGCCAAAGAAATAATCAGAACCTACTACCTTCCCCAAGCCAGGTTGCACCAACCAAACCAACATTCAAGCGATAGAACAATGCAATAACATACAATCACTTGTTTACCAGTACCACCACCGTTCTTTTTTTTTGGAGGTGAAGAACCACAGCCAGATTTTGTTCCTCAGCCAAATTATCAGATTTAAGCATTACTAGCCAATGGTGTCCAGACAAAGAAAGAAACTTTGGAGGAATAACTACCTCTCAAATACAGGTCCCCGGTGAAAGAACTTCTAACATAAACAGATAAAATAAACACCTAACAACTAGCAAATCCACAACTTAAAGGCCATGAAACCATCCACAGAGACAGACTGACATTTAGTTCAGACACTGCACTTTATAATATAATTTAGCTCACTATACTCTGTCAACTCAATGGACCAATTCTATGCCTCTTGCTAGCTACAGTCACACTGGACAAGAGCTTACTTACCTTTCAATTTGAAACTAGGATTACCAGAAATATAACTTATGTATCACAATACACAGAAATGCACATGTACCACATGGAATTACAAGATCTGGTTAACCACCCAGAATTTGTCAATAAGTACCACGCCTCCTAAACAGTTCCCAACACAGAAGAAGATCATGAATTAATAATTGCACTGAATCACCCAAAACATTACAATTTGTCTTTGTTAATAGGATGCAATTATTATTAATATTATTTTGAGAAAGCTATAGGATGAAATTATTGAAGAACCTTTCTATATAAAACCCCAACTCACAGGTATTTCTGATCAAAGGAACACTTAAATGTCAATAAGTTATATTCTCAAACAATTCTAGCAATTTAGTGTATGGAATAGCCACAAAGGCACAACAAAACCAATCATGGTATCCAGCAGATGGAGGAGAAAAAATTCTCCAAATAAAATGAAAAAGAAGGGCTATGACAAAGCCAGAAGAAAGTAAAACTCACCACATATGAAGCCCTTTGTGCAATGCTGCTTGGTGGAGGCATTTGGCCAAGATGAGATGCTGCAGGTTTAGCAGCTACTGGAGGTAATGTAGACACCGCGGAGCGTGCCATCAAAGATGAGGGTGCAGTGCTTGGAGGCCTTGTAGGTTCAGGAGCATCCATAGTTACATATTGAACTGGCCTGACACCATCATATGTCCTGTTTAATGGCCTTCTCTGAAGGTCGTCTGCATTTCTTCGAGGTGATATCCCCCTGGATGTACTAGGCAGCCCATCTGGTGATCTTTGCCTTGAAATATTGTGATTCAACATCCAAGGAGAGTAGGAGCATCTCATGGATTCCATCCGCATTGAATCACCAGAATTTCTAGCCAAGGGGGTTTGCCTCAGCAAGCGTGTTTCACTTGGTTCAGGCATGCGCTGCTTGGAATTAGCAGGGGTCAATGGATGGTGAGCCTTCGAAAGTTTTTCACGGAGATCCATGTGCCTCTTAACACCATTGGTCTCACCCTGTCTAGATGCACTTTTTCGCATGAGCTTTAAACGAAGATCATTTTTGCTAATTCGCCCATCTGAGAAAATTGAGGGCAACATGGTTAGAAATATAAAATCGATGAGAACATTAAGAGGCTAGGATGAATTCACTGCTGAGGGAGCTTACTACCATTTAGCCCATTTGGCATGCTTATATGTCCTCGATGTCTGCGGTAGATATGAACAGAGTCATCCACAAAAACCTAATTTTATTTTAATCAATACAGAACAACATGCAGGAGCAAGCAGCCAATTCTGACTCTAACATTGATCGATAGAGAGTCCAAATTAAAACACAGTTAAAACTGCCCACTCACTCACTACCCTCCCAAAGTGAATTTTCAGAACAAACAGAGAATACAGCAGGGAAATATTGCATATTTTCAACATTATGCTTAGTACTGCAAGTCCAATGTCAAAGCAGTAGCTATTGATATTAGGCGAATAGAAAACATACCTTTTATTGCTGCTGGGTTCATTCCCATGCCACAGGGAACTGTCTGCATTATTTCCTACTCTATCTCTTACAGACCTCTTCATCCCAACTGAGGCATGAGAAGCAGAGAAAGAAGCGCCGGATAAATCCCGCCTCACAACCTAAACTCAAATGCGTAATAGAGGTTATCCAAACTCATCAAGTCTCACAACACAACACCATAAGAGAGTGAGATCATTAATATTTTCGCAGAAAAACAATCAGAATATATAAATTCAAAAGTAAAAAAAATAGAAAAGAACTCATTTTCATTGATAATAACCTAGAATGTCACTGTCAATTTTGATTTACTAATCTTTTGGTGAAACAAAGTGAAAAGCAAGCATAGAAACAAAAATAGCATCATTATTCAAGTAAGAAAATAGAAAGGAACCAATTCAGAAAGGAAAAGCAGCTCAGGCAGAATCAAAGTGCCACAGAGTAGTTCATTTTACAGAAACAAAAGCCAAAACAGAACGACTTAGAAGACGCTCCAAATTTCAACTTATATGAATACCTGACCGCTACGGCCAAGAGTAATGGTAACGCGATCCCTCGAACTATCAGACATAGCGATAGCCTCCAAACCCTAAATTCACAAATCGAGCGAAAACTTTTCTGCGACGAAGAATACGCCAACTCCCATGCGAGGTATGAACACAACAATCCACCAAAGAAGCACGCAGAGATAGATACCCCTGATCCCGTTGCAGCAACTCCAACCAGGCACAGAGAATAACCCTTTCCGGAACCGAAACGCATGCGTTTCAAGAGAGAGAGAGAGAGAGAGGGTTGGGTACTTGTGGCGGAGCTGAGCTGTACGGTGCAGTGTGGGGTGCTTTTGCGTAAAAGGGGAAACGATTTGAGCTAGGAGGAGGAGGTGGTGGTGAAAGATGAAGAGAGTGAGTGCACAACGTCGCCGGGAAACGGAGGCGACCGTCGGTTCGACGGGACGTGGCGGTGGAACGCCGTTGAGAGTGTAGCGACTAGCGATCTGTGTCTGTGACTCTGACAAAGAGATGAAATGAGTGGGTTAAGATCTGGGTTTTTTTTATGAGTGAAAAACAAACTGGCGTTTTGGGCTTTAAAAGCCCACTTAGTTGCAAGGGCTATCTTTTCGACCAAAAATATAAATGGGCTAGCTCGCATTTAATGTAACTCTCTGTGAGCCCGTTCAAGCCCATTGAAGTGATTCCCTTGTTTGGAAATTTTAGCTTGTTGGCCGAAAGAAAATGATAATTGAGTAGATGTTGGTACATACCATTCATTTAAAATTTAATTGACCAAAAAAATATTATAAGCATGAAATATATTATTAGGTGAATGCCATTAATTGATAAAATCTCTACAGATTTGATATGTTTATATTTCCTTTACCCTTAACCTATAAATAATTTTTTTTTGCTTAATGTATACACACATTTGAGAATAAGAATGACACATCTCTCCTTCTATTCTCTCTCCATATCTCCTCTATTACTTTTACTCTTCTCATTAGTTTTATCATGTTATCAGCTCAAAACTCTTTTCTTTCTCTAAGATAGTAATTTCATTTTCATTTTTTTTCATATCAATATAAACTAATTCCCCACTTGATATAACAATCATTTCATACATCGTCAAAATAAAAAATGTAGATTATTTTCTTTATTTTTCATCTCAATATCAATTGATATCATATCATCAATCCAATTATGCTTTCCAATTCTTGTTTTTTTTTATTTATATATTGACTTATTGTTCTAATTTTGTTTATTTATTTTTCTTCTTTCTGACTTCATCAATTCAGTACTTTTTTATTTATTTATTTTTCTATAACCATTTCAAGAAGTGAATGGTAATCGTACTTAAAACGGATAATCATTCACATAAGTGAATGTATCCTTGTTACTCAAAACTATTTGAGAATAGTCTTTTTAATAAGATTTGCATATTCCCATAAGCGAATATGTCAAAGATCATTCTCTGAAGTGAATGAGTATTATTATTCACACTATTTAAAGTGTGTTATTTTCTTATTTTACATTCCCTAAAGTGAATGTACCTCTACTAATGATTTTAAATATTTTATTAATTTTGAGTATTTATGATATTATGCTCATATCCTCCTAAAGATGACAATATTGATAATCACATTACCCAACCAATTTTGATAATCACATTACCCAAGTACGTTATTTTCATATTTTACATTTCCTGAAGGGAATGTACATTTAACAATAATTTTAAATATTTATAAATAGGACGTTTTACATTTGTGTGTGCATAGTTTAGTTTTTTTTCTTTAATTTTTTATATTTTAATTATGTTCTTTATTATGGCTTTATCAAAGTGCTCTTCTTTTATATTGTTCTATTCTACTTTTTTTTTATCATTCCTAGAAGTGAATGGTAATAGTAGCAACGATAAAATACCAGCATTCCTTGAAGTAAATGATAATGGTACCAATGCGAAAATATAACAATTTCCCAAAGTGAATGGAGTTATACATATAGTCAAATCTTAGAAGTGAATGACAACCATACCCATTCTCAGAAGTGAATGATGATTAATTATACGCATTCCCATAAGCAAATGATAATCATATACATTTCTAGAAGTAAATAGATTATACTCATTCCTTAAAGTGAATGATAATCATACTCATTCCCAGAAGTGAATGATGCATGATTATACACATTCTGAGAGGTGAAAGGTGATTATATTCCTATAAGTGAATGAAAATTATACCCAAATAGGATAATCATTCTTTGAAATGAATATATTCTTATTATACAAAAATATATGAAAATAAGATATTCTCCCATTTAAGGAGATTTACATATTCTCAAATGTGAGTATGTCAAAAGATCATTCCCTGAAGTGAATAAGTATTATATTCACATTATCTAAAGTGTGTTATTTTCTATTTTACATTCCCTAAAGTAAATGTATCTCTAAGAATGATTTTAAATATTTTATTAATTTTGAGTATTTATGATATTATGCTCATATCCTCCTGAAGATGACAATATTGTTACCAATTTTCAAAAGTAAATTGGTATATTCAATATTTAATTTTTCATTTTCTTTATTTTTATTAATGTTTATTGAATTTAGTTTGATTGTTACTCAATCTTTACGATAAAATCTATGAATTATGGTATATCTCATTATTATCAATTGATTTATTCTTTTAGAATTTTTTTAAAAATGATATTATTGATCTTTTTATTATCTTTAGGAAAATAAGTAAATAATATGTTCGATTAATAGATTACTTTATAGACTCGTCTTAGATAAGATTTGTCTTAAATTTAAATTTATAATTTAAATGTTCTAAATAAGAGTATTCTGTTGCTATTAATTTGTATTTAAATTTATGTTAGGATTAAAAAAAACCAAATAGATAGGCATCTTTCGAATTATAGTTGTAACAAACCAATAATCATATGTGATATTATATATATGTGATATATAAAATTGACCTACATCATTGTATGTCTAAGAGTAAAATATGAGCTAATAATATCATATGTCGTTAATAATTACTCATGTATACATACCTTACTCATTCCCTTCTGATTTATATTTAGAAGTGCTCATTAATAAAAATATTCCAATTTACCCCCCTCGCCCATCAATTATAAGTCATGTACACTTCAATCTGACGTTTGAACTATATAATGTTAAACATAATCACTGACGTTTGAACTAAATAATGTTAAACATAATCTCCAAACTTTCTAAATGTACACCTTAATCATTCGTTAAATTTCCGTCCATTATTTTACTTCAAATGTTAACACAATATTTGTTGTTGACAAGAACAAACTTTTTGAACATACTGAATTCCTTTTTTTTTTCTCCTACACTTAAAATGACCGTCTGATATTATTAAAACAAACTAGTGTTTAATTAGAGAAGCCAAAACAAACATACTCTGTAATGTTTTAGAAGGATAATTACCTATTGAAGTTTACATCACCACACTCCTCCATAGGCCATAGCTACCAAATTTAAATTATATACACAATGTTCTTACACAAACTTAATGAAAGCTACAACCTGTCCCGTGGTTTATAGACAGTTCTACAATAGCGACGTAGCAGATGCCTTAAAGCAACACAGGCAATTCCAAATAAGAGAAATGATGGCATACAGACACATCTAACACTGAAAAGGCCTATCATAATTTGGAGGAAGAGAAGGACAGTTCTCATTCATGTTGGCATATGGCTCCAAGGTGTTATAGCCAGGCAGTTCCATCCTATATTCACCAAGAATCTGGCAGAATGGAAGCTGATCATTGTTGTTGTTGCACCAACTCGGTAGGCGTGTTTGGTTATTCTCGAAAATTTTGAGCATGTACGCATCACGAATCTGCAAATCACAACATAGATACATTAGAGAAAGAAAATTATAATGACCAACAATTCATCGCCAATCACTGAGAAATTGTGGCTTACAGTGAACTCGGTTACTTGAATGGAGCTAGCAGTGGGGCCAAAAATTCCAGCCTCTTTATACATTGAAAGAATAAAGGCAACACATGTCGTTGATTTCCCATCACTATACACCCATTCATCCTGTTCTGGAATGGTGAGTAATTGATCAAAAGGTATCCCACGCTTCTCAGTCTCTACTATAATGTCGTGCAACTCCAAACCCTGCAAGCATACAAGAATGAGAGATTCAATTAAGTTTGAAAGAAGCAGCAGCCAATGTATAATTGGTAAAATATGCCATCAGAGATCCTGCCATCCCAAAAATTATGCTTGTTGAAGGGAAACAATATTCAGCAGCATTTGCTCCTGAGGAACTACAAAAACTTTCAAGAAATTAATATAAATCAGCATATCCTATACAGTCACAGATATATAACTTGAAAAATGCCAAGCTTTAGGGGATAACTAACGTGAAAAGATTTCAGCAATGAACAAGACATTTCCATATTAAACCAAGTCAAGTGTTCAGTGAAGAGGTCCACATAGAACAATTTTGCATTCAATATAAAGAAACGAAATCCTGAATTAAAATTAAAAGGCACGTAGCTTTCCATCTTGAATCTTTTGTAATTACTGAGGAGCAACAGAAACAAACTTTGAGGTCATAGCCAAACCTAAAGCTGAAAGAATAGTCCTTCGAGAGCAAATGGCTATTCTTCAGCAAACTAAAAGTAAAAGGTTTAAACCAGCACAAAGACATACCTCAGTCCCTAAACGCTTGTTCAATGCTTCATTCCACATATTTGCAGAATAAGCTGGCTGCATTCTAGTCCACATAGACATGACAGAAATTACCTGCACAAAGATCATGTTATTATTATTGCACTAAAAGGCTGAACATACAGTCTTAATAATAAAGAGCTTCACTTCTCTAAGCTGATGACATTTGAGATCTCTGTGTGTGTGTGTGTGTGTGTGTGGGNGGGGGGGAGCAGAGAAAGGTTAGTTCATTTATGAAATGCCAGCCAGGCTCATCAGCGCACAAATACAGGAAAGAACACATCAACATTTCCTTTGTAACAAAAAAGAAAACATGCATATATCACCGCCAATCAGTGAATGCACACCACCAAAATTATTGGTGGTGAATCACAATGGTTGGTGACATAGTCCTTCACGCCATTGTCATCTTTTCATTGTGTACCAAGCATTAAGTTGCGTCATAAAAGCTAGAAGTTCTAACTATTTCTTCCCTAGACTACAAACCAATCAAAGTTCAAATTTCCTTTTCACAATCAAGCTGAACCTTTCTTTCATAAATAAATGCATTGGTCTCTAGGAAATCAGCATGTTTGCTCAAACAATGCCTGGTTCCTGTTATGCCTAACTAATAAGTAATAAAGAAATGTTTCATACCAAGTGAGCATCAAGAGGAGGAGGATAGTTTTCAGCTACTGTGTCAATCCAACTGAATATCATATTGTGATAACCATATGGTTTGCCAGACATGCTTCGGGCATACTCCCATGCTGAAGTGGAGTTAAATTTTGCACGCAATTCTGGATGCAGGGGAAGCAAGGCTATCTGTGGATTGGAACTATCTTTAAGAGCCAATTCCCACCATTCGTGCCATGGAATTATCGCTATTATTTCTTCACCCTGCTCAAAGATACACCATCAAGATAAGATGCTCTCTTTTATATAGATAGATAGATAGATAGATAGATAGATAGATAGATACTCTGTTTTATTTTGATATGAACAATTAAAATATAATGGAGGTGAGTCATAACCCTGTTATGTATGTGCAAGTGTTACAAAAGTTTATTTTGATACCTTCTCATTCTCATGCCCTGATTCACCAACCCATAGATTGCCCATGTCATCCTTCAAGCAAACTGCTGTATGACCAGCAAATGACCCAGTTACCCACTTTTCTAGTGTCTCAAAACCTCCCCACCGGCCACGGATTTTTGAGACAGCTAAGAAATCTCCTGAATGAACATCTGCAGGATCAATAGTAGCACGCCAAGGCTGACTGCGTTTCTCAAATGTAGCCCCCATGTGTTTCTTCAGGAAATCTAAGTTGGCCTGCTGACCCCATTTAGTGTTAGAGAAGAGAGGCAAAACATCAATTAGAGAGAGCAGGGTTCCAAGCATCCCTGATGGCATGAGAAACACAGAAATCCCATGCTGCTTTACCTGTTCAATTCAGTAAGAATGTTAGAAAATCAAAATTGCGATGCAAGATGCAAAGATTTAATTCATGTAAGAAAAAATACATATTCCAGCTCAGCAGGCTCTTCCCACGAGTCGAACTTCAAGGTATGCTCTCGTGAAGAGAAATAGTAGTCCCATGTAATCCTGTAGGGTGTTGCAAAAACATAAAGATCCATGCAGGTCCAGCTATGTGCAGCCTCTGTCTGTAAAAGAAAAACAACTATTTTTCACCATAACCAAAAAGGAAACTTACAACCCATATACTCCCTTTCAAGGTTTTTGCACAAAGATTAAGGATGTTATTAAATACCTTAGATAAAGAATAAACATAGCTTGATTTTACTAAACTATCATTTCTTTTTCTCCGTTAATTAGTTGAGAGAATACAAGATAAGGGTGAAGTCAGAAAAAAAAAAAAAATTAATGCTTCCTTGATTTTCTTAAATAACATGATTTGGGACAATCCCACCCCTAAAAAGACAGTTATAGGTGGATTGACGGAGTAATATAATAAGGGTTGCAGGAAATAGACATTTTAAATTTCCAATCGAACAATCCAATGCAAGAGTCAGCAAGAGAAGCAAAAAATATCTTCACATTGAATTGAATCGACGCAAAGGTATGCATTTACAGTGACAATGATCAATCACAGAGTTCTAGTTATAGCTGCTTGCTTAACAAATTGACACATTCCCTACTACTATCAAAATCAATCATATTTCTGTGAGTTAGTAACCATGAACTAAGCAGTACAATTAAAAACATTTTCAACTTCTAAACAACACCCCCCCCTTCCCGGGCAAAGGAAAAAAGAGATAATTTTTCAATCAAAACCTTTAATAAATGCACAAACATGCCAAATTAGGTAATAACCTAAATTGAAGTTCTGCAGAATTAACTGAGGCTTCACAGGCTCAATCATCAATCATAATTAAATAATTAATTAATTGAAGAAAAAAAATAGAGAGGGGGGACCTTGAGATAGAGAATGCCACCGCCCAAACCGGATTCATCACCGTCGCCAGGAGTGAACTCAAGCGTGGCCTCGTTATCATAGAAGCAAGCCCCTTTCCACTCGATAGAGCCGTTGGCGCTGGGAGTCACCGACCCAACGAAATAAGGGAGCAGATCAACGGCACTGTGGAAGTTGTTCAGAACCGGCCACGATATGCCACGTGGCAGCACGGGGAGCACGTCGTTCACCCTGAACGGCACCTTCAGCGCCTCTCCCAAACTCAAACCGCCACCGCCGCTGCACCCTAACCCTATGATCCATACCGCAATAACAAAACACAGGGCACGCGAATACAGAGACATGGAATTTGGAATCGCAGGGGAATTTCAAGGATCAAGCTGAGGAATTATTCAGAGTTGACCCATTTTGGGTTGGGGATCGGAATCGGGACGAAGGGTTTCTGGGGGGAATTTTGGGGAATTATTCTTGGGAGATGCGTGCAGGAGGGACACGTGGTAGGAGGGGATGATGGTGTTTTGCTTGACACAACTCACGAGGCAGATAGATAACAACGGAAATTCAGTAAATGAAGTGGAGTTGACGCTCAAGGCCAACCGGGGACTGACTTATGACTTCACCTTCAGGAATTTTTTTTTAAAAAATGGCCCCAAAAAAACGGTAATATTAAAATATGGGTCAAAAAATATGTTCTACACTTATCTTACTATTAAGATTCTGTGTACCAAAAACATGCATTTACTTTGACATTTTAAAAAAAAGTTATTGATAACAAAATATTTTTTGTTTATTAATAATTTTATTATTATAGGAGGTAGGTTAAGCATTACAAAGTAGGCACGGAAACATTGAATCACTGAATCCCGTGATACGACCCTATCTAGAAAATGCTAGTTTGTATCAGGTGGCTTCAGTACCTAATATGGTAATCAACCATGAGCTTATTAATGCACTTGTGGAGCATTGGAGACCGAGACACATGCATTTCATCTACCTCACAACGAATGTGCGGTAACATTGGGCGATGTCACAATGTTACTTGGGGTTCAGTGTGATGGTCTAGCTGTAACAAGACCTAAGACTATTTATGGGACCGCCCCTCGAATATTTGTGTCAGGAACTACTTGGAAGGATTCCTAGTCCCCGTGATATGAAATGATCTTTTATACCTACAGTATGGCTACGTGACTATTTTGACGCTGATATCTGTGATGATATTGATGAGCATGACATGTAGTAGATACTACAGTGCCATGTCTGCGGATATATCTTGCACTTGTGTGAAGATATTTTGTTTTGTAACAAGCATGGTAATTGGATTCGTGTGAAGTACTTGGCGTTGCTTTATACTTTGAACGCTATCAGGTCGTATAGTTAGGGTTCAGTTGTACTGGCTGTATTTGATAGATTATTATGTCGTGCTACGCATGCCACATGTATGGGAATCTTGGTTGCATGATGTTCCTTCAGACATGAGTATTTTATAGATTTCACGTACTTGCTCCTGTGCTGCAAGACGCAAACCATTACCCATTTCCCCTTACGTTAAGGTAAAAGTTTTTTTGTTTGTGTAATTGAATTTAATAACCAAATAATTTTTTATGTGTTGATAATAATTTTTAGATGGCCCGCATATGCATATACTCAGTGTGTCCAACCCAGAACAATCAGCGAAATAAGAACTGTCATTGAACGTATGCAACTAGACGAGGTAGGCATTAATTAAAATATTGTATATGTTTCATATTGTGCATTGATGTAATAGTTAATATTTGTAGATAAATTATTCTTTTTATGTAGTTTATTTGGCAACCATATCAAAATTCGACAATTACTGTAGTCATTCCAATAGAGGTCAAGAATATGAGACATACATGATCAATAGTCTTCCCGCTCGTTTGCTTTAAGACAATAGAGTGGCATGCAACTGACCATGTTATGTAGCAATTCGGTTTCGTGCAGATGTTGCTTATTGGACCTAGTTGCAGTGTTTTGTGGAATGCTCATAATTGGGATCTGAGGGGGAATCCAATGACACTAGCATTGGTTAATTGGATGCAAAGGCATGATCCATGGATTTAGAGGTGGCTGAATTGCGTCCCATTGGATAGTCAACAAGTTATTACTTATAGACCTTCAGAGGAGTATTAGGATTGGTACAAGAATCATGGGTGACGATTTCTTATGAGGGAATATCATCTTGAGGAACTGCCTGAGGTTTGGCAGACGTATTTTCCCTTACTGCCTCATGGTTACGCGGCCCCACCATAGGATTTCCTTGGCCATGCCCTACCTCATGCGCCCATGCCACATTTCTTTGGCTATGCACCATCTTATGTGCCCATGTCATATTTCTTTGGCCATGGCAGCCCTGTAGGAATTCTTCACTCCTCCACCCCCTCTACCTCCTCAATAATTTTATATCTTAGAGTCGACCTTTCACCAGAGTTTTAATAGTTATATGTTGTCTTCGGCTATAGATTAGCAACTGCAACAAATTGATGAGAACTTTGAGTTGTTCACTGTAACAGCCCGACTTTTTCCCTTCACTAAAATTTCGCATAATAAATAATTAAGAATATATTAATAAGAAAAGATAAAAGAAAATAAAATAAAAAAGTTAAGTATTAATTTTAATCCCTGTAATATTAGTTAAAAAATAATAATTTTGCGATCTCGTGGTGTCCGATGACGTTCGGGTCGATATTAGGTTATTATTAGAATTTAATTATGACTCAAAGGAGTCCGTAAAATACACTAATATGAAAATAAATTCGAGAATATCTCGACAAAGATTTAAATATTAATAAGAAAAATTAATAGGTCACAACGGTATGTCCGAAATATTTTTAGGACTTCCAGACATAAATAGTTAATGAGCGAACACGACCAAAAACACACAGAGATAAGTAAAGCATAGATGGCCAAGGGCCACAAATTTCCCCCACGGCACCCCCACCCACGAAAACACACACACCCAAGGTTTCTTCCATTTTGCTTCTTCCTAACCTAAAGTTCATCCAAGCTCCACAAAGTTCTTCCACCCAAATCCATCCTTGCCCTAAGTGTATTCCTCTATTTTCACACACATAACTAAGGCAAATAGCAAGTAGCAGCCGTGAATTTCTCTTCACTTGGAGGAAAGAACACCAAGCTTGCATAACCTAAGTTTCCATAATTATTTCAAGGGTTTTTACTTCTTAGCAAGAAGAACTCAAGCAAGCAAGCAAAGCTTAATTTCATCCTTCCTCCATCATCAAAGAGCTTTTTAGGAAGTGGGTAACTCTAGTTTCTCACCCCTTGATGGTTGATGCTTGTTATGTGATTTATGTGTGTATTTGTGTGATACTTTGAATATGTGATTATGTGATTATATATGTTAGAAATTATGTTAGGGCTTAGGAAGATGATTCTGAAGGGTCTTGTGACCTGGACTAGCTAGGATTATTATGTGTGGAATATGTGTCAAAACTCAAGAAGGTTCCATGGAAGAAAGGGGAAAGAAAAGAGAGAAAACGATGCATTCTGTTTTCAGTTTCGCCCAGTAACCGTTGAGCGGTCCCAAGCGCCGCTGAGCGGAATGCATCGATATTTTTCAAATGTGAACTCCAGAGCGCTGAGCGGAAGGGGGTTACCGCTGAGCGGTCTGCAGTCCACCGTGGATAAGGATAAGGATGGGAAGATATTTTTCTTAAATGATAAGGCGGTGGAGATATTTTTGAAAAGTTGTCAGACCGCTGAGCGATGGGATTTTTACCGCTGAGCGATAAGATTCCTACCACTGAGCGGACATGTTTTCAGTGCTGAGCGGACAGTAGTTTCGCTGATCGGCCTGAGACCAGAATGTTTTATGGAAACCCTCTTGAGGCACATAGTCTAACACTCAATGCTATAGCTATGATTGATATCTGAAATCTGTGAAGTATATGCAGTATGTGAACATGTGAATTACATGTAGTATGTGACATAAGGTGTAGCATTCCATGCATTCATGACAAGTCAAGTTTAAAGGATTAGAAGTAATTATGAGAAAAGTAAAGATTCTGAAATGAACCATAGGAAACAAGTATATCATGCTGCAGGTACCGACAGGAAACAAAGTTTGAAATGCTGCTGAAAATGCTAAATGCAAAATGCTGAAAATTCTGAGGCCGTGATCACGAGAGCCAAACCATGATCCCACTTCAGGAGGTCAAAGAGGCATCCTGAATGTGGAAGCCCGCCACAGGTGGTGTCGATATAGCATACCTGGAGGTGTGCGGTTACCACGCCTAGCATTGTCGAAAGGGGGCAAGCTAAGGTAGGGGGTACAATATCCGCCCACTGCCGAGGGGTCCCAAGGGGGCACACGGCAGGGGGAAGCCCACCGCAGAGGTCAACAGAGGACCACCTGGAGGTGCGAGATTATTCCGTCATACTAGTGTCAAAAGGGCACTATTATGGTAGGAATAACATATATTCTAAAAGCAGGTTTATTCTGTTATACATGAATATCAAGCATGTTTATTCTGTTATGTATGAATATCTGAATGTATGATTCTGCCGTTATGTCATTACCGTCAAGAGAACGCCCGAGACGGCTATGTATGTACACGAAATGTTAATAAGCACGAGAACGTAGTAAGCAAGAGTACTTCCCATATCACCTAGTAAAGTAGATAAAGCCGTTCAGAACTTAGGCCAGATAATAATCAGTAGGATGTTTAGTATGCATGTTCACTTAGAAATCTCTGAGCAGCCTGAAGTCCGACCTAATATGAGACGAGACTCAGGAACTAAAGTTATTTCCATTGAGAACCTACCGTTCTCATTCCCACTACCTTATGACTTCAGGTACTGATGATGCTTCATACTTTGAGGATGTTGACGAGCCGCCAGCAGAGCCATGAGCGGCCATAATAGGAGATGGACTTATAGAGCTGGATGTGAGGATTTTTGTCAAGGGCATACTGAGTAGTATTCCAGTAGCCCTTGCATTTTGATATTATGTATTTTGGATTATGTTTATGGTATTTTGGAGCATGTACATGTTATGTGTATCTCACTTATTGTATATACAACTATGTGACTGCTATGATGGATCAAATGAATGTATATTGGATGTTTTATTACTATATTATTATACGCTTTGTTATATTTGTTCTTTCCAATGCACGGCTCTATTTTAGTAATTATTCAATGCAAATGAAAAGTTCAAAATGGGTCCCTGTTTTCTTATGCAACTATTTTTGAAAGATAACAATGGACTAAGGTATTCCGACTGGGTAGAAAACAACCTAGTGAGCATTGTTTACTACGTACGGGTTAACAGTTAGCTAGGATGTTTCATTCACCCTGGGCTCTCATCGTCTCACCCACCTCATCATGAACCTCATCAACTTGAAGTGACTCCATACAAACAGTCATTTGAGGTAGGATCTTTTCATGCTGGTGTATGATCTTCTCACACAGGTGTAAGATCTTCTCATGCTGGGGTAGAATGCAGCAGGCCATAGTCATCTGCTAGGAGGTCTTTTCATGTAGGATTTCTTCAAAATCTATTGAGCCACATGTACGATCCCATAGAAGATCTGTTGATGCTCATGTCGATTTGCAGGTATGTAGAGGTTTTTCAGAGCCCTTAGCTCATGCATTACCTTTTGATTTGAACGAACAATTGGAAGAGGTGGATATGGTACAACATATGGAAAATGTGTGAATGATGTAAACTCCCAAACCACCGTCATCTAGCAGTGGTCGAAGGGAAAACTTATTGATAAATAAGGTGAGGCCTATGCAGGGAGGGTGGTGGGCAATATTGGACCATGTTACCTTTAGAGGTGGACTTCCCACTACGGGCGAAGGTCACATGCCTGCCTCTTCAAAGTCGCGATATGAACTATGAGATCGTGAGATGATAAGGACACCTGATAGATACACTCCGATACAAGCTCCTAAGGATACCGATATGGATAGCTAGTGTTTATTTTTTGTATTTTTCTTTTGACCCATGTTTATTACGTAATGTGATATATTTAATTCTAATATATTTAATTCAAGCATGTATTAAAGTTTGATTAGATATTATTATAAAAAAACCACATTTCATTGAACATTAAACAATTGTCTACCACAATGACATGAATTTTACAAGTCTATATTAATGACTCGGGCCCGCACCATTGTGAGAACACTGAGTACTAGTGTGACCCAAATCCCGATAAAGGGTACAACATCTTCATCATTGTCCATTGCTCAAATCCATTTCATTGTGGTAATGAGTTGATTTGAGTCTGCCTGGTTTATTGCACTTTAAACTTGGGTCTAGAATAATTAACGAACCTTGCAATTGCGGCCACTTCAATTTGTGACCGACGACCACAAATTGTGTAGCGTTCGACAGTAATGGAAAGGAATGAGAATAGACCCTAGTCTAATTAGATTTGTGTATCTTCTATTTTTGTGTTTGAGCTATGTGATTGAAAACTTGAGTATGTGTTATACACTATGATTAGGATACATGATTAATTTTTAATTCCATGAGATGTATTTGAAATTGAAGGACTTGTGTGTTTCTTTTTGTTTGTGCTGGTTAATATTAAAGATGGATAATTGTATTAAAATTTAGAGATCAAATTTCTTTAAGGAGGGAAGAATGTGATGTCCCAATAATTTATATTTATTTAAGTTTTATTTTAGTTCGTTTATTTATTTGAGTAAAGTAATTAAACATTTAGACTCAACAAATTTATATTTAGTGACATAACACTTTTAAGTGAATAGAATTGACTTTCTTTCCTTTTTTTTTCTTTTTCCGTTCTTTCTTATTCTTTTTTTTAAAAGAAAAAAAAAAGGAAGCAAGTAAGGGTGGCCCATGATGGAAACCATAGACCCCCCTCCAAACACATAACTCATCCTCCATCTTTTTCTTTCTCTCCCTAGCAACCGCCCTTTCTCTAACCTCCATTCTTCTTAATCTTTGTTTTCTTTTTTTTTTTTTTGTTAAATATGTTTTTACTTCTTGTAAAATTAAAAGTTGTGTTTAGTCCCTGAAAATTTTTTCGTTAGGAATTAGTTCCTAAGGAAACGTTAAGTGCTAACGGGACCGTTAAATGTGACACGTGACACTGTTAAATGTGCCACATGGTGTAACATCCCGATTTTCTCTTAGAGGAATAATCGTGATTAATTAATTTTTAATCACGATTAGGGAATTGAGATGGGAAATTTTAGCTAAAATATCCCTAGGAATTTGGACGTGTCGCGGTAGAAATTTCGGCAGACAACCGAACAGCCGTTGTTCGCCGATGAAATTTGGCACGCAAAACGATGTACGTGAAAATAATTTTCCGGAGAAAAAATTCACAAACACCTTCAAACATTAATACCCTTAGGTAGGTGGGAAATTGAGGATCGCGACGGTCCAAACGGAATATTTTTCGGACGACTGTGCGCGACGCACCGATACTGCGAACGATAAAACACGAGCGAACCGGAACCAGAATAAAATGAAATTTCAGCAGCTACAAGAACATGGAAGAGTTTGAGAAAAGGTGACATAGAACAAAAATGAGGTTTTTGGCATAAAAGGGCAAAATGGTCATTTCGGGATTTTTGGGTATTTAGAATAAAAATCTGGGTTTCTTTTTATGAAAAATGGGTTTAGAGGTATCAAAAACCTTGGGGTCAAGACTTGAGTCCATTGGAATGTGGTTAACTAAAATTTTGAAGAAAATTGGTTTTTATGTGCAAAAATGGCATTTTGATCAAA
>QANU01093571.1:0-62494 GCA_003254905.1 Nissolia schottii | reverse complement strand
TTATCTGTTATACGACTATATGGGACTTATGATAGTTCACACGCATGGCTCTACTTTGACGCGTAAAAGCAATTTATGTTAAAAAAAAAACGGGTCCTTATTTTCAGTTAACTTAATTATTTTCGAAGTAAAGTAGGAACTACCAGTATTCCCACACAGCAGATAACAACTTAGCAGACGCAGATTATGACTTAAGCATAAGCTGCTAAGCTAGGGTGTTACACATGGCATATTTAACAGTCATGTTAGCACTTGACGTCTCCTTCTAACGGCAGAGACTAAACCCTACCAAAAAAAATACATTAGGGACTAATTCTTGCCGAAAAGATTTCGGTGACCAAACACAAAATTTTAAATTTTACATGGACTAAAAACATATTTAACCCTTTTTTTTATCTTCCTTAGTTTTTCACAAAAAAAAAAGATCACTTCTCATCTCTTCCTTCTCCTCTTTTTTTTCCCTTTTGTATAAAGTTTATTATTGATGAGTTTACACAAAAATCTTGCTTACAATTGTCATAAAGGGGTAATTTCTTAGTCCAAACCTCTTTATTGAGTTGTTATTGAGTTGATTGTTTAATTTTTCAAGTTTATGAGGGTGTTGTTGGAACCCTAAAAATTAATTTTTGGGGATTTTTATGGTTTGGGTTAAATTAGCTCTAACCCATAAATTGATTGTCTTGTTGGTAGTGTTAGGGGCTCTAGTGAAGTTTCTCAAGCTTTGATTGTTCTGTAGAATGGTTGATTTTCCTCTTTGAGGCTTGAGTTGTGAATAGTTAGTTGTATTTGTAGTTTATTTTACCTATATTGATGTGTGCGCGTGTGTGTATGAAAATCGATTTGTGTTTCCAAAATTTGTTGAAAAAATTGAAAGCTTTGATATTGAGGCCTTATGGCATTTTGAAGGAAATTGTGAATTATGTTTTATAAGAGAATCATTTTCGACCGTTACACATGAGACAAGATCTATTAATAGTAACACATGAAATTTAAATACTGCATATTGTTCTCTGTTAGAAAATAAATGGTTTTGGAACTAAAATGTTTGTCGAAAATATTGGTTTTGGTAAGCGGCCCAAGGGGAATTTGTTATGGTTCGTGAAAGGATTTTAGAAACTGGAAATAGATTTTTGTGTTAATACACATTTGATTCTATTCTGTTTTGAGAGGAAATGATTTCTGTTTTGTTTTCTAGAAATCGATTTGTGAGTGAAGTCTTGTTAGGATTTGTAGCCAACGATAGTAGGCGTTAAACTTGGTGCACCATGTGTGAATGCTCATGGAGTAAGTTTTGATGAAGACAAAAGAAGCAAGTTTCCAAAGTCGAAGAAGCTCAAGATCTAGACTTAGGACTTAGGAAATATGTTAAAGGTGTGTGTATATCAAAACTCTCAAAACAGTTTTTCAAGATGGCTCTTAAAAGAAAAAATATTGATTCCTGCTTTTAAAGTATTTCAAACAAACCAAGGAATCAAGAGAAAAGAAAGAAAGAATGAGTTTGGGCAAAACCTTCAGAGACATTCGAATGACTCATGAACAGGTCATTCGATTGACTCACGAACTAGTCAACTCGAATGACTCATGAACAGGTCATTCGAATGACTCATGAACAGGTCATTCGAATGAATCATGAACATGTCATTCGAATGACTAATGAACAAGTCATTCGAATAACTCATGAACAAAGGTAACTCGAATGAAGTATTCGAATGACTGGGTTTTGGTGCATTCGGTGATCCTAGTACAGCCAAGTCATTCAAATGACTGATCTAGATCCATTCGAATGACTCAGAAGCATTTAATGCCCAACGACTATATTACGTCAGTCATTCGAATGAGCCATTCGAATGAATCGAGTACTGGAGTCAGAAACGACTAGTTCTGTTTGCTGACTTAAGGTGCATTAAATGCACAACGGCTAGGATCACCTTGAGCTTAATAAATACTCACCAAACTCATCAATTGAAGGTTGTACATTAATTTTATAACAACGAACATTCTCTACTTCATTTATTACAATCATTTGAGCCATCTTTTCAAGCTTAAGAGAGAGTTTCATACACATACACCTATAAGCCTTCAAATTGTATTATTCACTCTTCAAGAGAATTTCTAATCAAACACAAATCATATTCTTGTAAAGAGGGTGAGGTATCCCTCTCAAGTGATTAGGGTGTGATCCCTAAGGGAAATTGTTTGAGGCTCAAGTAGAGTGTTCATCTTGTAAAGGTTGTCAAGCACCTAAGATTCAAGCTTGAAGAATAGTGGAAAAATCTTGAACGGATTGCTTGGCGACTGGAGGTAGATCACAAGGGTGGTTGAACCAGGATAAATTGAGTTTGCATCTTCTCTATCCCTTAACTCCTTAATTTGCTTATGCTCAAGATTGCTTCTATCTTTGCTCAATCTTAATTTGCATTAATATTTGGTAGTTTCTTGACAACAAAGCCAAGATTTTAAAAATAACCTACATACCCAATTCACTCCCCCCCTCTTGTGTATTTGAAGCCACTTGGTAACACCATGACGTTAGTCCTAGCTAGTAGGGAGAAAAATAATGTTAGCCTAGGGCGCTAGGCCAACGTCCTCGGTGGTTCCAAGCTCATGTGGAAATGACATGCCTAACATGTTGTCTGTGTCTGTTTTCTAGACTTCGTGCCCAATTGGGACATCGTCTATGTCTGTTGCCTAACATGAAGAACTATGCTTTAAAATGAATTTATGAGAAAGCCAATTTAAAATAAAACTTCTATTTTACCATATAAATTATTCCTTTAGAATTCTTGAGATCAACTATCTTATTGCATCTGCATAAATTTTCACTTATCCCTTATAAGTTATATAACTACTTGCCACTAAGTTTCCAAATTCATTCTTCGTTGTTCACCCCTTTTTAGATACAAGTGTAGGTCTGAGGTTCGTTCTTCCCGCCTCCTAGGCCACAAAGGATATCCTTATTGGTGAGCCCAATTGTTCTGGGTCATATTTTGTTGGGCTATTTTATTATACTGTTTTAGAGTGCTCCAGTAAACTAAACATGTGAGATCTGATCAATCTCGCTTTCATAATTATGTATTTGAGTATTTATTGAGACTTAATTATGTAAATTATGGATTATTTTGGATTGTAAACTACTGTTTATTTCCATTGAAAAGTCCCTGTTTCAAATGGTTTGTCTAGAATGTGGTTGATTGCAGTTGGAGTGTTTTTGGTTTGGGAAAGACCCACATACAAAGAAAACTCTACTCAACTTTCTATAGAAGTTTAGTGTATAAGGCTTGTTAGGGGTCGTAGTCCCCTGTGCGCCGGTCACGACTCTAACTGGGTTGTGACAGAGAACATGAGACTCATGCATGACATAATCATATAAAATATTGATGATGAGATATCTAACATAACCTTGTCACGTAAAAAAATGACATGAGACGATTCATTCCTCTACTCCAATTACCTTATCTAACTAACTTTAAAAAAGAAAGAAGAAAGAAAACTATTTTATCCCATACCACATTTTAAAAAACCAAAAAAAAAAAAATACAACTACTAAAAATAAACTATTATTTTCTTTCACTTTTCTCACATATACTTAACAATTATCATTCAATCAATTTGTTCAATATCTGACAGACATAAAATGCTTGTTAAGGGCGTGTAATTATTATAAAAGGGAATGAGTAGTATGACATCAAATATAATATTGCAAAGATTATAAAAAAAATTATATTACTCCTTTAAGTTATCAATTGACATTAAATCAAGGGAGATGTCACTTAAGTTATTAATTCTCACCAATTTAAAGTTTAACATTATAATTAAATAATTGTGTAAAATTAATTTTTACTAACAATATATTAAAACCAACTTTTGATTACGTTATATAACATTTTTTAATTTTCTCTTAACTGTCAGTTATTCCTTAATGGCAAAAGTTAGCATCTATTCTTCAATGAGGCCACACTCACTGTTTCATTATTTATAAAATAAAGTAGAAAACAGCTACGACTCCACTGGGGATCGAACCCAGAATCTCTGGTTCCGTAGACCAGCGCCTTATCCATTGGGCCATGGAGTCTACTATGCTATGTGTGGTAGATGCATTCAAAATTTTATATTTACTAGGTTATTTATTCTTTCGAAGTTCGTGCTTGACATTTCGTCAATTTTTTCATGAGTTGCATAAAACAATAAATAAATAAAGGGCACTTGTTAGCGTCAATTTACCAAAGCACTTGGTAAGGAGATAAAATAGAATATTTTGAGTTTTTTTTTCTTCATATTTTAGTGTATTAAATAATTTTTTTATGCAAAGTTCTAATTAAATTAAGACAAAAAATCAACGTTCAGATTAGGGATAACAAAAACAAGAGATTCCCCCACCCATTGAGCAGAATCACTAATAAGAACGGAATTAATACTTATATTAGCTACGTTCCTGGAAGACCTCTTCACAAATTTAAACTCAGTAGATAATAATCAGCAAAATTAATGAAAAATGCATCTTACACTAACACCAAGAGTTGATAAGTCACCGCACACATCTTTTAATCTAAAATGACTTACTTAAATATTTTAATTTTTTCATACAATATTTTCTTTTATTGCTTTCTTAATAAGTTTTCTAAAGACATTCGTTAGCAAAACTCAACAAAAAAAAGTGAAACTTACAAATGAATTATTATCACTAGTATCATGGAGGAAATTTCTCTTGTCGGTGCATTGTTTTGGACCATTATGATCACTACCAAAAATAAATTAAAATCATAAAACAAAGTTCATGGCATTATATACCATCAAAATATGTTAAAATTATACAGTCACGAACGAGATTGCTGAGCCGTTCACCTTGATTTTAAAGCATTTTATAATTCTTGGAAATTCATAATTCATAAATATATACATATGGTTGAGGACAAAGTCGTGAATGAGGTCAAAGAAAGTGGGTTTTCATCATCCGTGGCAATGTTTCTTTTATTTTTTCTCTCGCTACCCCCTTCATTTTCTCGTTGTACCATCTGTGACCTCCATCCCATGACGCCCACGACTCCTCCGCCTTCCTCCATCGCCCCTATCTCTGTCAAGCTCCTCTGCATCGACCTTTGGGTCTTCTTGTTAAATATCGTGGAAAAACAGATAAATGGGACACAAAATATAGGAGAAAGATAGATAACAGAAAAATAACAATTATATTATCTGAAAGTTGTGTTATATCTGAGATCATTTACAATAGAAGATGGGTCTATTTATAGGCTAAAAATACAACGGCCAAAAACAAATCATAATCAAATCAAATCAAACATAATGTATATAAAATCAAATCAAATATAATATATATTATTCTTAACACTTCCATTGCAAGAGACTATTTGTAACATCCTATTTTATTTTGTTAAATGTCAACACTTTATTTTCTGTTATTCATCAATTAATATTTAATTATTATTTGGGCATAATCTTGAACCATACACTCAAAATATGTGGGTTAGATAATATTATTTCTCTAGTAACTCCGATTCCAAAACTTCTGTTGATTTGTCGATCAGAGTTACGATTTAAAAGCTAGTTTTTGACCCGCTCGTCTGCAGGGTTCGTGTTGCTTCTGTCTAAGATCCCCAAAGACTTTTAGGGACCGACTTCCTAAGTGTTTTTAAATAATTTCTTATTTTTGGTCTCGGTATATACGATATTAAATGGTATAATTGTTGTCTTTTTTTTATAGCACGTTTCACATTTTACGCAGGACCGACTTAAGGACTTTTCACTTACCTAAAATCAATTACAAACTCACCCCACGAGCTGATGAATGCCGCATATCTCCCTCATAATTCTAATTAATCTCGTTATTTTCATTCAATTTGTCAATTAAAGCTAGAGGTTACAAAGGCAAGCCAAGAGTTAAGCTCACCTTCTTCTTTCCTTAAGAGAAAAAAAAAAGAAAAAAAAAAAAAGAGAGACTCATCCTCCATTGCTCTTATTCTCACCATGACCTCTGCAGCTCCTACATACCTCCATAATCTGATCCAAACCTCATACTTTATTCACAAAAGTTGTAGCTCTCATCCTCTTCTACCATAATCTTTTGTTGGTTTATGAATAGGTGGGTTTTCTATGCACTTATATGTAGATTTATACAGCATATTAATTTTGTGCGTTTATGTATTTTATTCTTCTCTTATTACTCTCTGTGAAATAATGGTTCTTGGGTTGTGTTCTTGTGTGAAAAGCCAGTTTCCGGAAGGTTTTGTGTAAGACTATGTTTGTATCTTGAGTTCTAGTGTTGATGTTATATTCACCATGAGTTTTTCCTGAAGAAAAATGCTTCCCCTCACCAAAATTCTCTTTGGGCAGATTTGGTCCTATAATTTCTTAGAGTTTTCCATTGTTTGTTTTGATTTTAACCTTGTTTTGGTATTTCCTTTATCATCCTAAAGAGTTTTGTAAGAATGGTTTGGTGTACAAAAGAATTTCCATGATATGAGGAACTCTCCTCATGGTTTCGACTTCATGGCCTATTTTGTGTTGGAATCATGTTTTTCAAAATTCAAAGTATTCTTATCATCCATGGTGATTCCTTGTATGATAATGAGATGAGTCTTGAGGATCACCAAAAGGAAAAGAATTGGTTTTTCCCCTTGATGATGCCACACCTTTGATACCTCATTAGGGCTTAGAATTTTATCTTATGAACTTTGTTGTTAATTTAATTTCCTTTGTGTTTTAAAAGTGTATTTGCGAATTGGTTGATAATTCAATGATCTAGGATGGTTCCAATTATGCACAATGATATGAGTTCTAGAACAATCCAATGCGAGGATCAATTTCTGTTTTTATCTCCTTCATGGTTTCGACCATGACATGCTTTGGTCACCAGGATTTTATACATTATTTTTTAGCAAAGTTTATATGATCAATGATTAATCCTAATGCAACTTGTGTTACAAGTTTGAGAGAAATCAAAAGTGATAAACAAACATTTTTCCTTGTGAAGTGCAATTCGGCCTCCTATATAATTAGTGTGCAGATTTTTATGCTTTTGAAAGTGTTATTATTTTTTAAATCTTTGAACAATTTGAGTCTATGTTTGTTAAGAAGTTTTTGGCGAAAAATCAAACCAGTGAGCATTTATGTAGGTCTAAGGTTTCGGGCTTGTGTGTGCCTATGGCTAGGGTTGATTTTTATGAAAAGTGTTTATGTTTCCTTGTTGTAAAGTGATTAGGAAAAGTTTCCTTCCGCTGATAAGTCATAGCACTCGGGATGCTCTTCGCCGATGGCGTCAAGTGTCAATTATGTGTCTCTCAGATTTTCTCAAAATAATTCTTAAGCTATAAAGTGGAAGTATTGTAATTATGGTTCAAGTTGTGTTTGCTAGAATGCAGAAAATCAAATGATTTTGTGTGTGTAGGGAGTATATACATTTGAAAGCGATATGTCTGTTCATGCTATGGCTATATCCATGATTATGATTATGATTATACTCATTCTTATGTTTATGTTTATAATGTTGAATGTGGCTATCATATGTTCTTATAATGTTTAGTGCACATTCATTCGTTGATACATACATTACTTTATAGATGAATCCATAATTGTCATCATTTCTTTATAAGTATGTTAAAAGACTTAAAGATGTAATGTTTATCAAAGATAAGTTAAGTCCTCTTTTGATGAAATATCCATAAGACTTTTATATAACTCACTTATAGTAACTAAGTTATGCATAATGATGTTTCCCATGTGGAACGTGTCCTTTGGGCCAGTACAGTAGCTGGTCACTCAATGCCCCCTTGTGTTGGTTTAGAGGTTATGTGCTAATAGTATTGGGTGTACTCAAGGAAGAAAGATGAAATTCCTTCGGTCATGGTTGACATACTCAGTGTTTGTGATTCGCTACCACAAATTTGAGCTCATCTCCTTCAACAAAAAATTGTATGTCCTTAGGTTGATAAACTTGCCCGCCAAGCATACCAAATGGTACAAAGAATATGAATAATGAAAGAATACGTATGAAGAAGAAGAAGAAGAAGAAGAAGTCATAACACATTCATGCATAACATTCTTCATTTCCATGTTTAGTATATTGATGTGTTGTTTATACTTTATGTTCCTAACTGACTGATAAGTGCTAGAGTAAAGAAAAGACTAGGTTAATTGATAACCATTTAGAACTAGGTTTAGATAATTTACTTAATAAACCCTTGATGCATGTTCACTTAGAAATGGCCCGAACGGATGGAACCCTATGTGTGGATACCTAATTAGTTCCTAGAGATCCACTGTGGGAAACTTATTTTCTCATCCCCTCCGCATATGGTTCTAGGTTTTGATGAAGTGAGTTCGGGTTTGAGGACAAAGCCCCGAGCCATCTCGAGCATTAGGCTTGACCCTACGTGGGGAGTCGTCGTGGTTGAAGCCACGCATACGACTTATGAGGTAGTGGTTGACGACTTAACCTGATCTTCTATCACACCAGAACTAATGCATCATATCTAATCTCTTCTTCCACCGATGCCTATTATTACCCCCTCCAACTGAGGCGAGGGAGAGTTCCCATATTTCTATCTATGTTTCCCGAGCACGTGCTGCAAGGATGATTGCAGAATGGGAGAACATTTGTAACCTTCGGAACCCCATTGTGATCTTGTTAGACGAAGAAGAAGAAGCTTTCTTTGGTGCCGCAATTCCTGATGTTGTGGTTGGGGGTGAAGTTGTTAATGGTAAAGTTGGTGATGGGATTGTAGAGGTTGAGTCTAAAGACATTGATCTATAAGAGGGCCCATAGTTAACAATTAAGTCTCAGATTGGTGGACCTTCTTGCCGAACAGGCAATGTGCAAGACTACATGATGAGATTCAATATGCACCCCAAGAGTGCTAACAAAGATTAGCCTCAAGATGTGGACCATGTCAGACTAACCTTTCAGACCGTACCTCTGGGATTTGACGTTTAGTTATGATGCGATTGTTTACTTGTTGAGTTTTCTATCATGCTTTATTTTATGTCAAACTTGTTTATGTATAAGGTTTTGTTATTTGATGAGCAAGCTAGTTTATGCTCCTTGTTATGGTTCGAACACGTATTATGTTTGGTTTTATTTTGATTTGCTATGACTATGGATGTGTCAAATGTAGATTCTATCTACTACTATAAATAAATGTTGAGGTGCATTCAGTATATGTTGTGTTTATGATCCGACATTTGTATGATTACGTTTCTGCGAATATTTATTCCTCGTTATTTAGAATAAAAAATCTCTTTATGTATGGATCAAGTTTTCAATTTATGGATTTAATGAAAAGTTCAAAATTCCCCTATTTTTTTCGAATAAATATTTTACAAAATTAAGTCTAAAGTAAAGAAAAGCTAAAATGTGACAACTAATGAGCGTTAATTGCGACTTATACATAATTAGCTACCTAGGGTATTACACTATTGCTTCAGTTTCCACTTTGACATCTTCCCCTCCGCCCCGCTAAGCCCTCATCCGCTTCACCCTCCTTCGCTAACCATTGTTTGCCTCGTCATCTTTAGATCTACTCCGACCACCATGTTTCTATCATATTCTGTCAACGAGCATAGGACAAGAACTAGTCGGCAACACGATGAAGAGAACTTGTTGGCAAAGAAGAAACATGCACCTAGAACAGATCTAACAGAGATGAGATTGCGAACAAGAACGTGATCTAAACGACAACCAGTGTTTGTGAGAACACGTTGGAAAAGCTCGTCGTCAACGAACTAGATTCACATATCCAAAAACGAACTTGAAATTTCATTGTTGCACATGTCTAAAAAAGGAAAATTCCAATTTTTTAAAGAAAAATTCCATCTTTTTATTTTTAATATTTGAAATTTTGACCAAGTTTTTATTTTTTTGGATTTTGGTTTCTTTGAAGTTGTTCTGTTATGGTTGTGAGAAGTTTCCATCTAAATTTGCTCCTATTCTGGTGAGCATATTTTTTTTTTACTAAGGTTTCCATTGTCAGATTCCAAGTGGGTAAGATGCTTGTTGAGATGATGTGCTTTGAAGAGTGTTATGTGTTTGTAAGTAAGGGGAACAGAGGGTAGAGAGGTGGTTGTCGGCAGAGCTACGATGCCTAGAGTTGAAACAGTGGTTATTAATGGCGGCGACAACACCAGAGGTGATGGTGGTGATAGGGCAAAGCCATGAGAAGGGGTGGATGAGACAATAGCAAAGATAGAAAATTTTATAAAAATTAAGGTATAAATTGATAATTAAGTGTATATAGCTTTTTAAAAAAAATCATAAATTAATATAAAATTATTTTTATATATAATATGAAGTTTTAATATCATCCATTAGATTGATTTTTGTATGGTTGAGATTTATGAACCATTTTAGTCCCTAACTTAGCCCTTCTCGTATAAGTCTCCTCCCTAATATGGTAAGTGGTAACTCTGAATTTTTTTTGGATTCTATCTTCCCTACAGTTTTTATCATGCCTCTTTGATCTTCTTAAGCATAACTGCCCATGAATCAAAAGGGCCTCTTAAAGCCCAAAGGTTAGGCTACGGCCCTTTAGGTTTTTGTGATTAGGAAAGGGTCTTGACCCTATCTAGTCTAGATTATGTGACAATGCAGGCCCATAATTTTTTTATTGACTTAGAACAAAGTTATCATGTGGTCAAAAGTCAATTAAATTTGTCTCTAAAAGAGACTAACTTGTTTGACGTCAAATGACAAATTTGAATGACTTTTGACAACTTTATGACAAATTTGATATTTTTCATATTCTGGGACAAACTTGATTGACATTATCAATCTCAAACACAAATTTAAATGTTTACTCAAAAATAAATTCTATCTTCTATCTTCATTTTTTCTGCTTTCATTATATTTAAAAATATATATAAAATATAAACATAAAGTAAATAGAACCATAGCCTCCTGTTTTCTTTTGTAAAATTGGACGTCTTGTTTGTGCTTGTTTGTGTCGTTCTGTTTTTTAATTCCTTGAGCGATGTATTCATTTTCGGACAATATGTATTTTTTTAATAACTTTATTTCACAAAAATGATCAAAACAGAAAGTCTAGACACCAAAAAATTATGTTTAAAATAAAAATATTTTAATGTACTTTTTCGTATTTTAAAAAAAACGAAATTGATCTAATTTTTCAAAGTAAACTTCTTGTGATTGTGGTTTTGAACCTCTTAATATAAAAAGAATATACTCTTGAGGGAAAAATAAGTGATTTCTCACATTTCCTAAATATTCTCTTACACTATTCTTTTTATTGTCAATAATTTTTAAAATTAAATTCATTAAATTTATTTCATAAAACACGAGACACCACCATTGTTTAATCCTTAAAATTTTCGCTTGATTTGATGTCTTTTAGCTAAAAAAAAACGTTTGACTTTTCTTTCCTCAACAGAAAAAGATAATCACATCGATAATATTAAAACAGTATACTTTAACAATGTTATTTTACAAGGCCATTTTATGGGGTCCATTTTTGTTTATAATCCTAACAGTATGCCATAATATAATAGCATATCTTTGAATTCTTCTGCCTAGAGAGTCCGGTATCTCTTTATTTGATTGAAAAAAGAGGAAAGAATGCTCCAAACTTTTTGTTGTTTTATCTTATTCTACCCATGGACATGCTTTAATTGCCTGTTCGGTGAAGTGAGATCCAAAGTTCCAATGATATATTGATATATGTGGTACGACCAAATAAAAAATATAACACAGATTGAGATCACAATCAAATTTCGTAAAAGAAGATGCCAAATCTTGGTGAGCAAATAAAATACCTACCATTCGGCTGATCTGTTTCTTTTCCTCTTTAAACCCTTTACCAAAAGGCACCTTCTACTTATTATTATATAGTTTAATTGTCCTTGATTCTATTGAATATTTGAACCTCCGACGCTCATTAGGGTTGTGCTCTAATCACACTTAGAATGACATTTGAGCTTCAAATAATAAGATGATTATTTATGTTAAGATATAAAATTATTCAATTAATTTTACATACTTATCAGTTTAAGCTTTTGAAAGAGATAGTTCTTAAAATTACATTTATATAAAGAGACGTGTTAAGATATAAAATCATTTAATTATCTCTACCTATTAACTTAAACTTTAAAGAGAAATGATTACTAACCCACAGTTAACTTGTAGATTTATATAAAAAATGTTATTTTAAGAATGAGAGCACATTCTCAATTAACCTTCATATGGGTTTTAAATAGTTTCTCCAAACATTGCTTACAAATTACAGCCCCCCAACTATCTATGGGTAGATGTAATAGTAGGTGGGGATCATAAATTGAATTTCTGTTTGACTAACTCGACAGTGGACTAACTAAATTTAAATTAGGTACTGATGGCTATACCCAGCCTTAGTACTCAGGCTTTTGCATAACAAATTAAGTCAAACCAACTCTTTTGTGTATGAATATAATAAATCTGACCAATCGGCTAAGACTTGGAGAGTACAAAGATAGATTTGAACCCCATTTTTTGGTTGGCAGCTTTGAAGTACTAATTGCATTTGTTTCCAATGTTTGATCCAGGCCATTCAGCAAGAATCTAGAAACATTTAGTAGTTGAGATTGGCAAGTCTGATCGAACCACCTTAATTAGTATTTACATTTGAATAAGCAATAGAAATGCTTTGGTATGCTCTATGAATTAAAAAAATCTCTTAAAAACATAATTCAACCAATTATATTTTTCAAAAAGTATCGGTGTACATTAAATTTGGTGCCACCATACAACCAACTAACCTTTTATACGTGCAAGGATTTGTATTTCTCTCTCTTATTAATTATATTTCAATATTTTCTTTCTCTCTCCAATTTCTCACGCTCTCTCTCTTTCTCTCTCCAATCTCGTTTCCTTTCATGCTCTCTCTCTCTCACATCCTTCATGTTGCCTCCTCGCGTATGCCTCTACACCACCATCGACGACTTCCAAATCCACTCTCCTCCTCCATCAAGTCCTTCAACCAGTGTCCCAAACGCCGTTCACGTTGTCTCTCCCTCTCGTCACCTCTCTTCCCCAGTACGTCCTCTGTCCTTTCTCATCGCTACATGCTGCAGATAAAATTTCGTTTATCATTTCTCTATCCCGCAGATCATTTTTTGTGTTGGGATTTATTCAGTTTTATTATGTAAGTTTGCTCACTACAGTTATATGGGTTTATTCATTTTATATGAATAGGTTTGCTCATTTTTTATATTGGAGTTTGTTCATTCTTATTAGATAGGTTTGTTCATTACAGTTAATAAGGTTTGTTCATTTTATATGAACAAGTTTGTTCATTTTTTGTGTTAGGGTTTGTTCACTATAGTTATGCGGGTTTGTTCGTTTTATATGAACATATTTGTTCATTTTTTGTGTTGGGGTTTGTTTATTCTTATTAGGTAGGTTTGTTCACTGCAGTTATACGGGTTTGTTCATTTTATATGAACAAGTTTATTCATTTTTTGTATTGGGATTTGTTCATTCTTATTAGGTAGGTTTGTTCACTAGTTAATAAGGTTTGCTTGTTTTATATGAACAGGTTTGGACATAACTACCGTTTGGGGGCGGCGGTTGAAGGACGTGAGGGAAGACATGAGGAAAGAAGGAAACAAGATTGAAGAGAGAAAAGAAAGAGATGGGCGCGAGAAATCGGAGAGAAAAAATACAGATTGAAATATATTTAATAGGAGAGAGAAATTCAAATTCTTGTACGTAGGATTTGGAGGAAATTGGTTTGTTTGTGGGCCAGAGCGTATTAAAAATTTTGGTGGCTATACATTGGTACAATTTTAAGTGTACACGTAGCACCACTCTATATTTTTACCCTAAGTTTGTCTCTGTTTTTTTTTTTTTCAATTTTAAATTACTCTGTATAAATTTGATAGAAAATAATTTTCATATATTCATCAATCTTTTTTTATTTAGAGCAAAGATTTAATTTAGTCTTTATGTAAATTTGGTTCTTAAGAGAAAAAAATAAGGCCCTCATTAATCCTTATCATTTTTAATTATGGTCTAAATTAGTCCATTTGTGCTTAACTAGATTTAATAAGTGCAGTTAATCATATTTTTAAAAATGGAGTTAATCACATTAAGAACATTACCGTTACTCTCTCTCTTCTCTCCTCTTCTCTTACACTTTAAAAATATGTTTAACCTCATTTATAAAGTGTAGCTAAATATAGAAAGATCAAATTGACATATTAATGATTTAATAGGGACTAAATTGAATTTTAACTCTTTTATTGATTCATTCTGTTGTTAGTTAAAACTGAATGTTCACCTATGAACCAAATCTTAAAAGTATCCATGGTATAATTCACCCTGGGACGTCCCTTTTGATTATTTGCTTGGAATTGAATGGCACCAGCAGATCTGGAGCAGTGCTTCTGATCTAACTATGAGATAGTACTCAGACTAGTGGGGGGGGACTTGGTATTAGTAAAATCAATCTTGGAAACACACACAACGAAATAATAGATGAAGAAGGGGATAAACAAATCATGATTTGATCTGCCGCTACTGTCACAAAACTTTGAAATTTCCTCAACCAATTATTCTTAATAGAAGAGTTGTGACTGTGTTATTTATACTAGTCATCTGTGAGACGTTAGGATAATTAACATTTTATTTATTGTTAGATACTCTTTTTGATACATTGTCTATCAAGATTATCGGTAATTTCGATTACCTGTTAAAAAAATTATCATTTTTTAAATTATTGGTAATATTAAATTACAGTGTTTAGTATGCATAAATAATATAATTGGCAATTTACATTATCACATTTGGTACATAAAAAGGATTGTCAGGTGATAATTGTGTTTTTACCATAATGTCCTCTAAGTAATAAATAAAATAAAAATAAATTAAATAATAATATAATAATAAATTAAATAATTACCATAATAACAATAAAATAAAAATAATAAAAATTGGTTGGTGTATTGCGGTGGTAAAGGTGACAACAACAATGATGGTGACAATGGTGGTGATGAGTAATGATAATAGTGGTAGTGGTGGTAGTAGTGACGACTGCATTGGTGGAAATAAGTGGTTGTGGTGGTAACGATCATGGTAGTGAATGTGGGTTGAAAATAATTGAATACATGCTAAAATACATGACATGGTTCAAAGATCCTGCACACGGACATATATATTAGAGCACTCTAGACATTGACATGAATGTAAAATAACACTCTAACATAAACCTACGGATAACTTCACTACAAGGTGACTGCTTACTCAAGAATCATGACATCGCTGCAATTGACCATGACCTCCATGAAACTATTTGTATATCTTGACATGTATCTAGAAGGGGAGGTAAGGGGTGAGTACCCTAGGAAGAGCCTTAGTGAATGACAGACCTCACGACATCATGAAACTTTTCGAAACATGACACATATATGCAATACATAATAATACTTATCATACAAAAACTATTATAATAACATAATACTAATAATAATAATACATTCGTGAAAACATTCAAACATCTAGCATAGGGAGGTATATAGATAGATGAATCTTGAACATTACGATCTTGCTTAACTGCTATCTGAGTACCTCGGAACTGATAGCTTATGGTAACTTATCTATCCGAGTCTTGTGGTCTCGATAACTGAACTGAACTAACCAAAAAACTTGGCCCCGATAGTTTATGATAACTGATCAATTGAGTGCCTTGGTGTCGATAGCTGAACTGACTGAACAACAATGGTACCAAGGGTCAATGCAGACTGTTACTGACTTATAGTTCTATCCTAGACCTTACTCCTATAAAACGTTTGTAAAACACATGATAAGTATATATATGAATGTAATTTGAATCTTAATTGAACATAAAATTTTTATAAAACATGCGCATACACACATATCATGCTCAACTTTATGCAAATAGATAATGGTCCCATCAATTTCTAAATTGGTTCTCATGCTTTCTAAATCATTTCGCAAACTGTTTCGTAAACATTTTCACAAACATCATCTTGTTTTCATAAGAGGCTTCGTAAGCACTCTTTCATAAAATCTATTTTCATAAAAAAAAATTCTAAATTATATGTTTCATAAAACATGCTTTCATAAATACATAATAACTAACATAAAACCATGAAGAACGTCACTCACCTGGAGTCGTTGGAGACTGACTGTCTTTTCTCATGAACTCGGTAGGAATTCGAACGACACTATTGACTAACTCAAAACATGACAAACATTAAACGGAACTACTAATATGAAAGGAAGCAAACAAAAACATAACAAGTACCATTGGCCATCGCTACAGTGAACATACATCACTGCAACAATTTAGCATTAGTGCAACGATCATGCATCATTGCAGCGACCTCTGCTACAACAGTCCTGAACCATTATGGCGGTAGTGTCGTGCCCACCTCCAAAAATGATACTAGAAAGGGAAGGAGACTTACTCGTTGTAGGGGTATTGCATCCCCACAATCACAACTCTAAGACGGAGTGAAAATCCATGCTTAAAGCTGAACCTTCAAGAGCTCTTGAGGAAAAATATAAACTAAAGCACCATATGAGAACTCTATTTTTAAGGGAAGACAACACCCCAACACCATATCCTGAGTGATGTGAGACTTAGAGTTTCATTGACTTGATCGCTACAGCAATCTATGTGGCAACCTTGACATCGCTACAACGTGTCTCGAAAGCTGATGATGATCGCAACCTGACACTCAACCTTAGAAATGCTCGGGTTCGCCAGGCTTCACTTGATTACTCAACCAATTGACTTGACTCAACCTGAGTGGCTTTGGGTCAATTGGTCTTGTTAGATTCATCAAGTCAATCAACCCGTTGTACACCCCTAATGACATGTAGAGACTTAATACTCATTCTATTTTAAATTAATTTTCAACTTTTCAATAAATTAAGTTTTTAGAATATCTATCAAATTCACATTTTGAGGTAATATTAGATTCATTTTTTATAATAATGTTTGCATTAATAATCTCATGCAATTTTATTAAAAAGAACATTGTAATGTATAGGGAATGTAATTCCGTTTATTCCAAAAAAATTGTACTATTATAAAAAAATTATTTATTTTTCCCTTAATTTTTGTATTTGTCTAAAAGTACAATTAAATTAAAACATAAGGAGCATAGACAATTCAATAATAATTTTTTTTACGAGAATGTTATATTTAATCAATTTCAAAGCACAATGAATTATTTGAACATCACTCATAATTGAAAGAATTTCTCGAATCATAACTTGAATTGATTTTTATATGAAAAAAGCTAACAGTAAGGAACTTATTAAGATCAATGTATTAAAATTATAAAAAAGAAAAAGAAAAAATCCTAGTCGGGGAGTATTATGATGGAAAGTTCACTTTAAGTTTATGCATGCAATTAATTCATTCCTCGGTGATATGTGTGGAGTGCAAAGTTCCTATCCTTCACTAGCCACTAGCCATTAGCCATTAGCCATTATGCATGTCAAATATGTTATCCATGTAAATATAAAATCCACTTTTGGAAAATGATCTTTGAGAAGCGACAAAATTACAAACACCACATGGAGTGTTAGTTTATGCTGCGTCGAAGTAGACATCGAGTGTGCTGTCTTTTATTTATTTGGCAATTAAGCATAATGGATATGTGACATTATTCCCAGCACTATCTTCTCTTTTTTAATGCCAATGCCTATTCGTTAAACCATGATAAATGATATATAAATTGATATGAAGGAAGTGGGTAGAGATTAGCCTTCGTTCACAAATATGTAGATGTCATCTACAATCTCCATTTTTCAATGTTAAGTCATTTTCATTTTTTTAGGTTTATTTATAATTTAATACATCTAAATACATTTGTATTCACTTTCTCTTATATTCAAAAAAAATTAGACTGTCACTTTATTTATCCACGTATACTCACTTCTCTTAATAAACACTGATATTTCTAATGATTAATAATAACAGAATTAGACAACATTTATTATTAATACTCTTTTTCCCATGTAATATTCACACCACAAGAAAAATTGTGATCCGACGGACATTTTTGCTAGAAAATGTTGAAATCCGCCACAAAATCTGTCATTCATTGACCTCACTAATACAGATCAAACATGTAATATGAAGAGCAACAGAAAATAAATCACACAATCACAACTCACAAGTAAGCTACGGCCAAAAGCAATTATATTTTATCACTATCTAAATTAAGCTAATCATCGCGAGTGAGAGGAAATAAAAATTGTTCATTGCATAGGGGAAAAGTAATAACAACCGTTACAAATAATTGCTAATGCACGAATTCCTTAATGCTATGCGCAAAATTAAAATACAGAAATTCAATACAACCTCAATAATCAAATTCAAAAAATAAAAATAAAGGGTTAAATATATTTTTAGTCATTTGTATAAATTTGTGTTTTAACTCTGAAAGTTTTTTTTGTAAGGAAATCGTCCTTGGCACAGTTTTTTAGTAGAATTTAGTTTTTGCAGTCAAGTTTGGCCGTGAACTGCTAGTGTAGCAGTTAAATTGACATGCAACATTGCATGTGACCTGATATGTAGCCAAGTTAACTGTTAAATCAATAGTTAACAGCCCAACTTGACGACAAAGACTAAATTCTACTAAATTTTTTTTTTTGTCAGGAATGATTTCCTTACAATTTTTTTTTAGAAGTAAAACACAATTTATAATTTTTTAGAAAATAAAAACATATTTAATCTAAAAATAAATATACATTTGTATTTCAAGATATTAAGAGTTAGGATTCAAATTGAGATCCAAAACAAGTTTTGCAAATCGAGGGGAGAGAAGGATAACCTGGATGGAGAGACAAAAGAGAGTTGGAGCTGCAGGAGGACATGGCACCAAATTCAGTGATTTGCTTTCAAATTTCTAGAACCGCAAAATGAAAGTGCGCAAGAGATTGAGGAACTTAAATTAGAACTGCAGGAGATTCATGCTTGAACTTAAAATCATGAATCAAAAGACATCCATCGAAGTTCAAGATAGACTGATTAAACATGTAGATGAGGATATGAGGTTTGAAGTTACCTTGAAAAGTCCGACTTTAAAACTCCATCGAATTGAATTCATTCGATAATTGAATTTAGTCCTTTGGTTTGAAACAAAATAATAGTCTAAAATTGAGGTAAAAATAATTTAATTCTTTGGTTAAACTCAAAATTAAATTAAACAAGTAAATTTGATTTATAACTTGATTCTCATGAATTTCAATATAAAATACGAAATCCTAAATCTAACCTTATCTTTTCTTCCTCTTTTCCGTGTTATGTGACTTATTGTTGCTTCTGTTATGTTCATGTTTCTTTACGATGACTCTTGCATAAACTCTTGCTCTTAGCCCCTCGTAGGTATGTCGTTTTCTCACGTAACTCACTCACGCTTCACCTCAACTTATTTCTTCTTCTTTTTTTGTGTTTATTTGTTTTCCTCTTGTTTTGTACTCTTCTTATTTTCTCTTCTTCTCTTTAATTGCTTTGATATTAGATGGATGTCCATTAGTACTATGCTTTATCAAAAAATATGGGTGTTGTTGAATATATATATATATATATATATATATATATANNNNATATATATATATATATATACATATATATATATATATATATATGCTCGTGTATATAGGATTCATTTTTTAAATATATAAATTGATCAGTAGAGTCTTTACACCAAATGCAAAAAATTTAAAACGGATTCTTATAACATTGGAAATTTTGGGAAATTTTTTTTCTTGTGAAACAAAACGTTATTGATAAACTTATTTAATTGAGCGCTTTGGTTTGATTTTGATTGTGTCATGTTTGTCTAATAAATAATTAAATTTATTATTAAAATATGATATTTTATTAATGAATGATAAAATAGTCTAAAGTCTAAATAATTAATTCAGTTCATTTTATAGACATTCTAAACAATAAAATTGAATTCAATTCTTTCAATTTCCGATAGAATAAAGGTTTCCAAACAGCCTATGGGGGACTTGGAAACATAAAATTTACATAAATTTTAGCTATTGCTTTTTTTATTTTTGACGCTGTTTTTGACAGATTTTATGAAAAATCTCTTCTTGTAGTGTTACTTGTTATTGGTTTATTTTTTATTATTAATTTTTAAAAAGGAATAATTTAAGACTAAATTGCACATGAATTAAAGTTTAGGAGATAAAATATACTTATTTTTTTTTGTTAACAATGGATCGATTGAAACTTAATAAAATGACTAAAGTGTAGATTAAAAAAGTTTAGGAATCACGGTAGCAATTTTAAAGAGATAAAATGAATTTTCCCCTGTTATAAATAGAGTTTAATTATTATGCATGGAGTATAAAATTTATCACACTATTTTCTAATTAAAATTTTAAATATATATGACTTTTCAACTAGTGGGTGAGAGAGTTAGAGAAAGACCAGTTTGAATGTAAAACTACCCGTATGCTATACCCTCTTTGAAAAGAAACTCTGTATTCAGATGTGAAATGATTAATTTAGTTAAATAAATAGTTAATTAACTCAATTAAAAATGATTAATATTGTTAGGAAATATGTAATTTAACTTATAATTAATTATAAATAATCAAATAATTAATTTCTTTTACTTCAAAAATTATATTGATCATAATGAGATTTAAACTTAAGACTTCATGCATATTATTCAAACATCTCACCACTATACCAAATAATTAATTCAGTTTAATAAGCAATAATTAATTAAGTAAAAATGCAACTGTACTATTTAAGATCGGATAGTGCTACCGTTGTTGACATACCCGTTGATCATTTTTATTAATCAATTACACTTAACTTAGTAAAGTTAGGATTTTCATTGCACCTTAATGTAATGAAATTTTTAGATTATTTCATGACTGTAGCGATTATCGAATCATTCTTTTGTCGTCCGATCGTACAATTTACTATTCTTTGCATTTTAAATACTATTATAGTATTTTTTTGGTAAATTAATATTATAGTATATGATCTTGAATTTGTGATATACATGGTTTTCGGAATATAACAATTAAAATATTGAAACGCGCAAAACACTAGAAATTATATAATGCTATTTTAGAACTAGCATCCTTAAAAAAAAAAAAAAACCTAGCATTATATTTTGGTATTGAACAATCTCCACAAAAACAATCCTTCAATAGGCACATCTCGTCAAAAGAGAAAAAAAAAATCCTTAATAAGCATGTGGGCTTAAATTTAAAAACTAAAATCCGGATAGAGATTATATAATTGGACAAGCATACTGCCAAATCCTTCCAATAGAAAAATAAAATAAAATAAATAAAATGCAAAATCCCAATGAAATCTCTCCACTTACAGCTAGTTCCCAGCATTAGAAAAGATCAATTAAATAATAATAATAATAATACCAATAATTTATTAGCACTTTTATTATTATAAAATAATGTTAGGGTTTACTTTGATAACCCGTAAACTTTAATGGTATTAATATCATAGAATCTAAGATCTTGTCAAGTGTTCTGTTAATTCAAATTGTTTATAATTTTCTCACCCGCCATGATCAGGTGCGCGACTCGAGTCGACCCAGATTAGTCAAGGCTAAGTCTTGGATACCGGGCAGACAATCTAAAAAAATTGTTTATAATTGTAAATTTGTGATTAATCACAATCATTCAAATATAATAAGATATCAATATTTTTTTTTAAAAGTTTGAGTACTAAAGGAAGAACCAATAACATCAATCCAAAACATCAAGCTTTTGAACTTGTGAATATTTAAGAGTCAATCACTTTTATTAATGTAATTGTACATGATCAAATCATAGTATATATAACTCTTTTATGCGATACTGCATCAAAATTAATTTAGCAAGAAAAAAAAAAACCTCTTCCAAAGAAAAAGAAAAAACACAAAGCAAATCAGATCACAGGAGGCAACACGTGCATGATATCGCTTCCAACAAGATTAGCATAGATACTCTGCTCTCTTCTCTTCATTTAAAACGCTCATATCTCTCTCTTGGTTTTTTTTTTTTTTTCTTCCACGAATTACCAAACAAGCAATAGTTCGAAAACGTCACCGGGAAAAGGCGGTTTTCTTTGGCCCTCTTTTTGATGCCGCCGTTCAGGAAGCCGCACGAACCGGCTCTCGATTTGACGGCGCAGTCCGGTTCATGCCCTGCATTGACCTCTGGTCAACCCCTACAACCAATCACTGTTCGACACGTCATCTTTCTCCCAAATCCCAAGAGATAATTGGACTGACCAAAATCTCGTCAATCACCCGCGATATTACACAAAGATAAAGATTACATAGTAAAAATAAATTAAAAAAAAGGCTCATTTGATACGGAGAGATCACGCACCGAAATGGATTTCAGAATCTCAGCGCCCATATGTCTAAACATTATTATAAAAAAAAAGTCGAGAGTGAAGATTTTGTGATTACATGAGAGAAAGAGATTGAGAAAGATTTGATTTTACGAAAGGGACTTAACGTTAGCAAATTAAAATAATAAGGAAAATGGTGATATGACGCGATTGAAGTACATAACATGTTACATTATTTACATTTCACTAGAGACTAGAGACGGTGGCATATATAACATTTGGGCACTCACGTTAAGTTTAGGGATTCCTATCACTTTTTTTTTTCCCTCTCTCTGTTTGTTTCACACTTTCTCTCTCATTCTCTCTGTTTCTCTCTTTCTCCTACCTTTGCATCTAGTTGAAGCAAGTGTGTGTGTGTGTGTATGGAGTGTGACGGCGTCGTTTCGGGGATGAGGATGGCAGAGGAGGTTCATGTGTTGGCCGTGGATGACAGCCTCGTTGATCGCAAGGTCATTGAGCGCTTGCTCAAAGTCTTAGCCTGTAAAGGTTAGTAACTGCTTTCCACTTCTTCTTTCTCTGTTTTTTTGGAGAGTGGTTGGGAGCTGAAGAATTTTGGTAAAACTGCAGTGACAGCAGTGGATAGTGGAATGAGAGCACTGCAGTACCTTGGACTGGACCAGCACAGATCAATTCCCTCTCAATCTGATGATGCCTTTGTTGTACGTACCGGAATTTCATTATTCAATTTCCCTGGAATGGAAAAAAAAGAAAAGAAAAGAAATGAAGCTTACTAATTTGTGTTAATTTATAGGGGTTAAAGGTGGATCTAATCATAACGGACTACTGCATGCCCGGAATGACCGGTTATGAGCTCCTCAAGAAAATCAAGGTTTGAAAAGTCTATCTCAAACCAAAGCTTCCCTTCCTTCCTTCATCTTCATTTGATTGAGAATCTGAATTGGTTGGAGCAGGAATCGTCCACTTTCAGAGAAACCCCAGTGGTCATTATGTCCTCTGAGAACATATTGCCCCGCATAGACAGGTAATAAAAAATTCAAAATACCTGAATTATTATTACTGAATTTAAAAATACTGAGTTTTTTTTAATTTTATTTTATTTTTTTGATTTTTTGTAGATGTTTGGAGGAGGGTGCAGAGGATTTCATAGTGAAGCCGGTGAAGTTATCTGACGTGAAGCGTTTGAAGGATTACATGACCACTACCAAGGTGGACGCGGGAGGAGGATGTGATGGCGGTGCCCTCAACAAAAGGAAGCTACCGGAGACTACCCCTGCTGACGTGTCCCCATCACCACCGTCCGCAGTACTCTCATCGTCGCCGTCTATTATTGACTCTCCCATCAGACGCCTCAAAATGACCGAAACCGATTGACTATATATGTATCATCTGCATTTTCTTTACCTCCCGTGGGCACTTCTGCGGTGCCTTTGTTTAAGTGTGTTTTTTTTCTATATTTTTTTTAAATTTAATTTTATTCGATCTGATGTTTTGCTCTTTTGGGGTTCAAAAACTGCAATTACTCTTCCGTTATTTGTTAACGGTTTTTTGTTGCACTATACCCTCTTCTTAACTTCTTATTCTTCTCTTAATTTATTTTGTTTGTATGAATGAATGAATGATGGTGGGTTAATTAAAGTTATAACTCAGTAACGTTATTTAAACTCACTTAACATTTGAGATATTGTAATGACTTACATATTATTTATTATTATCATTTTAATATTTCATTTATTAATAAATATAATACGAGATGATATATTTAATATTTAATAATAAATAAATATAATTAACATTTTTCTATTGAGGATGATTAACTGACTACGTTACTGTTTTTCTTTTGTTTTTACGGGGAAAGAGATAAAGATAAAGCAAAAGATTAAGCTCTTTTTTTAAGTCTTGACTTATATCAACATTGACTTGGGAAAAAATTAATGGAAAGAAGAAGAGGGGAAGGAATTATAATAATGTGGATTGGGAAGAGGTGGAGGAGAGAGGAGAAGGTTTTGAGCAATGAAATCGGATTTGGAAAATGATGTGAAACAGATGGAATATAAGTTTGAAAGATCTTGTCTGCTATGAAGAATAACAAGGGGGATGGGGATGTGAATTAGGACAAGTTTCAAGTGTCCCCCCCTAATTGAAAGAGGGTAGGTAGTGGGGTCAAGCAACTTCTTTATTTTGCCTTGTTGTCATCAATGGAGGTGGGTTCCTTGCATAAATTATTTGGTGACTCTGGAACCTCACGTAAGGTAGTGTTTTTAATATCTAGAGTGATATTTATGTTTTAGATATTTGTTAATGATAATTCATGTTACTACATAAAATTGAAATGCTCTTTTATAATTGATTAAAACATAATATTCTCTTAATTAAATTTTATGAGCAATTAATAATTTTTTGACTCTCTACCATAAATATTATGTTAAGAATGTAAGTAGATGAGACTGGTCTAATAAACACAAAAGTTTAAATCAAATCAATATAATGATTTGCTAAATAAAAAACCAATATAATTTGTTTAGATTAGTTTGACCACCCGATTCATTTTAGGAAAAACTAAATTAGGATTGTTAATTCAATTTTGACCTAAACATTCAACTCAATCACCTAACCAATTATTTTATTTATTTAATTTTAATGTTTCAAAGTATTGTACACAAGCCACTTTTTATTTTCTTTATTTATATTTGTTTGAGAAGTTCAGTTATCTATAGTGGTTTTTTTTAGCACTCTATTAAATACAACCATTACATTTAAGATTTAGCTAAATGTTTTACAATCTAAAATTAGTTATTGTTTTAAACTTATAATTAAATTACAATCATTTAAATATAAGAAGTATTGATATTTTCATAAAAATTTAAATACTAAAAAAAACCAATGTTATTATTGAATATATCATGATCAAACTTTATATACTATTGTTGTTATGAGAAAAACTTTAAAAATAATACATTTTCTATTTTTATTTCATCCAAAGGACCTCAATCAAATCAATCCGATCTTCAAATTTGTTGAAAGGGAAACTAAAAAACCAAATCAAATTGACTCAATTAAATTTGATCTGGTCGGATGTTATCATCTACTAATCAACCTGTTTATACCCCTGCGTATGCTATGTCAGAAAACATGTCCACGTGGAACTATGATATTTGGCCAAATTATGAGTGATCTAAATTCTAAAGTGAATAGGGGACATTGGTGGGGTTTGGTTCTTTCAATATTTTTCGTATCTTTTTTCACTGCTGAGCTCATTTTGGCGTCACTCAAGCATGGATCAGAATCTTACTTTCATGGTTTAAAATGTAAAAAACATTAGCACATGAAACATTCGATGGAATGGAAAAGAAGTTACTCAATGTGTCTGTCACACATGGACAGGTGGACGTGTTGCCATTGGATCAACCATTTTTTTTTTTTAAATTTTGTTTTCTCTATATTCTCCTTCTCTAGTAGCTCCTGCATTAGATTGTGTCTCTTTCGGTCTATTCCCTTTTTGTGTTGTATTGCACTACAAGTCAAAGCAAGTAATAATGGTCAAGATTCCTATAATTACCGAGTGTCCTCATGACTATGTTGAAATGGAACCTAATGACTACGGTCTTCAACAACCAAACTAACGATGCCCTGGTACATTCTTAAGATAGATGTGGTGGTTGTGAAGTTTACGGTACCTTAAACTTGCTTCAATGGCCACTTTCATCGATCCTAGCTACAAATTTGGATGCTTTTGATCTCATTCCTCTCTTATCCAAGTGCTTCAATTGTGCACCCGAAATCATACTGCTGCCAAATTAATTAATGACGTAGAACTTTATTTTTGTGTTTGAAAAACATGTGAATCGACACATTAATCCTTCAACAAAATTTTATCATGGGATAAGTCTTTTACTGATAAAAAAATGTCATCGTATTCATCCCTTCGCTAGTAAATATTATACATTGCTAACATGACACGTTAATTGCCAAATTGGAGCGTCTTTTAATATAGTGTTAGGTATTTTAACATCAATTTTACGAAAAAATTCTTATATACTCTTGGAGAAAGGAATTTCTTTTGTTCTAATTATGCATCATTAAATGTGAGTCATTCATGTATTTCAAATCACTAAGTGTGCATTTGGCATCCGAAATTGAGCATGGAATTGGAATTGGACATCTCAATTCCAATTTTTATGTTTGGCGTAACATATGGAATGAGAATCATAATTTCACAATACCAATTTCATAGAATTGAAAAATAATTAAGATGAACTCCTCTCAATTCTTAACTCATACCCTAAGAATTATCAATTTCAAACTCATTAATTTTCTCTGTCCTCATTAAATTTTATATGATTCTTTCTGTTTCTCATTTATTTGTTTGTAAATTGTTTTATTAATACTTTCATCAATTTAATATTTTGAATCACAAATTTAAATTAATAAAAAAACTTAAATTAAGTTTATAATTGCAATTCAAGATCAAATTCTTAAACATACCCAAACATAAAATTTAGGATTCTGTACCAATTCTAATTCTTTCAGAATTAGAATTGAATTTAGAATTCTACATTACAATTTCAATTCTGACATCCAAACAGACCCTAAATATTCATTAATGTGTTAAGCAATGAATTGATCTAAGCAAGAGAAAATCCACTTGTTCTAAGAACATATATAAGAGCAACTCCAATGATTACAATGTGTCATCCCATTTCCTACCATGTGAATCCGCAAATGGAACTGAGATTAAATACAAGTTTTGAAGAAGAAATGAGAAATGGTCTTAGTCCCAGCTTAGAGGGATCGACCGTCCTTCCCTAAAATGGGACTAAGATTCTAAGATTGAATAAAAGTATTGAAGTTGAACTGAGAAATAGTTTCAGTCTCAACTTAGAGGCACAGTCCCTCCTCATGCCAAGCAAGCTAAAAGCTTGACATGTGACATTGAACATTATGTTAACCTTTTTTTTTCTTAAGAAATATTAAATATCACATGTGCCTAAAATTAAAATTTTTCATTGAAGAGTCTTATATTTAGGATGCACTAACTCACAAATATATATGTAACATGTAATGTGATATAAAAGAGTATCAAAATTAGCCTTGTCAATGGAAATTCTCTAAGAAATACTCCATTGTTATTTATAACATAATTCTCTCAAAGTTCAACATATCACCATATTATGCTTCCACCATTGTCACGATGACCATAATTCGAATTGAATATCACCATATTAGTCGATCATATTTTTTGGCGTCAAGGACACTAAGACTGAGTTTGGTTGTTGATATAGGACACAAATACAGGGACAATTGGATACAAAATCTTGTTTGGTTATGAACAAATGTATAAAATTTGTGTCTCATGACAGAAATTAGTGCATTTTTTATACTTGTGTTTTGCTAGGACACGGTAATAAGGATAGAGACAGTTTTAATGAATGAGTGAGAAGGAAACGAAAAATGGTATTTTAAGTCATTTGTCATGTTTTTATGTCTTGTCACCACAAAACCAAACATGACACAGATACAATAAATTGTGTCTTGTATATCATCACCAAACAGAATACAAGACTGACTTTTAGTCTTGCATTTTGTATTTTTATTTGATCTTTGTATTTTAGTCATGTTTCAACAATCAGACAAAGCACAAAGCTTAGTAATATGAAATTTGTTGAGGTTTGGTGGATAAATGCATGTTGGGAACACACTTGAAGACAAATATTAATTAAGCAAACCACCAAGAACTTTGCAAATCCAATCCACACCGATTAATGTCCCTTCCTTTTCACTTCCTGATAGTAGGGGTGAACATGGGTCGGGTCGGGTCGAGTCAAACCCAACCATGTTTTGAACCTAACCCCACTTTAGCGGGTCAGGTCAAAATTTAGTTCTTTGGGTGGGTACCCATTAGACTCGTGACCTGTTTGAGTTGGGTTGGGTTGGTGGTTGACCCACCATTTTTTTAAAAAGAAAATTCATTTTTTTATAATAAAAATATGTTTTTTAATTAAAAAATATATATTATGTTTTAATGCATAAAATGATCTTAGGCCCAAAAAGAAAATAAATCTAATAACAAAAAGAAAAAATATTTTTTGTTTTTTAATATATATAAAATAATAAAAAAATTAAATAATAAAATTGAATGGCAGATTGGCGGGTCGTGTTAGTTCTTACAAGTTGAACCTGACACCCGACTCAACACAAGTGATGGGTCAGACAGGTCTGACCCGCCAACCTGCTAACTTGACCTGATTCGACCCTAAGATGGTCGAGTCAGGTCGGATCGGACCCACCTGCTGTACACCCCTGCTTAATACTAACATTAACACCGCCATTTGCAATCACACTCGCATATCTTTTGAGGAGTATTACTCTAAAATAATAATTAAAAAGATCTTTGTGTGCTTACCATACTAAGGAGAGGGATATAGTAATGTCACCTCCTTCTAACTCAATAACTTAATTATCCTATTAACAAACTTAAGAATGACACTTACCAAATTCAAAAGGTAAAATAAGAAGAGAAAAAAAGAGGAATTTATTGCTAAGTTTTATATTTGAATTTGCTAGGAGAATAATTTGGCTAATGAGCCTAGGGTATCCAACATTTCTCGAGAAAACATACTTTTAATCTTGTGAATTTTTTCTTTTGTTTTCTACAAGTATTCTCTAATTAGAGACAATTTTGATCGAATATGCTTAACTGAGTTCGATTTTTTCAATTGAGATTTAAATTATGGTTCGCCATGTTATAGTAGACTAGTCCCTTTACCGTTAGACCTAACATTAATTGGTTTAATAATCTTGTGAATTTAAAGAGTGCAAATTAATAACCGGATAAATGAAAGCATCGAATTGAAATTTTTAAATAAATAAAAGGGATAAGTAGGAAGAAGAACATTAGGATTTAGGACCTTATCATAATCTATTTCACTATTTCAGTACGTGGGTTGGGCCTATATATGCAATTGGAAATGGTCTTATGGGGCCCATTAAACCCAAATTTGTAGAGCTGCCCATAATTGTTGTATCTGCTGGCTGGTCCCATAAATCCAGTTCCCTTTAAATTGTCTGGGTGCAAAGTTTAAATTTAATTAAGTCGCAGCATAGTTGGCAAAATTATAAAATGCGTAAAATCAACTATCTTTTGTCAAAACTCAAAATGATGATACGTAAAATCTGCTATGTTTTGTTTGATTCGGCCATTACAAAACTTATGGGCCATTTAATATTTGTTGTTATCAATGTAGATTTGTACACTCTCTTGTCGCTTTCAGTTTCGAAAAAGCACCTGTTGATGCCCAATTGGGCTATGTTCTGATGCTAATCATTATGATTTAGTTGCCTAATAAATATATAAAATGTAAAAGATCCCATAACAAATGATTATGCATTACCCAATTATACTCTGCATGGGTAACGACTATTTATGCTAGAAGCTTCCTTTAGAGGTAATTATCCAATCAAGATATAAATGAATTTAACAAAACTGCTATACTCTTTTTGTTAGTCATTTCGCGGTGTAGCTCAACTTTTAATCAAGTATGCATATACCCTAAGCCATAAAAAGGATGTACATGCCGGAAATAATTAATTAGTACGTATTATATTCATTAAGAATCATGCATAGTTTTTGAAACTTTCACATAATATATTTGAATTTTTTCATTTAATTTATTGGAAACTTCACCACTAAAAAAACGCATAGTAGATGTTATTTAGCAGCGGTTTGCCTAACCGCTACAATGATTTGATTTTACCATGGTTTTACCCGTGGTTGGTTCCTGTTGATGGCTGCAAATCATAATGTTTTGCAGCGCTTTGGTTTTTAATTTGAGGCGATTTCTAAATCCCAGCAATTTCATAACTGCTCCAAATTAGAAAAAAGTAATAAAAAATAAAATAAAATAAAATAACCTGCGCACATCCAAAAAAACTCAACACATTGGAGTGTCCAACACTCTCTCTCTCTCTCCCATGAGTTCATCTCTCTCTTCAGTCTTCACAGCCTTCATGGCTTCAAATCCCTAACCCCAAACCCTTCCACCTGAAAAGTAACCACCGGCCACCACGTATTCTAAATCATTCCCCAACACATTGATTTTGACTGAGGTGAATTCGATGGAGGCGATTTCGATTAAGGTGAGGTCGATTGAAGCAAGATCGACGAAGGTGATTTTGACAGAGGTGATGAGGCGAGATTGACCAAGACGATTTTGACGAAGGCGAGCTTAACAAAGGCGATTTCAACAGAGGCGAGCTTAACAAAGGCGATTTCGAAGAAGGAAAACTCAAAGGAGGCGAGCTCGACGGTAATGATTTCGAACGGAGGTGAGCTTGGCAGAGGAAGCGAGATCGACAACACCTTTCTCTTTTGCAATAAATTTGAAGGTTCCTCCTCTCTCTTCCTCCAAATATCTCAATTCCATTTTCCTCATTTCTCGCAATTCATTGATCTCTCTAAGCCGAATCCATTTTTGGCATGTAACTCTAGGTTTTGGTTAAATCAAAGTTTAACTGATGCTATTGATGGATCTAAAATGATCTCGTTGCTCTATCTAGTGAGTGTCCATAAGGTTCCATAATTCCTTTCCCTATTATGTAACTCAACATGTGTGTGATATCTTGTATGTAGAGTGTTCTCGATGGTAGGATACATGATTTGATAGTGGTGTATCTTCAGCTTTTATACTTTTTTTGTGCACTACATCTTTTAGAAATATATATATATATATATATATATATATATATATATATATATATATTGATTTTCTTCTTGTTTATATTCAGATTGTGTCCTGTTCTGTTTGATCATGCAAGTGTTTTTTGTTTATATAACTTGGCTGGCCATTTTAGTTTTTGTGGCTAGTTAATAATATTAACATTTGCCCTAAGAATTTGAAGTTTTCTAAAAAATATTTTGTCTTGCGTTGTACTACTGTGATGCTTTAGCTGGCTTCATGGGACAAGTGGGTAGCCAATGATGCTCAACATCAATCATTCAAATCAAAGTGGAAGATGATCTTTTAAAAAAGAAGACTACATATTTAGATATTTAGTTTTAGACTTTTATTATGAATGTTTATTGGATTATGTAATGGATTTCTTTAAATATTTGTTAAATGTTAGCTTACAATGCTAACCATCGAGATGTTTGTTAGATTAAATAATGGATCACTTTAAATATTTGCTAAAGGTTAACTTTTTTATATATTAGATTTCTTAAATACTTTTATGATACAATTAAGCACTTATTTAAAGTTAATATAATTTCTTTTGGGTAAAATTACTTGTAGTTTGGTAAAAGAACAGTCAAATAGCTAGTTGGTACTTGTTATGAGACAATATAAAAGAAACCACTGAACCACTTAGCAGTGGTTTCAAATCGCTGCTAAATAGGTGTTAAAAGCATCCATGTCTAACGTTCTTTGGCAGTTGTGAATCGCTGCTAAAACTAAAAAATTGTTACAAAACCAGCTGCCGCTGCTAATCAAGAAACGACAATGGTTCTACCAACGGTCGTCACAAACCGCGACTAAAGGGTTTTAGAATGATAGAATACGTAACCATTTCCAAATTATTGGTAAACCGTTTAGCAGCACCTTGAAACCTTTGTTAAAACCAAATTAAACCTTCGCTAAACAACAAATTTCTTGTAGTGCTTCTTAGAAAAAATACTTTTCATTTATTTAAATTTTGTAACTTTAAAAGAATTCTGGAAGCTCTTGATGCACGAGATCAAAGTTGGCGTACCGTTGCAAATAATTAGAGATTCTTATTATCTCATTATAATTTTGTTCTAGATTTTTTCATCAAAAAATAAAAAATTGTGCAAGATTTAAAATTTACTTATTTGACGTACTATGTGCTCTCGAAATTCTCAATGATTGTTGACTCATTGTAGCTAAGGGACTTCCACTTCTATAACTAGTAAGCCAAATAAGGATGATGATGAATTTGATAACATTCATTTCTACATAAGGCTTATTGGTAGCTTGTTATATCTTACTAACACATATTCTAATACATTGTTTAATGTCCAATAACTTAGCCAACGTCTGGCTCGTCCCTTGAAGACACACTACTTGGATCCCCTCCACATCCCCAGGTTTATCAAAAGCTATCATGGTCGTGACCTATTCTTTCTTGCAACCGACGCCACTAGAATTTTTGTATTCACTAAATCTGATTGGGCTAGATGCTTAGAAACTCACCATTCAATCAAAATTTTTTGTGTGTTCTTAGAATCTTCCTTGATCTCTTAAAAAGGAAAGAAACAACATGTGGGTGTCTCGATCATCATCTAAAGTCGAATATCGTGCCATGGAAACCACCGCTTGTGAGGTTCAGTTTATTCTTTACTTGCTTTGTGACTTTGGAGTTGAGTTCTAGCTTTTTGCTCTTATAAATTGCGACATTCTCTCTGGCTATGCATATAACAGAGAATCCAACCTTCCACGAGCATACCAAACACATTATCGTGGTAGCTCAACCCCTTTCTCAAGCATTTTTACCAATACAACAACAATTAAGGTATATGAACACTTGAAAAGTTTGAGTGCTAACCAATGTGGTATTAGAACTTTTGAAATACTTAACATTTTTCAACAATATACGAACCAAATTAGTATAATTAAACAAAACTAACTTGATTTTAAGGTGAAGGAGTGAGATTTTTCAGTGTATAGTTTATATAATTTTTCCTTTTTTTTTCTTTTCCGGTGGACATTATAAACCCTAATTCTACCTTTTTAAAAATAAATAAATAAATAAATAAATAAACTAACTGTGTATAGCACCTCACTTCAAATTTCTATTTCCGCTCTGAAGAAACCCATCAATTTTTTGACGACATGTGAATGTTCTTATTATTTTTAAGTCCAAACATTCTGGTGATGACATTTTCTTTATCTTTCAATGACCTATGAAGTTTATAGATGAAGAAGGGTTTTTCTCCTTTCTCCATTGCAGGTTTCCAACTAATTTTCCTACACCTTGGGCTAGTATGAACTTAAAGTTGTCTAACGTTGTTGTTGGTTCCGTTAAAAGAAATATATATATATATATATATATATATATATATATATATATATATATATTATATCTTTCATTGGTCGACACGTGCATCCGAAATTTTTCTTCTATCTTGATTGAAACACCAACTTCTAAACTCTATTATCAGGAACCTAACTAATTTAATTTGATCTAACCGAAGTCTTTTAAAATAGTAGAGATCTCATAATGAAATTTTTTTTTCCATTTACATGCTCAAATTCGAGACCTCTAGTCCACACACGCATCCAATTTGTATTTGTAATAGTATATGACGGATTTAATGGAAAATGTAAATTAGAGGCTGGTCAATATATATTACCTTTTCCTTGCTTGCTTGTTCTAGTTTTACCTTTTCATTTTATGCCGTTGGAAATAGTCATGCTAAATTTCTTGTTTCATACATTACGAAAAGTTAAAATTATGTAAGTTGCTTAAATTTGTGATTGACTCTTTAAAATGTGAATATTATAATATGCAATTTTTTAAAGCTGGATGTTTAGGTCAATGTTATACTTACCACTAGATTCAAGTATACGAAATAGTTTTAATATAAAAATAAACTTAAATCTTTATGAAAATTTATGATGTTTCGAGTGAATAACTAGGACTGGCTATGAATATTATTGAATAATATACTTTAATTTAATTAATCCTTTAAAGATAGAATCGTGGTAGTATTATATTTGAAGAATTATTGTGATAGTGCTATATTTAAATAAAGAATCATGATAAAACTGTATAGGTTGATTTGATTAATGCTTTGGGGTTTAGGTCAATGTTATACTTACAGCTAGATATTCAAGTATTCGATTTTTTTTTTAATAAATTTAATCTTTACGAAATTTATAATGTTTTAGCACCGATTAACAATAATATACTATATTAATTTGATTAATTCTTTAATTAAATATATAATCATGGTAATACTACAGACCAGTGAATAACCATCTTGTTAGTTTATAATATCATGTAAAATGCTACAACTTTCATTCTCAGAGAAGTTATCAATATGGAAAAACCAAACAAATTAGTGAGGAATATTTGACCTTGAATGCAAGCTGACAAGGGAGACCGACCTTGGAAGGTAGTGAAGGGTTTATATTAATTAATAACTAAATTTTATCAATCTAATCATCAAGATCATCCAATTAAGGCAAAAGTACACCAACCAAGAAAACCTTTTATCAAAGGCATAAAGAAAGGAGGTGAAATATTATTTGTTCTATTTTTAAGACATCTTTAAAAGAATGTTTTAAGGTGTTTTTTAAACATTGGTCAAGATTTGAGAGTTTATCTAAATTTTTATTTAACTATTGTTTAAAAAGACAAATTAGAGTGTCATTTTAAAGGTTAAGGATGATAAATACAATTGACAAAGAATGAGCTCGTATTTCAAAAGAATAGAGGTTTGATTCTTCTTATTGATGCGAGATATATTTTAGTCGGTGATCATAAATATTTCTATAATTGTTCAAAGAATTTAACAATATGCTATAATCTTACTGAAATGACTGATGTCGAACGCACCTAAACTTTTACAAAATAAAAAAAATGTCGTTTCAAATATATTTGTAAAAGTGAAACAAATAACATAACTCCTAAGAAAAAATAAGAAAAAACTATGAAGGGTGCAACAATGATTACATCTTTTCAACCACCACACCATTGATTAGGCCTGCATTTGTCCTAAACAAAAAGCCAATTTGGTGAGCCACCTTACTCAATTATCAACATTGAATCCTTGTGATGGTCCCCCCATCAAGATTCAGGACCATAAAAGTCAGAACTAATTCCTTCACCTCAAAAAGTTTCATAATGGAACTGGTTCCCATTCTTCTTATTTTAAAACCTTCACAATCTTTAGTTTAAGAGTGGTTGCTACTTGTTAGTTTTTTTTTTTTATTAGCTGCTAACAACAAACTAAGTCAGAATTAGGAAGACTGTGAGGCAAAGTTTATGGCATTAGAAAAATCACTTGAATTAGTGACAGTGCCAACTCATACGTGTGCCTTTATATTGCGTTTGACAAAGTAAACCACAAGTCACTTTCCACCCAGCTGCACTTGCATGCCAAATTATTGAGAAATTCTTAAATGTTCCGATGGTATAAGAAATTTCTTCCTCTGTTCTATTTATCATTATATGCCTCTACTATTTCATTAAAAAAATGCAGTAAAAGTGAGAAACAATTCTGACCGAGAGATGGTTGAAGTATTAAACGATTAATAAATCAGAATAAGAGCACTTTAACAATAAAAAAATGCGAAACAAGTAGGATTTCTGAGAGTTGGAGGACCTCTGGACGAGTAGGTGAATCTTACCATTGCATTTAATCTACCTATTACGATGTATTCGGTCAAAAACCCTGGTTACGTATCTTTCTAGCAGTGTAGCATTGCTCTTCTCCAAATCATGACTCCAACTCTTCCTATGAAAGTACCAAACCATCCCTCAACAACTGCATGGATTACTTAATTCAAGAATCAGGATCGTGTTGGCCCCATTGTATGAAATTAGACCAGGGGGAGGCCAACAAACAATTAACCGCTTCCACTCTTTTGAAACTGTCACCAAAACAAAAACCAATAACATAAGACAACAGCAAGGACAAAGCTTGCAGTAATCAAATGAACAGGAAAAGGAAAAGTACAACAGAATATTTGTCTTCAGAAACCTCGTTTCCTCTACTCTCATCATGGCCTTGAATATGATGCTTCAACCATGTTTTCTTCTGAGCTTGGTTGTGATTTTGATTTCTTTTTTAGCACCAACTTGCCATTCCCAAACCATTTCTCCTCAGAACATCGAAACTTTCTATCCATATGAAACTTCAGCCTCGGCACCAGCACCGCAAAAGCCTGAGCCACCACCAACACACGTGTTGGCCCCGGCACCGGTGGTAGCATCAAGGAGTACCTCATCGAATGGTAAGATGGCAAAAGCGGTGGCTGCAACCGCTGCAGGCACCGTAGTTGTTTGTGGCTTGCTTTTCATTTTAGGTCGAAGGTGCTTAAAGGCTGGGAGGAGAAAGGAGATAACCAACAGCAATTCTTCCGCCGGAGATAGCCGCGTCGCGCCTCAGGGAAATGTGTTTGAGAGAATCGATGGAAATGTGAAGGGACTTATTGTTGATGAGGATGGTTTGGATGTGGTTTATTGGAGAAAGCTAGAAGGGAAACACACCAAGAATGGTCTTCATAAGGAGGTGTTGCAGAGTCCCAAAAAAACACAAGAAGATGAAGGTAGTCATGAAAGAAATCAGGTGAAGAAATCCAAGTCCATCCAAGAAACCCCTCTACTTAGAGGGCAATCATCAACTTCCCACATAATTCCAGAAGAGGATGAGCCTTACAGAGTGACAAGAATTCCCCCTCCTGCATCACCTGGGGCTGCAGTGAAGGTTAATCAGAAACCAGATTCTCCGACTCCATCATCTACTCCACCCCCTCCTGCTTCGCCATCAACACCGTCCTCCGCAATTCCAAAAGGGAATAGCCCTGCTCCTCTCCCAATCACGGCTAGAAAGAGTCCGGCACCGCCTCCTCCTCCACCAAAGGCAGGCAGTTTGAGGGCGAACTCTTCAGGGAAAGGCACGGCAGAGTCCAGCAACGATCAAGTGACTCTAAAGCCTTTGCATTGGGATAAAGTGAATACTAATGCTGATCACTCCATGGTGTGGGACAAAGTTGACAGCGGATCTTTCAGGTAATCCTGATGTACTAGGTTTTGTAAAATTAGGATGTGTACTTTGATTCCTCCAAGTTTAGATTTTACTGATCATCCAATTATTTTGACTATAATGCTTCAGAGTTGATCAAGATCTTATGGAAGCTCTCTTCGGTTATGTCGCCACCAATCGAAGATCGCCCAAAGGAAAGAGTCCAAGCAAGGATACCACGGCGGCCTCCTCAACAAAAGTTTTCATTCTAGACCCCAGAAAATCGCAGAACATTGCTATTGTTTTGAAATCTCTTGCAGTCTCGCGAGACGAAATTCTCAATGCACTCATTGATGGTGAAGGCCTTAATGCAGATACCCTTGAGAAGCTTTCTAGAATTTCTCCAACAGAAGAGGAGCAATCCCTTATCCTCGAATACAAAGGTGACCCTGCAAGACTTGCTGCAGCTGAATCTTTCCTGTATCACATCCTCAAAGCTGTTCCCTCGGCGTTTAAGCGCCTGAGTGCCATGCTGTTCAGGTTGAGCTATGACTCCGAGATTCAGGAAATCAAGGAATCTCTGCAGACCCTTGAACTGGGGTGTAAGGAGCTTAGAAACCAGAGAATCTTTGTGAAGCTTCTTGAAGCAGTGCTTAAGGCTGGAAACCGTATGAATGCAGGAACTGCCAGAGGTAATGCTCAAGCTTTCAACTTGGCATCTCTAAGGAAGCTCTCTGACGTCAAGAGCACCAATGGAAAAACCACATTGCTTCACTTTGTGGTTGAAGAAGTAGTCCGTTCCGAAGGAAAACGCGTGCTTCTTAACCGTAACGGCAGCTTGAGCCACAGTAGCAGCAGGAGCAGCAACAACAGCATTGAAAACTTCGATGATAACAATGCTGTTTCAAATGATCAGAGAGAAAGGGAATATACAACACTAGGATTACCAATCGTAGGAGGGATCAGTTCCGAGTTCTCCAACCTTAAGAAAGCAGCACTTGTAGATTACAACACCTTAGTCGGTTCAATCTCGGTCCTCTTGACCCGGTTGCTTGAAATTCGAGAAATCATTTCCCGAAGTAGAAATGGTGAAGGAGGACATTTTGCGAAAGAAATGGATCATTTTATTCGAAACGCCGAGGAGGAATTGAAGTTAGTGAGGGAGGATCAAACAAGGGTAATGCAGCTTATCAAGAAAACGACAGAATACTATCAAGGAGGAGCTTCAAGAGACACTGCAGAACACAATCTTCAGCTGTTTGGCATAGTGAATGATTTCATGGGAATGGTTGATCAAGCCTGCATTGAGATTGCGCGCAATATGCAGAAGAGGAAGACACACAGGGCAAGTTATGGCTAATCAATCATCATAAGAGGCACCAGCAGAAAGGAGTAGTGAGGTTTTCAAACTGCTGGTACATATATCATGCCATCATAACTCTAGAAATGGAATAAGTGATTCAAAATATGATGAGGGGTATGTAAGAGCTGCATATAAAGAGTTCTGAATCATAGGAGTTTGTTGTTTCATTCAAAGGCTTAATTATTGCAGTACTCAAATTATGATGGCATCAGAATAGAGAGTTGGGAATGGCCTGCTACTCAAAAGACTAGTGCTACAAACCATGAGGTTCAGAAATACTGTGAAAGCAGGCTCTATTTTTTTTCTTTTAATTTTTATCTGAAAACATCTTTATGGTGTGACCATTTTTTCCACTATTGAATTTCTTAATGTACTTTCAATGTATAAAAAATTATAGCCCTAGAGAAATTTGAAGTCCGTGTATATGATTGTTGGATTCTTTTAGCATAGCTTGGTTGGCCCTTTCTGGTTGTCTGTTGAACAGTCTCATGAATCATGATTTTTTTTTTAATTTTTTAAATTTGATCTAAATGGGTTGTTTTCTTTTTTAATTTTTTTTTTATTTTGATATTTTTCAAGATAAGAGCATAAGAAGCCGAAGTCGTTGACTTGGCATAGATCACAGGTCACAAGGGAACAGGTCTATTGCTGAATCATTTTAGACCAGAGTTGGCTTAAAGAGCCACTACAAATTATGTCATCAATAATGTTATTTTTTCTTATGATTTTTGTATTTTATTTTTTTGTTGTCCAATAGGCAGGTGGCTTTCACCTCTCAGTGACAACACAATATAAAGAAACACAGGTTACCTCTAACCATATATAAAGAAAGTTACCTAACACTCAGATGGAACTATCTGTTCAATTGTCCATAGTGTAAGTGGCAAGAGTTGTTGCTTGTGATGGAGATGAATGATGCAACCAATTACATGAAATGTATGCGTTTCTCACATCACAGATATTATTATAATTATACAATATTATTTTTCTCATATACTTCCTAGGAAGGGTGTGTGGATGAAGAAATTTATTATCAATAATGGATGGTTCACTCCTTCCTCCGCCTACTACTACTACTATTACTCACATTGTTCATAAGCTCCTACAGTCCTATATAACTAGATTATTTGTCTCCTTGTTGCACACTAAACTAAAACATTATAGATTGAGTTGTTTCCACAATCATTTCCGATCTAACTTGCCATATCTGATGTATTTGATCTCTTCTTTTTCTCTTTTTCTAACCCCTAAAGGGGCTACCGCAGTTTCTCATTCTTTATATCCCCCTGCATAAGTAGACAAGACAAAATAATAGTTAATGTGCAGAAATTTTTCATAGAGTAGATGAATATAAAGTATAAACAGTTCGTGGTTAGCTACAATACAAATTATTGAGAAAATAGCTCCTATGTCAGGGCTACCCCCATCTTTTTGCCGGTAGGCATATTTGACTATTTGTATGTAATTATTGATATTGCATTACAATGATATTTTTGGAGCTGTAATTATTAACAGAAAGGGATCAGTGCTAAAATGCCCCCAAAGAAGCAGATATATCATGCATCAGGGCTCATGTAAAGTGTTAAGAATAATTTAGTATCTTAGATTTATTTCTAATTGATTTCCTCTTGATTTAATTTGATTATTGTCATTATTACTTTATTCTCTACCTAACCTATAAATAGGCGTTGGCTCATTTGTACCCATATACAACTCTGATAATATAACACATTTATTTTTCTATTTTCTATCTATTTCTTGTATTTTTCGTGCCCCTTTAACTCGTTCACTCAAAATGTTTAACATAAAGGAACATAATAAGCACAACCTTAGAATGGAAAATAATCTGAAGTCTGAATGATTGATTATCTATAAGAAAATTAAAGCAGAATCTTATTTCAGTGCCCCTTGGATTTTGCATTTGAAATGAATTGATGAAAGCTTAAGGACATTATTTAGATGGCTCGATGGGCAACAGTAGAAGATAATGACTGATAATATATGTACGCAAGCATTTACATGATTATATCATATAGGTAGTGTAACATCCTCAAAATGATGTTTGAATGTGGAATGTGGACTACAATATAAACTTCCATCATTATCTCTAGGGTGACCCACCAACTACAGAACCACTATGCTCATTTGGCAGAAAATAGGTTTACTTGTTACAGCAAAACAAGACAGCCGGGTCCCACAGGTGCTCCCTAACTTGACCACATGACTACAGTACATAAGTTTTTGACTAACTTGGATTAAAAGTTAAGTTCAACCATCAAGCACAAATGCAAATAAATTAGCAGATAAACGTCAACAAACTACTTTTCGTACAAGGAAAAGATGTCATAATTAGTCTGCACCCTGCTTGTTAAAGTGGCAATTGATGAAAGTGCATACCTTTTCTGCTTGGGTTTTTGATACTTTTTGACCCCGGTAAAAAGCCGGCAGTGGTGTGGCTTTGAAATTATGCTTTAGCTTTTCCTCCTGTGACAAGGAAAACAACATTCAGACATGCAATCTGTGTATGTTATATAGATGATAATAGCAATAACCAACTCATAACTTTAGATCATCCATTCCATACAATTAATCAATTAGCTGTTATCTCTGATGCAATAGAAATGTCATCTGGGGAAAAACTGAAAGAGTACCTTTGACTTTGAATGAAGACGGCTTCTCTCTACCTCTTTTGCATTAGATTTTTCCTCTATTTTTCTTGGAGACTGATTAAAAGCAATAGAACAAGGAGCAATTTGGTCAGTACAAATAAAAGATTAGCTTCAAAATCTAAATGATATCACAGGCTATGAATGGCATAGACATGCATCAAGAGTCAGCCCATACCTCTTTTCCTTTCTCTGCTCTAATGTCACCTTTTGGCCCAAAAGTAGTTCGGACAACATTTCCACTTCTTTTATCCATATTTTCAACCCTACTTGCCCTATTTAACAACAAATTCAAGAGGGTCAAAAGCAAGAAACTGAACTCTTTATACTTTCATGATAATGGAGTTNGGGGGGGGGGGGGGGGGGGGGGGGGGGGGGGGGGATCAATAATCTTTATGAATGAGCACTTATGTTGCCTTTCATGTTCCCCATACAAGCCATTCTCACTTCCTCACTTTTATTTATCCAGCTATTGTTTTAATTTGTTCCATGTTTTCTCTACATTATCGACATTTAATTCAGTATCATGAAAAGGGAAAAATCCTTTGGTAAAAGTGGACTGCAACCTGGAAACATGGCATGCAGACAACTATATTTGTGTAAAGATAGAAACCCCGCACGCAATTAGATGCAGTTAAAAGGATGCGCAAAATTTGATAGAATTATGGGATAACTGCAAGTACAAGGTCAAAAATTAAGAAAGACAATGATGAGCAGAAGTACATTGCATCAAATCCAGCAGTAGCAAGCCAGGAAGCTCCAATTGAATACAAAACAAAAGTGGTTTTCACAGTACTGTCATATGGCTTAATTCCAACCTTATTCCTCTACCCCACTTCCCTTTATTAAAAAGGATAAATTCCCATCGAATTCACAAGATATGTTGTTCAGAAAATAAAGTCATGTCAAATTTTATAATGTTAATAACCATGATTTGGTCCACATGACAAATTACTGCCCATGCTTCCATAATTATTTGACATCTATCTGTGGTTTACTTGATTATAATTCCCCCAAGGAAAATCATCAAAGAAAAACTTGGTAGTCATAAGCATGCAATCATATTCATAAATAATCATGATGAGACTTAAGATGCATTGTTAGAATGAAAGAGACTGCAAAAAAAGGATTCATAAAATACATCAAGTAAATGAGGCGGACAAAAACGAAAACACAATAATAACGCAGATTCAAAAACTTACAGTCCATTTTTTTTTCGCAACCCAGATGTTGGAACCCTTGGGTCCGTCCCCCTTGAAGGAACCTGCCCAAGAAATACATTGGCAAAGATTCTCAAACAAAAGAGTTTTTCTACATGTAAAATATGACCATTTATCAACAATAAATAGTTATGTTAGATGTTTTTCTAAAATACCTGTCTTTTTACCAAAGATTTGTCCCCACCAAAAGATTTTGACTGGCTGAAATTGTTCTGGAAAGTCTTAAATGCTCGTTTGACTATGTCCTTATCCCCCATTTTCTCCATAATGAATGATTTCCTCATTTCGGTATTGGGAGCTGGATCAGGTTTGCTTGGATCCAAGCTGAGGGACATGTGCAAAGATTGGTTGAGAACTTTTCTGTTTTCCCCAGTGGAAGTAACTTTTCTCCCTGATAAAGATGGAGAGTTTCCCCTTTTCGTTGAAGAAGCAGATGCCTGTGTTTTGGTGGGAGTTGATGTAGGCCTCGAACTTCTTGGCATGGAGATTGGGGATGCCTTAGATGCAGGTGGCACCGATTTCTTCTTCAACTTTGTTGCATTGCTTTCCTTGTTCATAGGCTTAACCTGTCCAAACAAGGTGGTCAACGAATAATCTTTTTAACCAATTGATTTTCCAATAATGACAGAATTTGAAGGATACACAGGTTAAAGCATACCTTCTTAGATGCCTTTGGATAATCTAACTTCACCTCTTTTGCTTCAACTTCTGAAGTCTTTGCAGATGTCTCGTTGTCCACAATCTGCGAAATTTCCTTCACATCTTTGGCTTCTGTAGTAGGATTTTCTTCTTGCTCCACACAGGGAGCTTCTTCAGGTTTATCTTTCTGGGAACTATGTGATCTGCTTTCCATTTCTTCATTCCCTCCCTCAATCGATGGATTTTGACAATCTTTCGAAACCGCAACATGATCCTCCGAATTGTCCACACAGGTCCAAATGACCTCACCAACTGAACTAGTCTCCTGCTTATTATTAACCCCTTCAATGGAACCTTGAGCGATATATTCATCAAAACCTGCATCAGCCCCACTAGTGCTACAATTCAGATCTTCGCCATTCCGGTACTGTGATCCGAAAGGATCTTTCTCTGTTTGCTTCTCCTGAGCCAGCAATTCAGCTTTCCGGGCCGCAATGCTCTTGTAATGGGCTTCAAAGTATGCCTTCTTCTGCGCAACCGATCCAGGAGTGGCGCACTTCTCAACTTCCTCCAAGTACTTGTTCGGCGAGAAAGCAGACCATTTCTCCCAAGACAAGGAGTCATTCTCAAATCTGCCAAAAGACACAGACACTTGCAAAGCAGGATTGGAAGCCGCCGCTGTCTCCCCCATCTGCTCACAAACCAGAGAGAAAAAAAAAAACAAACAAAATTAACAAATAAATAAATAAATGTGCGCATAATTACAAGCAGCCAACACTAGAACAGACATACTCACTATAACACCAAAAGAAACAAGCGTTTTAAACAAAATCAACCAACAACATAGATTCAAAAAAGAACAATAATAATAGTTAAAACAAAAAATGAAAAAAAAAAAAGAGCCCATCTTTAATATAAAACAACCTAAGGACAAATGGGTTTACCTTATCTTCAACTATTGGTGCATCCACAACAAAATTACCAGTTACTAGTCACAATTGGGAAATAAAATCATTCTGGAGATCTCAATGGAAGGACCTGAAACAGCGAAAAATTGCTCACAATAGTGACAAAAAGAAGACTTCAATTTTTTTTTGAAAAAAATTGCATCAAATGATGAGTAAAGGGAATGGGAGAGACATATGCATGTGGTGTGAGTGAGTGAGAATTAAGAGAGGCACTGATTCCTCTATACCTTTCCTTCAGGTTTGTGCTTCTTCACCTTTTCCGCTGTAACAACCTCATTTGTCTGCTTCTAGTACTTGAGGAAAAAACTCCAAAACCATAGTAATAATAATAATAATAAACCCAATCATCAAAGACAAAAGCAGCTTCAGCAAAGTGCAAAAAAGTTTCAGGAGTTGTTGTTTCTATTCTAAATCACACCTGTATCATACTTCCCTTCACTTTTATTTGTGATGACAATTTAAGTACCACTTGTTGTTTTGAATGCAGTTGTTAGATTTAGACTTATATGCGATCATAACAACAAGGACATATTAATAATAATTGTGGTTGCACAAAAACACAAAAAGAAGAAAAAAAGAACTTTATAATTAAATGTCGCCAAACGAGATTAGATGGCACTAATTACGGAGACAATAACCATTGACCTATGGTCCAAATCATGTGTCTGAGTGAAGACGGGGGTGTTTTATGAGATTGGATGAAGCCATATGCATATGAGATGAGATTGGAAGGGAAGGGAAGGGAAGGCCCACGTGACCATAAAAGGTGTACAGTGACAAGGGAGTGTGTGTGAAAGGGACATGTTACGGGTCTATACATTAATTATCAACCTCACTTGATCAAACTATCCTAAGGTGCCGCTCTCGGATATTTTCTCCGTCTAATATTATATATTACTTTTAACATAAATATGTAAATTAAAAAGTTAGTCTATTTACGTCCATTTAAAAAAATTATTAAATGTTTAGATCAAATTTTTTTAATTATTTTTATTTTTCACATCATTTTCTTCTTCATTATAACACATGATAAGTTATTGTAAGAGTAAAGTTAAAAAACATAATAATTAATATTCTTTTAATTTAATCAAGTGGTGAATAAAATTTTAAATAAAAAGTGCAATTACCAAAATAATTTTTAACCCTAAACACTAGACAAACCACATAGATTTGGTGTTGTAAGAATTGAACCCATGTCTCAGTGAGATGCGAGCTGATTCCCGATTAACTCTACCAACTATCTCTCACATAATAAAATGATACTTTAAATAATAATGCAGATAATAAGTGTGTTTATTTCAGTTTATTTGTCAAAATAATCCTATTTTTTTACTAAAATAATAAGTTTCATATGTTTGCATAAATTTTTAAAAATAATCTCTATCTAAAAAAAACTATTTTTAGCTTTTTTTTAGCTTAATATCAAAATTCAACTTTTTAATCATTTTCTTTTAAATCTAAAACAAATGCACTCAATATAAAATTAGCAAAAAGATTAGTCACTATGCTTGCATCAGTGGATACCCTGGTCATATACTAAAAAAAATGCACCCAATATAATTAATGTTAAAATTTTAATATATATATATATATATATATATATATATTTACGATAAAAAGAACTCATATTAATCAATACAATCTAACAATCTAGCGGTACTCGATTTTGGATAACAGGAGAACATTCCTTAATCCAAACAATATTAAGACTACAAAAATATTACATGTACACCTAATTTTATACACCTATACACACCATTAATAATGCACAAACTTTATTCTCATGAGTGCACAAACATTACAAACTTATAGATGATATTCTCAATTATACTTAATTAAGTGCACAAACTTTACAGACATTAAAACACAAACTTTATGTATATAAGTACAAGGTGTATGTATGGTGTATATTTTTTGGTGTAGGTGTAGCATGACTCTTAATACTATTACAAGCACATTTAAGGTGGGTTGTCATATTACCTTCCCTCTTACTATGCACAAAGAAACAATGCTAAAAAGCTAGTCCAAAATATTTAATATACTCATGCTTTCGACTATATATTAAGTAGAACACAATTCAAGTAAATATTTTATAATTATGCAATAATTTTTGTCATCTTTAATTTACGAGTTTTAACTCAATTATTTCTTCTCAAAGATTTTGAGTTTGAGTCTCTCAAAGTTTAAAAGAAGTTTGATAGTATACTATTTTATAAAATTATCTTTATTAATTTTTTTATTTTCATATGTTATCTCTAACTATCTCTTCCACTACTTTCATTTAATAGAAGTTTATTAAAAAAAATAATTAATATTGCCTAGATTTTAGAAGTGAACAATTATATCTAAAAAAAATAAAATAAGAAAGATGGCTAATTATTTAAAAGCAAAAATAATGTATATAATTGACCATGTACATCCTGAAACGATGTCTTACTAGTAGGGGTGCCAGTGCATAATGGGCCCAACAGCCCAACGGAGTAATGATGTTTGTTACGTTGGACTTGACTTCAATCTTCCAATCACAAGTCCTTATCTTACCATACACATTTTCATTTTGGATTGCTTTGTCTCCTCAGCATCCTATGCCCTTAAGCTACTCAATTAACTACTACTCAACACCCCCCCCCCCCAAACTTAACACTGCCAAACTTGAAATTAATCTCACCATCCTTCACCTGCTCTCTCTCTCTCTCTCTCTCTCTCTCTCTCTCTAGAAATCCATACTATACACATACTAGCATCACCATATATGTTTGTGTCTCCTATATATAGCTGTTTTGTTTGTTTGGTTTGTTGTAAGGTATCTAAAATGAGAATCCATTTGATTTTTGTCTCTTCATTTTTCACCCATTACTCTTCATCCATTTTATGCCTTCTATTGAAGGTGTTTAAATTTGATTGTCAGGACTATCTCTCTTAAAAAATTTAAGTTGTTGAACGAAGACAATTGAATAATGTTTATATTTAACATGTACAAAGACCAAATTGAAGATGCGCATCCCATTTTGTCACCCACCTGCTTTGTTGACCAGTTTGGCTGCGGAAGCCACCCTCTCCCCAACACAATTAATCTTCTTGGGCCTAACACATGGTGGGACTGAAGTTGGCCCGGTTAAATATGAATACTTTAGTGTAATTATTAATTATTGATTTTAATTTATAGCAATTAAAAGGTACGTAAAAATTAAAAATTCAATGACCAATTATGTTTTTAAGAGATGCATTATATATGTTTCAAAAAGATGGAAGAATTTTTAGTTGTCACCTCATTTTATTTGTGGATTTTATGGGTGGGTAAACCTTCAAATTCATTTTTTTAAGGTTGACAGGTTAACATTATCAGTCAAATTCATTCAAAGTTGTTAGAGCACATGTTTGGAACTCCAAGGGTGTACACAGTGTATGCTATTATGGTGTATGTTGTCTTTCTTCATGTTTTTGCCTTTTTAATACAAACAATTAGTAGAAAAGAAAATTGTCTCCAAACAATAAAAAAATACCAAATTCATCTATAAGGTTGGTATCCGTCCGTCAAATTTGCCTCCAAACTAATTGATGCGAGGGACAAACTTGACAAACGAGTGTCAACTTTAAAGACGAATCCATAGCTTAAAAAATAAACTTTATTAACGCAGTGAATACGAATCCGAAAATTTACTAATTTATTTATGAATTCATCAAGCCGTGTCATTGTGCCTGGTGAGGTAATTTGTGTTCCCTAGGGGCTTGGTGCTGCTAGCATTACCTCAGATATCGTGATCATTATAGTCAATGAGTAATCGCTGTGTGTGGTCTCAAATCTAAATAGCAAGATGCAGGTTCGCTAATAGCATCAATTCCCACCTTTGCAAGCAAGCTACCCATTCCTAGTTAAATGAGAAAGCTGACCCAAAGATACCATAATATATGAATACTACAAAAGAGAAATGAATAAATAAATTATTGAATAAATAAATTGGCTGGTAAGAAGTGGACATAATTGGTAAAAACTAAAAGAACATGTAGAATTATTATGCTTTGCTAGTGATGGAACAAGGAGGTGATTCAATCATGGTTACCAATATGCTTACTGCCTTTTGCAATTACCGTTCCTTGCACTACTTGTTTAATCAATTTTCTGTACGTTTGTTCCTAACTTAAATTGTCGGTAAGTAAAACCACTTTACCCATGAATCTCATCATCCTCAAAACTCCCCTCCCTTCCTGACTTCTACCCCCAACCAAACACATCCTTAAAGTCATAAATTCAATAGTTCTCTTTATAATAAATTCTCAAATAAGTCCTTCACAATTTTATGATTAGAAAAGTTGAACCATCACAAATGTGAAACTTATATTAGTCTCTTATAAATTAAAAAAAACCGGACAAATAAGTCTCAAAGTATTTGCGATCTGAAGGGGTTAATTTATTAAAAAGTTAAATTATGAAGGATTGATTTGTCTAAAAATAAAATTGTGAAAAAATAATTTGTTAAAAAATGAACTAACTTATCTGACTGAAGGATTACGCTATATTTTTTATGTCAGGATATTGTCTTTAATTACTAATGTAATTTGGGTTAGAAACGAATCTACGCAGATTCCTTATCTATTAGTTGATGGGATTTGTTCATTAATCAACAACTTTGGTCCACACAGATATAACATACTAATCGGGCATTTTTACTAGTAACGTTCAATCATCTTCGGAATTTTTTTGTCGTGGAATTCTCTTCGCATACGTCATGTCAAGAACTCTATTGAAGTCGATGTGCATCAAACGAAGGAATAATTGCATATCTAACCATGCTAAACATTTGATTTTAAAAAGGAAACGTAGGGAAGCATAGCATAAACAGAACATTAATATTCATCTCCACGCATCTGTGCTGCTAAATATTACGTACATAGGGGAAGCATAGAGCATAAACAGAAAATTAACACAATCCAAGTTACTAAAAGGCAGAGATTCCAATAGTTCACTCTGCAAACCACAGGGATGAAAATATTGAAAATTGTCGAAAGAAACATGAATTCTTGGTACCAAAACAATGGTTTCAATTGTAACACAACCTGGTGAAATCTTGCCACCAATTGTGAAAAATTAAATTCATTCAAGTTGTAAACAATGCACTCCACAAATTTGCAGGACACCCACTTGCAAAGCATTGTCAATGAAATTATGAAAGTAATGCTATGGCTATTAGCTCCACTCCTCCAAAATTACACGACAAAATGAATTTCACCGCTCATTGTTACTCAAGAATCAATTTTGAATTCATATACAATTAGGGAAAGCTCAACCAACAGGAGAGATGATCCTCTGGCTGTAGAACCTCTTATTTGTTGTAATTTTGACCAGTTTGGAACCAAGGAAGAAGATCGAAAGAAATAAATTCTTGATTACGGCAAAGTAGCTCTAACTTCTTTCCTGTCAGCGCCACATGCCTGCAGTTCAAAATATTTCCAAACATAAGATTTGAATGAAGCACAGCATCTATCAAATCATTAAAATAAGTACAAATTGCTTGGATGAACAGGATATGCATCGCTTTTTTTTTTCATGTAATTTTAAAACAGGAGATCCTGTGTTTTCATGCGTTGAGACTTGAACTGCCTAAAAACTCAATCCAACTATCTATGTCCTACTGTAAATTAGAAAGTCTTTCTTTTAAGTAAAAGACTGCCAATTTTGCCATACATAATTTGATTTGCTTTTATTCAAATTCATGGTATTTCTAAGGAAATAGATGAAGAACAATGGATAATGACTAGGATGAAATAATCATTACCTCAACTCCAAAACCTTTAACATACACATTGGTAAATAGATCTGATGGCTCTGGCACTGGACTCTCCTGGAAATTAGAAATGAACACAAGAAATTCTAAGAATGTATACCATACGGGAGATGCAAACATATGGAATACCAAAAATAGAAGGAGAAGAATAAAAAAGTTTAGCTATGTTTTTAACCTTTGCTTTGGCAATGGCATCGTCAACTTCTTTTCTAATTTCCTTTTCCATGTCCTAAAATAAAAAAGTGAATGACATCTTCAGCATAAGTTCCAATATATCATCAAAGCACTTGTTTGACAAGCTAGAAACTGTTCAAAGAAATAAGCATGATAGACAAAATAGTTGATAAAATCCACTGGGCAGAAAACTGTGAAACTTATCAAAAAACTGGAAAAAAACCATGCAATGCCATTTGTGATAACCAAACCTGGTCATTTTCATCAAACACATTGCAGAAATAATTAAGGTAGAATAAAGCACAGTTGAACCGAACAACAAAATATAAGTCAACTGACCCGTAGTGACCTATGAGGACTCAATATAGCTAAAATAATATAAAACAAAACAAATGTATAATTCATGAAAAAAAGTCAAAAATTATATAATCTAAAAACATCAAATCTGTTCAAATATATATGTCCTACCATCATGCTGAAGAAAATAGTTTCTATTCATGAACATGAAAAAAAGAAAAGAAAAAACTTGTCGCAGTTATCAAGATGAGAGTAAGAGTATTTTATAAAAAACAAACGCAAATATATCACATTACAAAATTGAAATGATCAACCATGAATTAAACCTTCATTCAATCACCTTTAGATCCTTCTCTGTAGCAATGTCATGAGACATTAACAACTTTCTTACTCTCTCAACTGGATCACGCTCCTATAATCACATTAGAAAGAGAAAAAATGAGAGTGAAATCCATATTTGAAAGGAAAAGAAAAATGAGAATGAACTCCTCAATTTTAATTAGTTATTTTGATCAGTTTTAGTAGGATGTTTGACGCCAGTGAGAGTAAAATACCTGTCTCACACCAGAAATCTCATCACGGGTGCGATATGTGCTGCCAGGATCAGACATGGAGTGGCCATGGTATCTGTATGTGTCCATTTCAAGAATCTGGACATAATAATCAATATAAAGAAATCAACCAAAATCTAAAAGAATTAACATTGATAATTTAATCAAACTATACAAATTCCAGCAAGTTCTAAAACCTAGCGATTTGAATAATATTATAATATAGGAATTCTCTTCCTCTAGGCAATCAATGTAGACCATAGGTCGAACAAAAATATAAGGCAACGGCTAGATGACTAAGTCACACAGCCTTAACGTACATTTCCAAGAGCAGGCATAGATCACAACAAATCTTCAAAAGTATGCCCAGTTAACATGAAAACCAAATCAAATACTAAAAACGAGTGAATCATGCTCATTGCCGACAAGAAAAAACCAGATCTCTTTTCCTGTTGCCCAAAGATTTATAAAGGATGGCAATCATGGCATATATCTACAACATTCTATGGCACTAAATCTAGCCTCATGAGTAATTAAATCTAAAGAGTTTTATCAAGCATCAGTTGACAAACGAACTATCAACTTATAACATCCATTGCTAATGCTAAATTTCCAATAACTAATTCTGGAAAGGAATTCAAGTATAAATAACAGCATTTAACTTTACTCACAATGGGTCCATTCTTCAAAGCATGCTCCTTCGCATATTTGCAAGCCTGTTTCACAGCAAGAGCATCCATGCCATCTACCTGTACAAAGTTTCATTCACAAAACTTTCAGAAACATTGCTAAGGAAAGACTACAATGCACATTCAATTTGAAAATGTATAAAAGCAGAGACGGACATAAAAACATATACACACTCATACACATAAAATATGTACTTAAAGCTAGACAAGCACTTATATGTCTGACCAAAACGGGCATCAAATGTAGCAACCATAGTTTTACAAACTTGGACATAAGCACGAAACGAGGAGAAGTACCCAAGGAAGGAGGCAAAAAGCAGAGTCCAATGACAGAGGCATCCACACAACAACAAGAAAAACATCATGCATACCATGTTCTATCCCTCAAAACCTCATTCATACTCTTAAAATGTCTGAGAAAGAAATCAACATAGAGATGCTTATTTTAAAACAAAATAACATAAAAGAAGCAGTGGTCCATAAAAAATGTTACCAATTTATATAACTTTGTGGTCATTTTTTAATCTATATGATTAAAGAATTTAGTAATGTACACATCCAAGGCAAGCTAAATTAAGCAAATAAGCAGAAAATGCACAATATTGTAATGGCATTTGCACGATACATCATGTCAAAAACTTTTAGAAAAACCTTAAGCATATAAAATCATCAGTTTTAGGGGCTGCTATGCCCCGTTTAGCTATTCCTGTGTAATTTCATCTTCAGGCTTAGGCCCCCCGTTTGTATACCCCAAAAGAAAAATGAATCGTGTTTCAGAAACACACTGCCTGAAGAGTCCTTTCATGAAAAAGGATAAACGGTAATTAGAAAACCCAATACTAACTCTGTTTCAACCACAAGCTACACAAAAGTGTATCAACAACTAAGCATTTATCTAACTTTCCTTGGTAATCAACCAGAATCCAGTTTCACGTCTATCCTTTCAACTAAGGTGATGATACACATCTTCATAGTGAAAGAACTATGGCATTCCACAAGCAACATAGCAATAATTTCAAAGATGCATAATAAAGATGACACACACAACAAAACAAGAAAAACACAAAATACTGCAGTGACATTAATCAAATTGCTCTGAGTCTCACCTTCAATCCAGGAACATAATCCCCTCGCTTGTAGTATGCAGGACTCTTGGCAGCTCTCCACTCGGCAGTCCCCATCCCATCTGTCACATCAACCAAACCAATCATTGCCTTTACATAAACTTTACAAAATAAACACACTTTCAAGATAAACTTTGAATTCTATTTTCTTTCTGGAAACTAATCCGCACAAGCGATACAAACTCACCAAGTAATTTAAATAGAATAAATTTGCTTTGCTTCATTTAAAAAAAGAAGAAGAAAAAAACACAAACCGACTCATCACAGAACAACAAACCCTAAATCCATAAACCCCGCCACCACTCACAATGATTATTCTCGCAGACCAAGATAGCAGGCAAATCCCAAAGCGCAGCAATGTTCAGCGCCTCAAACAACTGCCCCTGATTCGCGGCACCATCACCGTACATCGCAAACGTCACATTCTCATCCTTCGAGTACTTCTGAGCAAAGGCCAACCCGCAACCGAGCGGAACCTGAGCCCCGACGATGCCGTGTCCGCCGTAGAACCCGGCCTCCTTCCGGTAAAAGTGCATGGAGCCGCCCTTCCCGTTGGAGCAGCCGTCGCGGCGGCCCATGAGCTCGGCGAAGACCTCGACTAGGGTACCGCCGCGGCTGAGGAAGGTGCAGTGGTCGCGGTAGGCAGTGATGATGCAGTCCTTCTTGGTGATGGCGGCGTCCATTCCGACGGCGACGGCCTCCTGGCCGTCGTAGAGGTGGCAGAAGCCGCGGATGAGCTTGGCCTTGTAGAGGCTGTCGGCGGCGATCTCCATGCGGCGCATGACGGCCATGTCGCGGAAGAAGCGGAGGAGCTCGGCGGAGGAGGTGGTGATGGAGGAGGAGGGAGGGTCGCAGTTGTGGGCGGAGGGGACGGAGATCTCGACGGTGATGGAGTCATCGCCGGCGGCGGTGGAGGGGGCGGAGGAGAAGGAGAAGAGGGAGCGGGAGGAGGATGAGATCGGTTTCAGGAGATTGGATCCAGAACGGGTTGAGGAAGCCATTAAGCGTGAGAGAGCCATTTAGATCTGTTTGAGAAAAATTCAAGAGAGAAAAAAAAAAAGAAAAAAAAAAAAGAAGAAGAAATTAGGTGGGAGGTAGAAGAAGGGGATGTGGATAGGTGAGAACTGAGGAGGAAGAGACGACGGACTGAGAATGGTGTGATTGGGGAATTTTGTTCGCCGTAATAATAAAAGCACAAAGTACGTCTATTTTTTATTTTTAAATCTATGATTCTTTTTTTTTTTTTTTCATTTTTTGACCAATGAACGTGGCTATGTGAGTTCTCTGTCGTATTGTAGCCGCCACTTGTTTAAATTGCGAAAAGATATATGATAGTAACGTTTATAAATCTTTCTTCTTCTTTTTTTTATCAAGATGAAAATAACATGATATATTCATCATTTTGACCAGTCATATACACGAGCCAAACCTTCTCATTTTTACCAAAAAAATTAAAAGGCGACTATCTTGATTTTTTTCCTTTTAGGTTAAAGTTTATAAATTATATTTTTTTCTTGCATCTAAAATGTACATTATTGATAATAGTGATTAATCCCTTTGCAATAATTAAATTCACACAAAGTGATAAATTGTTAATTAAAAAATGTTTTTCATTCTCATAAATGACTATAGAAGTCACACTAAAATATTTATAAATTATGTGATGAGGGTTAAAAATATTGTTATGATTTTTTTATTCTGAATTATTCAACATATTTTGGAACATTTTGTAGGGCTATATAGTGTTATATGTTGCTGATTATTGAGGGATTTTTTACTTGTTTATGGGGCTAAAGGTGTTAAATTCCCATAATATGGTGTAGAAGAAAGAATTACGGATGTATGGTTTTTTTATCTGAAATCTCCACAAACTGTGGAAATTTCAGAGATCCTCTTTTTTTTTTTTAACTTTTTTTTTCTGAAATCACCACATACCGTGGAGATTTCAGACTTTTTCAATTTTTTTTTATTTTAACAGGCTCTGAAATCTCCACACCTTGTGGAGACTTTAGGGTTTGAAATTGCCATACCTCGTGGAGATTTCAGAGCCTGAAATTGCCATACCACGTGGAGATTTCACAGTAGAGTAAAAATATATTTAAATTCGGCCTATAAAAGGGAAGTGAAGATTCATCTACAAACATATACAAACTTATTTGTTCATGGAAAATCTGGGTGCCTAGGTGCCTCTATAGGGGTATATCTGTTGGGTGCCCTAATATTCTGGCGGTCACGAAGAGTTTACCGTATCACTGTTACAATTTGTTTGAAAGGAAAAAAATATTAATTTAACTAATAAAAATTAGTTCAAACTACTACAATGAAAACCAAAAAAAAAAAAAAACCAAAATTTATCATATTATATATCTTTAACAAAATAAACCAAAATTGATTGCTATTTTTAATTATTTAAAAATGGAAAAAAAATGACAGATATTTCCATATGCATTTGAATTACCATATAACTAAAAACCAAAAATAAAAACTAAAAAATAAATAATAAAAGGCAACAATAAAAAAAACATACCACTTAAAATTAAGAAGGTCTGATGGAAAATTTTTATAGAAGAAACAATATATATAAAATTGGTGGGGATAGAGTGCAGTGAGGAAGAAGAGCTTCACAAGAAGTGAGGGAAGGGAAGAAGAGAAAAAAAAATGAGAAGGGGAGGAAGAAGGGGGGATTCGGTCTTTGAAGGAAGGAGGGGTAGTTAAAATAGTTAAAATGCATGGGGAAGGAGGACTACTGTGGTGGGCCACCCACCTCTGAAATCTCGACAACGTGAGGAGATTTCAGACTGAGATTCCCACGCCCCTGCCGCGATGTCACGTCCGTCCTGCAGCAGGTCCCACGCATACTTTATTATTATTTTTTCTCCTGACATACTGAAATCTCCATCCTCAGTGGAGATTTCAGATCCTCCACCCACATTTTAGTAATTTTCTCCCCAGCCCCATAAAACTGGATTATGCTTTGCATAATCCCATATATATGTCATTACCCCGATTATTGACATATGTTGCCTTTTATTTGTACTCAATGGGGATGTTTGTGGGACATTTCAAAAATTGAAGAAGTAATAAGTAAATATAACAGAGACCAGGTTTAAATTATTATTATTTCTTTAATCAAAATTATTGTTTGTTAACAAACAAAAGTATTTACAATTGATTGTTATTAGAACTAATTTCAGACTAAAATATAGTTTTAGAAGGAAAAAAAACTGATTTAAAGTCAGTTTTAACCGATTGTAGATTTTATTTTATTTTTATTTGTTTTAACTCTTACCTTATCTTTTTCCAACAATTTAAAAATAAACTAAACTTCTGTCAACAATTTAAAAAAGAAACTAAACTGATTTTTAAATTATTTTCAAAATCAAACATTATCTAATTACAAACTAGCTCATCTTTATATCGTTTAAGATAATTAGATCTATTTTATATATTATGATAACTTGGTTTTCAAATACACAAACACCCACTACTAAAATCTGTCTTAATTGATTCTAGATTTTCTCTGTCTAAAAACTACTTCATCTTCGTCCAATACTTTTAAAAAAAAAATTAGTCAAATTAATTTTTAAGTTAGTTTCAAACAAAACTTTATTTAATTATAATTTTTTTTACCATAAAACTTGGTTTCCCAAGTTTCCAAACACCCCCCCTAAAACTACTGTAGTCTTTGGTACTTGAATACATCAAAAAAACTTCGAGATACCAAAGGCACTAGGCACGGAAATGTGACAAGGATCCATAGCCACTCAAAGGTTATCATGCAATTCTGAAAATGAAAATCTAGGAAGGAGGTCAATTGTGTGGTGAAATTGCTTTTATCCGGTGGTCATGCAATGTAATGACCCAGTTTTAATGATGGGAAAAATAAGTAATTTTGGAAGGGTTTAAAGCTTTTATACGTGTGTATGGAGATATATGTGTAGGTTAAATTGTGACAGATGTTTGTTTAATTTTGATTTGGAAAAGCAAAATTCATATAGAATAATTCAGGTGCATGAGTGGCATGGCCTATGTGTTGCTTTCGGTGTTCTGTATGTATTTGAGATGTGTTAGGGACCATAGGATAGTTTTGGGATCAAAAGAGTTGAGTTTGTAACACTTAAAATTCGGTTAAGCCTATTCCATGGCAAACCAATCAATTGCACCATTGCTGCGATTGATTGTTTTGCATCAAGGAGACTACAATCAATTGCAACCTCTTTGCAGTTGATTGTTTTGTTCCAGGAGGGTTGTAATTGATTGCCAGTGTGTTGCAATCAAGTGTTCTGCAACTTCTGCATTTTTAAACTCGCGAAAGACTCAGTTTTTACCTGAGCCTCTCTCTCTAACCGCTCTCTTTTCTCTTCCTTCTCTCTAGAAACTCAAAACCCTAACTCAAATTCATCCTTAAACCTTTCAAATTACTCAAATCTCTTCAAATACCTCACTTTCTCATTATTATCTTCATCATCCATTTTCCTTTCTCTCTCTAGAATCTCCATTGGTGAGATTTGGAGCTCTTGGAGGAGACCCACGGTGAGCAATTTAAGTTTCTCTCTTCAAATGGTCATCAAAAGTAATTTATTGGTCCTCAATCTCATTGTTGTCGGATTCTTGAGTTGTTATTCTGTTTGTGTCAAGATTGGGGGTTTAGGTTAAAACCCTAATGAGTTAGATTTTACTCTAATCATTGTTTAAATTTTCTAATCCATGTGTTATTTTCGTGTCTCTGAAGTTGTGGCATCTCCAATGTCGATTCTTGGTTCGGTAGCTTGAGGGATTTGTTCTTTAGTTCATAGAGACTAGTTTGTGAGTGGATTTCTGTCTATAGCTTGTCATATATATTTTTGTGAGATATGTATGTATATGTTATTATGAAAATGTAAAATGAAGGCATATGGTCGTTTGTTAAGATTTGTGAAAATAATGGGTCAAAGTCATAATTGTGGTTTTTCTTTGTGCATGAGATTTTCTTTTTATAAGGACAAAGAGGATGCAAGATTTGTGAAATGTATTTGATAAAAAAAGATTTGCTGAAATGCTTTTAAGAACGATTTTAAAATTCTAATGCCTACCCAAAAAGTATTGGTTTTGTTGATGGCCTGAGGGGCAATGGTTTGATTTTACAAATATTCCTGTTTGAATTTCCTGGGAAGTCATGGATGTGGTTTGTGAAAAGATTTTGGAAATGGGGAATAGGTTCCCTATGTGGTAACGCACACCTAATTTATTCTGTTTGAGAGGAAATTGTTTCTATTCTATTTTCTAGGACTAGGTTGTGAATGAAGTACTTATCAAGATTTGTAGCTAATGACAATAGGCACTGGACATGGTGCACCATAAGTTAGACCCTAACTAGTAAGGATATAATTATACTAGCTCAGAGCGTTAGGCCAAAGTTACCGATTTTATGATTTTCCATACTCATGTTGAGAGAAAATGCCTAACATGTTGTTTATGTCTATTTTCTGGACTTCGTGCCCAAATGGGACATTGTCTGTATCTAGCGCCTAACATGATGGAATCTATATGGAATTAGAAATTGAATTGATAAGAAATTTTTTTTTGAAAGAAATGTATTTTTTGTATAAATTGTTTCTACGGATTATGTAGATAAGTTGATTTATTGTTTGTGTATGGTTTTACAGTTTCATGGATAAACTAAGGTTTTCTGGTTTGAGAAAGAAAAAGTATTGTAAAGATTCGTATTATGTTTCCATATATAATTATAAATACACACACATATATATATGTGTGTGTGTAGTTTCGATGATCTTGTCTCATCCCTGTTATAGACTTTTACCCTTCACTGAATCAATGGGCTTACCCCTCATAATCATTCCGGTTCAAGGTTTTGTTCTGTGTGAAAGCTATGGCTCGGTGGAGTCATATGTGGTGGGTCCAATATGAGTGGGTCCTTTTGGCTTCGGGTGGTTTATTTTGGCAAAGTATCTAGAGTGTCTATAAAGTGCTCTATTTGTTCACAAGTAGGGTCTTCGCATCTATTGTGTGTTGTAGTGTGTTTGTAAAGAAAAAGCATTTTCTATAAAAGTTTGTATATATTTTATTTTATACGTTGAGATTTGTTGGATTTCTGGTTTCATTTATATTTCAATTTTTGTATTGGAAAGCATTCTAAGAATATGCATTGATTTTGTTTATGAATAATTATATTGGCGGGAAATTGTATTTTGGAGAATATATTATTTTCATGGAAAATTATGTTCGTTTTGGTATTAAATTATCGGTCAGATCTTCTAGGGGTCGTGATCCTCTATGCGCTAATCGCGATTTCAATTGGGTCGTGACATACAATATGCAGAAGTTGGTACACTTAGAAGAACATCAAAGACACTAGAAACACGACCTCCTATCATCTAGTGGTAGAGAGGTCCTTATTAAAGCAATTCATATGACCACCCTCATATACTTCGTGGGGTGCTTTCGTCTCCCTGATACACTATTAGAAAACTCTCTACCGACGATTTTTATCAGTGGATATATCCATCAACATTATCGACAGATTTTATGCCTCCAATCCCCCAGTAAATGCTTTTCACGTGTATTTTGGCGAAAATCGCCATATCTGCCAATGAATAATTATCCGCCAGTATATATTGGCGCAAATTAGCGCCAACATGTTACCGACAGATATATTTGTCGGTAACAATTTAGAATTTAGAGTTTAGGGTTATTAAAATTATTGTTTATATTTTTCTCGTTAATAAGATAATACGACATGAGCATATTACAAAAATTTGACATACAATGTACCTAACCAATTATGAGACTCATGTATGGTCGAAACATTATAGGCAATATGGAGCTTTAATAATTCCACATACAAATAGTACCAAATAATAATTATCATATGGTTAATAATTACCGAAACGACGTGGAGAATTTGTTCTGTGACACAACACTAAGCATATACATCAAATAGACATAATCGTGTTAATTTCATTCTTGTGAGGAATAACTGGAAGTACAAGTACTTACTTTACTTATTGTTGGTAATGTGTGTGTTATTGATGATCTCTCTATATATATTGATGTTTCTTTAAACATAAGACCATAGGATAATAAAATTAACTTTAAACAATTTATGAGACCCCGTAGTTGCATAGGATTAACTTGTTTAGGGTTTAGGGCTTAGGATTATTACTAGTGAATTTATCTTCCAAAAACAAAATATATTGTTTTGTTTGTCAAAGTTGTTGACATATTGCATTTTACCGGTGGATAAATCCCCCAATAACCAAAATTTCAAAATTGGCAAGATTTTTGCCCAAGTAAAATGCGTTGTTTCACTTAATATGTTTACTGGAGGATAAATTCGCTAGTAAAAAATATGGAACCCTATTTCGCAAATCCTCTTTCTCTTCCTCATTTTCTTCTTCTCCTTCTTCTCTTGAATCACTCTCTTCCTTTTATCTAATCTCTATTTACCTTCTCTTCGTTGCTCCTTGATCAGTCGCCTCTATCTCTACTACCTTTGTCTCCACCAAGGTCGATGCCTCCTACTGTTGTTGACTCCATTAAGATCGCCGCCGCCCCAACTCTCGTCTCCACCACTGCCACCCATGGTTATCAAACTCGAGAGTTTAAGTAAACTCGTGAAGCCTCTGTAAACTCGGATCGTAAACTCATACGAGTTTACCTATTATTAAAAAAATATTTTAAAAAACTATTATGCTACAAAAATATATTTAATAAAACTTGAAATTCATAAATACTTTTAACTCCATAACAAAGCATAAATAAAGATGAAATATATGAGTTCTATGTTCAATGCATAAATAATACATAATACATATGTTTGAACCAGAACATATCCTCCTCCACATAAACTTAATGACAAGCAAAATCTATCAACACAAGAGAGGCGGTGTGTTGAGCAACCAACATAGCAAATGTATATAAAGAACAATGTCATTCATTCTTGACAGAAGTAGCCTACTTCAAGCCGACAACAAAGAATTCGGTGATGACTTCGAGGGACACGCCCTTTATTTTTGGAACCTTCAAGAACACAAATATCCAAGAGATGACATACACAACAGCATAAACACAAAGCGAGTATGTAACGATGATGTCTCCAATCTAGAACACTAAAGCACAGATAGCGATGCAGAGGCCACACACCGTGGTGAGAAAGATCTCTAAGCAAAGGATGGAAAATATATGATGGATCAGCGACGAAGCACGATGGAGCACAATTGGCGACGAAGAACAATGGAGGAGCACAACGAAGCACGATGACACGACAGAGCACGATTACAGGCACAATTGTGAATGGTAACTTTGAAACACTCAAATAACCTAAATCTAAAAACTCAGAGAAGTGCAAAATGACATCATTTTTGCAAGCTAAAACGACGTCATTTTGCTTGTTTTGTCCTCCTGCTGTAAACTCGTGAACTAGCCAGTAAACTCGCGATTTTATGCTAGTTCACACGAGTTCAGCCGAGTTTACCAAAAAATGAGTTGACATGCGAGTTAGCTTCATTTTACTACCAAGGAACGTAAACTCGTACGATTTTACGAGTTAAAACGCGATTTTAATAACCTTGCTGCCACTGCCTCCAACGCTGGTAAGTCTCCCTTATCATTTATATATTTTTTATTTTATTTATAAGATAGTTACTGGTAATAGGATAGATGACTGTGGGATCTGAAAAATTGATTGATTATTTATTGTGTGTTAGTGTATATGTGTAAGTGTTAGTGTGTGTATGTACGTGTTAATTATTTTAAGTGTTAGTGTATGTATGTATTGTATGTGTGTGTTTATGTTATTGTGTGTAAGTGTGTTTATGTATTATGTAATTGATTAATTGTTTGTAAGTGTTAGTGTATGTAATTGAAGTGTGTATGTGTGTGATAAGTGTTAGTGTGTGAGTGTGAGTGTATGTGATTAGTGTGTAAGTGTGAGTATTAGTGTGTATATGATAAGTGTGCGTGTATGTGTCTATGTGTGTGGCTTAGTGTGTGTTTACGTTTTTAGTGCTTGTTGTTTATGTCTGTTAGTATATGCGTTATTTAAAGTATGGTTTACCTTTAGATATGGCTTCAGAAAACAATAGAGGTAAAGACAGAACCAACAAAGGTAAAGGCAGGGGAGACGAGAACAATTCCCATGGGTCAACCTTTGCATCGATGCCAACATCAACATCTACCCCCATGTCGTCCATAGGGAGGTTTGTGCTCCCTCAAGGGTACAATATGTCGCCATATTCAAACCCGACAAGCTCAAGGTTTATGCTGACTCCAAGGTATATGCCCTCTTAGGCCAAGTATATGGGTTTCGGGTACGGTATGGCCCCACTCAACTTACGGTATGCCCCCTACGACTATGCGTGGGGTGGGTATGAGGGGTCAATGCGTGGACGAGCTCAAACATACCCCAAAATCAGGGGTGACCAATATGGCCCAATACTAAGGAGACAACTCATCCACGTTGTCCTCCTCCTCTGCTGATTGATCTCGCCCACATGCCACAATTCGATTCTCAACTGGATGTGGGTTCCGCCAGACCAGACTTTTCGCAGGTTTTGTCCAATGACTCTTGCATAAGGATCATCCTAGAGCCCATGGGTACTAGGTAAGTGTTATTATAATTATTTAATTACTTGTTAATTTATTCTTATTAATATTGATTAATTAACTATTGACTATTTGTACTATTTTTAGGTGGTTTCCATATCACAGAACTACTAGGACGAAGCTTGTAACATCCCGCTTTTTCACTGTACGGATAATTAGCGTAATAAATAATTATAGATTAATTAGGGAGGTAAGAAAATTAAATTATTACCTTTAATCCATAAGAATCATCTTTAACCCATAAAAGTAGCAGTCAAAGTTGAGGTTTCGTGACCGGAAAATTTTTCAGAGCCTAAAGCCGAATTCCTGACCAATCGGGATCGGGAAATGACCGTAAACATAAATATTTAATAAATTTTCTAATCATGATTAGAGAATTAAT
>QANU01093570.1:0-24512 GCA_003254905.1 Nissolia schottii | reverse complement strand
TTAGTCATATTTTTTATTTTGTTAAAAAATTTCAAAATGTTTTATTATTTGTAAAAAATAAAAGAAAAAACTATTTGTGGAGGGTATTTTTGTTTAAATATGAAATTGGACTAAATTGTATGTTATTTTCAAAATAGAGGGGAGGAGAGTGTAATATAGTGATTTCTTAGAAGAGGGGAGTGTAATTTACTCTTTAAATTTTATGTTAAAGCCACACTAAATTAAGGTAAATTTCAATTTCATTTTGTTATTCTTACTTAAAATATTCAATATATTCGATTTTTGCATTGATAATGACAAAATCATTAGCCAAATTTTAAATATCAAATTAAATTAAACTAAATTCACTTAAGTATATCCATTTAAGTGAATTGTTGCACATCCAGCAAACTAATTCGAAAGTTTCTTAGTGTTTTATTTCTTTCTTCCTTTTTTTTTTTAAAAATCTTAGTTATAACAAGTAGCTAAGTAAATCATTGATAAGTCATCATAAGTATTATGGAGACGGATCTTCTAAAGTGATGATCTAGTGGGTAAAGTGGGAGATTATACCTTTATATCAATAATAAAGTGGAAATGAGTCACACTTCTCATTTCATTGATCTAATGGTGAAGCCTCTCATCTTCATATTTAAAGTGAAATTCTCACTTTAGGAGAGGTTTTAAATCATATATAAGTAACATAGATGGATATCGAAGCAGATTCATTTTAATTTTGAGAAAATCACTATTTAATAATGGTAATTCAAAATATCAACTGTTATTGAGCACAAATAAGTAATTATGTTTTATCGTTTTGCATATATGTAGATTACAGAATCTGCATGTAAAGTAGAATATTTGGAACTTGGAGGGAGCTCACATTTTCAAGAATTGTGGCATGGTTCAATGCCTATCCCAGACACATGCTTCAATAATTTGGCGTCATTGATTGTAGATGGGTGTGAATTTTTATCGGAAGTACTACCTTCTCATTTACTTCCTTTCTTAAATAAGATGCAAAACTTGGAAGTTCGGAACTGTAGTTCTGTGAAGACCATATTTGATGTGAATATGGGACCAGAACTCCTTGCCCTCCTCCCCTTTTCCTTGAAGAAATTGGTTTTAAAGAAGCTGCCAAACTTGGAAAGTGTTTGGAATAAAGATCCTGATGATTGGGTTCCAAGGGTTCAACTTCTGCAAGAAATAAATGTTGCAGGGACCAAAGCAATTGCGAAACGAACAAATATGGAGTTTACATTCCCATGTTTGTCCTCATTGACTCTATTGGATTTGCCAAAGCTCAAGTGTTTCTACTGTTCACTACTTTGGGTAGAGTTGAAAACATTCACAGGGCAAGATTCACATGTGGAAGATCAAGTCTGTGTCAAAGAGGTACTTAATTTCTTGTTTGGTGATGATAGGACACCATTCCAACATTTTCAATGATCTCATTCTTGGTTTTTTCAATTCATCCTTTTCTTCATTTGAAGCAAAATTTATCTTCAAGGTTTCCCTTAATTACATTATGTTGCTCTATCATGTTTGGCATTATTGATTTTACTTCATTATTGATTTCTATCCCTAGGTTACTCCCAACTTAGACAGCCTGTCACTTGGTNAATCCTTTCTCAAAAATCTAAAAACCTTGAAAGTAGGGAGTTGTTTCCGTTTAAGAAACTTAGTACCATCTTTCATATGTATCTCCAACTTGACACATTTGACTCTATTTAAATGCGATGGTATGGTGCATTTATTCACATCCTCAACAGCTAAAAGTTTGGTTCGACTCGAGAAGATGGACATATCCCTATGTCAATCAATCCAAGAGATTGTGTCTAAAGAGGGAGATGAATCACATTATGATGAGATAATATTTGAGCATCTCCAAGAGTTAAATCTTAAGTATTTACCAAACCTGAGAAGCTTTTATAATGGGAGTTATACCTTAAGCTTCACGTCTTTAGAGATATTGTCCATAGTCGGTTGCAGCGGGATGGATACTTTTTGTGCGGGTACCATAAACGCTAACAAGTTGTCAGCAGTTAGATTCAATTATGGAGATGCTATCCCATTGGAAGTTGATCTCAATTCTACCATACATAAGGCTTTCAAGGAAACGGTATGTATTATTTTCTTTATATTTTATTGATGATAGAAACTCTTATTGAGCCATGTTATTTTATAGAAAATATATTAATACAAAATGAGAATAATTTAGCTAGTTTTCCACCTCATTTTTCAATCCTAACAAAGCCTCTTACCATAATCTCCAATTATCACATGACTTAGTTTAGTAAATCCAAATTTGTCAATTTGTTTTAAAAGCAATAATTTGATTTCATTGGTTATATTATGACAAAACTGAAATTTTTAAATAGATATAAGATGATTCGACGAAAAAGAAAAGGTCAAAATATAATTCAAAGTTTCTGGAAAAATTAGGAGATTAAAATGCTAAAAACCCTATATATTAGGTGGTTGGATTAATATGTCACAACTTACCTTGATATCAAAGATAGTTTTGGAGTAACCACTTAACATCTCTACTAATTATTTTGACGTTTTTATTAAATATTGCTCGTTCAGCTTGTAAAATTTGTTAAGGAAGCAAAGGATTTGAAACTTGTTGACCACCCGGAGGTACATGAAATATGGCATGGTTCATTTCATATCCCATCCAAGTGCTTCATCAATTTGAAGTCCTTGATTGTGGAAAGATGTGAATTCTTATCCAATGTAATACCTTGCCATATACTCGACTTTCTATCTAACTTGAAAGAATTGGAAGTAAGGCAATGCGAATCTGTAAAAGCCATATTTGAAGTGAAAGATATTGCAAAAGACACAAAGAAGTCATCCTTTCACTTGCAGAAATTGACTCTTGAGCGGCTTCCAAATCTGGAACATGTCTGGGAATCAGATCCTTTGGAAGTAATTGGCCTAATAGAAAATCTCCAAGAAGTGTATGTTGATGGATGTGATAGCCTTGAAAGGTTGTTTCCAGCATCAGTGGCCAAAAGTCTTGCGAAACTTGAGAAATTAGAAGTAAAGCAGTGTTGTAGATTGGTGGAAATTGTTGCAAAGAATGAAGAAGCTGCAGGAGGAGCACCTAAAGAGTTCGTCTTGCCTTGTGTGAGCTCCATAAAACTATGGCTTTTGCCGGAACTCAAGTGTTTCTACCCTGGACCACACAAGTTGGAGTGCCCCAAACTAAAACAAGGACAATTGTTCCATTGTGACAAGTTAAAGACATTCACATGTGAGTCTCAAAGCATCCAAGAAGCACAACCAGAGAATCAAGTTGACAATCCTTTGCATCCGCAAGCTCTTTTCTTGACCGATAAGGTACCATTCATATATGAAATTTTTTGGACATTGGTTTACCTTTTAATTTTTAGGGTGTCATCATGATAATTAACCTAAAAAATTTCTTAATTTAAAATCTCACAATAGTAAGAGTTGTACCTTACACAATATATTCAAGGATTATCCACTATGCACGTATGAGATTTTGAATTAGAAGGAATTTTAAGCACATCACTTACATTTAACATTTCTGTAATTTTAATTTATATTTGATAAATAGATATATAAGGTGACATACAAATATACATATCTTTGCATGTGTATCAATTGCATGTGTATCAATCAGAGCAAAATAATAGTTATTACTTAAAAAGTGCAACCATGTATCTATGTAGTAACTGTGTATAAATAGTAATTGAGTTTAATTGTTATGCATGAACAAAGTAAATTTGTAATACACTGTCATTTAATCAAATCTTGTCATATAAGTTAAAATAGTCGACTCTCTCACCACTATTTAAAAACTTATTTATATGAAATGATTTGATTAGATGATAACATAAAAAAATTTACATAACCAGTACTTAACAATCAAGTTCATATTTATTACTGATTATAAAATATTGTAATAGTTATTAGGTAAAAGTTCTAGTGGTATCTTTCAACATTCACTACCATTATGCCCATCTATTTCTTAGTGTGTCCAGAGATGTTTACCCTTTTTATGTGAAAGTAACACTTCTCTTCTCTTGTGGATATGTTAGCTATTATTAAATGATGGGAATATGGTATATAAAATTAAATAATGACATTATGTTAAATTCAAACCTTTTTTACAACTTTAATTTGTAATGCTTTTTAATTTTCAACTCCATTATTTGTACGCCTTAAAAATAGTCATTCAACAGCCACCCGATAAAGAAATAAACATTACACAATAAAAAAAAACATACATCACATAATAAAGAAACAAACTTTGTCAAAGACATAAAACAAATAATATTATCCACACATAAAGGTTCAATGACTATAAAACAAATAATATTATGCACACATAAAGGTTCAATGACTATTTTGTTTTTTAAGATAATTTACACTTCACACAACCCAGATTTGGGGGAGTGAAGGGGCCATAAGCCAGACATTACATTGCATCAAGCTAGCTTGGTATCAGAAATTAACGAGAATTACATCATAGTTCACACCACTATCTATAGTTATGAATCCCCAACAACACCATCCATAGCATAACCATGAAGTGAATAACCATCACCTGTCCTAATTAACTAAAAGATGATGCTAGAATTCCAAAATTCCAATGATCAATGACATTGTTTGTTTTACTAATTTGTAGTAAACATTAAACTCACGCGTGCACGGGTACGTAAAAATGTTCCGTGACAATGTTTGTTTCTTTGCTTTATAATGTTTGTTTCTTTGTTAAGTGACTATTAAGTGAATATTTTTGAGATGTACAAATAGCATTTCTCTTACCATTGTACCAGTCAGAAATTAGTAAATCAGCTTTAACAAGAACACTTGAAAATTATTCGTTGTCATTTCTTGTTGCAAACAGTTGTAACGATTAGTGTCATTATGACATCATCACCTATGCCTTGGTTTTTCTCCGTAGATTATTCCCTGCTTGGAGTTTCTGGAAATCAGCAAGGAAATGGCCACGATGATCGTTGGTGGCAAGTTTCATGAAAACCTCGTCCACAAATTAGAAGCTCTTCGGTTGCAATGCTTTCATGATGATTTAGACCCTTTTCCATATGAGTTACTTCAAAAGGTGCCCAACATAGAAAAGCTTGCAGTGAGATGCAGCTCCTTCAAAGAGATATTTTATGTTGAAAGACCTAACATTGATTGTGCTGAGGAAATCCTTTCACATCTAAAATGTTTACAATTGAGTTCCCTTTCTGAGCTAAATTCCATTGGGTTGGAGCATTCTTGGGTGGACCCCATCTCTCAAAAACTTGAAGAAATAAAAATAGATGAATGCCATTGTTTAAGGAACATAGTATCATGCAAGGTTTCGTTCTTGGGCTTAACAGATCTAAATGTTTCTCAATGCCACGGGCTCTTGTATTTGTTTACATCCTCAACCAGCACAACTTTGCTTCAACTGAAGAACATGTCAGTCAGAAATTGTGAATCATTAGAAGAAATAGTGCTATCTGAAGGGGCAGAGGAGTCATCATTAGAGATTAATGAAGATAATATAATAATATTCAAGAAACTTAAAACTCTGTCTCTTCACTCTCTGCCAAAGCTTGGAAGGTTTTACAATGGGAGTGTTGCTTTAAGTTTCCCATCCTTGGATGAAATTTCAGTAATCAATTGCTGCAGGATGGACAGTTTCTGTGCAGGCCCCAATAGTGTGAACAAGTGGTCAACATTTAAATTCAAGGAGGATAAAGATGATAATATCCCATTGGTTGTTGATCTCAACTATACTATACGGAAGCTATTTGATGGGACGGTATGCATTTATTTCCTTTCTCTTTCGTCAAATCTTTGAATAAGTTAAAATTTAATTTCAGGAAGTTTATTGAATTGTTCTTGAAAATTGATTTTATTTTATTTTTTTTAAAATAATTCTTTTAAAAAAAAGATACAGAGTCATTTGCATTATTTAGTTGAAGACCAGATTGAAAGTATAAGTGTGTTTTCTTGCACGTATCAAGTCATTAGTCGATTGTACTTGTAATTAGTCTAAAAACATTGGTTGGGTTAAAATTAGACCAAGTTAAACCCAATCTTAGTCTTTTTAATTATTTTAATTTTTCAAACTAACACAATTATATTAACAGCTTTCCTAGGCCGAGACCAATTCCAATGATGGAGTAAGAAGACTGGAAGAGGAGTTGATGGCAAAAGGTGTTGTTGAAGTAGAAGAAATGTTGTTGTTTGTATTAGTACTTTGTTTGCTTTATATGGTGTTTGGAAAAAAAAAACTAGCTTTCTATTAACCGTTTTTTCTTTAATTTTCTCTTTTTTAAAAAAATGAAAAAAAAATGTTTTATTTGATTTCAAGTCTAGTGTACGAGTCGGCTTTGGTGCCTCCCCGAGTTTTGCGACTTTTGTAGGGGGATGTGTATAGAGTCAGTCGCACAAAAAAAAAATACTCTTAAGTCTTAGTCAATATTGTATACATCTCATATAATTGACTTAAAATCCTATGGTTGAAATTGATACTGTTCTTCTTGTTAACTTCTTAGTAGTTATTAATTTTAATTTCAGTTGTGAAAATTCTTTTAAGCATTTATACTTGTTTAGGAAAATTATATGCTCATGCACTTTGGAATTGGTGACCAAAGTCGGAGATATTCATGCATTAATGCTTTCTTAAGTTGAGATATGCAACAATTTTTCACTTGAATCTTATTTAAATTAAATGTGAGTGAATTTTGATTTTAGAGAGAATTTAGGCCATGTTTGAGAGCTTATAATGAGTCTTAAGCCTACCTTATGACAATATTCCTTAGTCATCCCTTTTAAGGCTGATTGTCTTTTTTCTTCTGAGCCATATCACAAGCTTAATTTCCTTTTCTTTGTTTATCCATCTTTAAATCTTTAATTACTTTTCAGGCCTATAGCTTTTAAAATTCATGAGAACAGGATAATATCCAGTTATCCACCCCATAATTAATTCCATGTGTTTCAAAATAAAAGTGGGCGGGGAAGTTTCAAATTAGAAATAAGAGAAGATGATGAGAGAAAAAGAAAAGAAAAAGATGGCAATACAAAGAAAATGTGGTGTTAATGGGATAAGGAAAGAAAATCTTTTTGAAGCTCATGGTTACTAAAGTCCAAAGGTTGAAGACAAAAAAAAAGAAGAGAAGAGTTGCAAAGNAAAAAAAAAAAAAAAAAAAAAAAAAAAGCCGAGAGCTGCAAAGCAACTAAGTTTTGGTAGTTATCTAAGGTCGAGAAATTAGAAATAAATGTTTATTTAAGTTGAGAGTAAAATTGAGCTTAAATAACTTTCATATCCTATTTTTACCCTTAATCCTCATTAAAGACCTATTGATTTGTAAATAAATTGTGCTCATGTGAAAATAGATTGTGTTCCGAAGTATGCACCTCGGTACAAGCTCTGGATCCTGAGGTTCGGGACTGGGATGGAGACTCTGGCTCTGGCTCTGGCACGATCAATCTCTGGACTCGCAGTTGCGGTGTGTACCTGCAATCACTCCGACGCTCAAGTAAGCAAGGGTGTAAGGAGTATAGTAAGTGATTATTGGATGATCTTCATACCTGGGGTGCGGACTGTTATATAGCTGAGATGGTTGAGTCTGTTCCGCGTAAAGCGGCGGTGGGAGGTTATCTCGACCCCGCGCTATGCGCTCTGTCCGCGTATCCCGTAGCGGTTTATCTTATCTTGGATAGATAAGATAACTGGGATCTCGGGGGTAGCTTATCTCGAGCGGCCTCGGGTGCGGCCTCTCCTGAGTGGTTGGGTCGGGTCCGCGGATATGGGCCTGTACGAGTGGGTCGCCAGGATGGGCCTTTATGGCCCAGTCCGTAACAGGAGCCCCCCAGCTCGGAGCGCGAATCAGAGTGATGGGGTCCGAGTTCAAGGTCTCGACTCGGTTGTGGCTTTTGTGCGTAGCTTCTCGTGTTGCCCGCGGATGTAATGGATCGCAGGGATGCTTGTCTCGATCTGTTTCTCTTTTCTGAGGGAGTGACGTTAGGGATTCTTGATGGGACGCGCTTCCCATCGCGGAAGATTTGGGTGCCACTGATTGTGGGCGCGGGGCAGGGATGCAGATTTGGGTGTCGTCGATTGCGGACACGTGGCGTGGATACGGCCGATGGGTAGTCGAGGTATGAGCGAAATGATGGCTTTGGAGGGAAAACGCTTCGATTTTCGCACCTCATTAATGCCCCAGTACAGTTCTGCTTTTTGAAATTTGCCTCTTCGAAACCGTTTGTGCGGCGAGGGCATTCCAAGGGTTTTGAAGACTGTTTTTATAAATTCTTCTTTCAAATCGCTCTCATTTCTCTGGCTCTTTCTTCTCTTGTTTTAAGGTGACCACTTCTACGGTGATTTTTTCTTCTGAGACTTGAGGGTTCTGCCTTTGTCGTGTGGAGATTCATCTTCCTTCGTCTTCTTTCTTCAACTCTGTGAGTATTTCTAGTCCCTCTCTGTTTCTGGTTTTGCTATTTCGTGTACGTTTCAGTTTCTGTTCTTGCTGCTGGGTTGTTCCTCTTAGTTTCTGTGGTCTGTGGGTCGAATTTTATCGCTTCCGCCTTTGACATAGTTGGGTTATTCCCCTGTGGGGTGTTGCTGTTGGGTTGCCGTTGTAGGGATTTAGCTTATGTTTTGTTCATGGGGGTTTTGTTCTGTTTTTTATTTTTTGTTTCAGTTTTTTGTACATTCGTGATGGGGAGGAAGAGGGATCACCAGGGGGAGAGGAGAGAGCGCCCATTGAGGGACGCGCATAAGAGGTTGTCTTATGGCTGGATAGATCCGGAGGTTTTTGCTATTCCTTCAGAGTTTGATTCGGACTCCGTCGAGCGCTTGCGAGAGGCGTTAGTGCTGACGGACAAGGGGCTGGAGGATCACGAGTATGTCTTGGAGGCTGCGTCTGAGGATGAGAGGGTGGGCATGGCAAGGCACACCAATACCCCCCACTTCCTGTGGATGTATGAGGTGTTCTTCACGCGATTGGGGGTGAGATTACCCTTTACCCCTTTTGAGCGGGAGGTAATGGCGTTGTGCGCCTTCAGCCCCACACAACTCCATCCGAACGGATGGGCGCTCCTCCGCGGTTATGAGACGGTGTGCGGTTTGTTCGATCTTGAGCCTCATGCCAAGACCTTCCTCAGCCTATACTCCTTGATAAACCCCAAGGGGGTGGCGATCCCGGGGACTCGTTGCCGGTATCGCAGCTGGCACACGTTCAAGGGGTATGCTGGGACGAAGGTGTTTACGCGGTGGGAGGAGTCTTATCAGGAGTTCAAGTGGAAGTATTTCAAAGTGTTTGCCGCTCCGGGGAGGACAGCTTTTTGGGAGGGGGATCAGGATACGGTGGTGGAAATATATTGTTACTGGAGTAAGGACATTCGTCCACACTGTCCCACAAATATGTCCGCGGAGGAGTTGATTCAGCGGGAGTTCTTTCTGGCCCTGTCTGGCAGGGGTCCGCTAAATGTGCGGTTGATTGTGGAAGGGTTGGACAATTCTGTCAAGCCTTATCTAGGTAGCATGCTTAGCTGGTTACGCTTTTATACTGTTGTCCTTGTCTTTCTTGAATTCTTATATTTTGAATTGTGTTTTAGCGCAGAGTCGAAGCTGCACGAGTCGTCTGCCGCCATGGATAAGATAGACAGTCTGAGGAAAGCCAAAGCTGTTGCTGCCAGCCGGAAAGTGGCAGAGCTGAAGGCTGGTGTGGGGCGCACTCAGAGGGCTGACGCGGGGCGTGTCCAGCGGGTGCCTTCTCCTGTTCCGTCCCCTGTTCATTCGCCCGCTCAATCTACGGTGGGGGGTGCAGCGCCGTCGCCTTCTGTGCAGTCTGTTCCGCGAGATATTGCCGAACGGTCTCCGCGTTCTCTTCCGCGAAAGCGGCCCAGGAGTGCTGAGTCCCAGGAGCAGGATGCTCGGGTCGCTAGCGCACTCGCCAGGGCTTATCCGGAGGACGTCAACTTTTCACGGATTTTGAAGCAGAGCTTTCTGCATGGTGATGCCCGCCATCATCTGGGCGAGGTCTCCACGGGTGCAGTACTGTCGAGGACCTGCCGTCTCTTCGGGGAGGCTGCTGGGCTGCTGGCTCTTGCTTCCGAGCGGGTGGGTGGCTCCGAGGAAAGTATGCGCGGGGAGTTGATCTCTGCGCAGGACGAAGTTAAGAAGCTGCGGGCTCAATTGTTGGTCTCCGAGGAGATGAGCAGGTCTTTCGAGGCTGTCGCGGAAGAAAACGCGGCCTTGGTCGCGGAGAAGTTGCGTCTGATGGCCGGTCTGCGCGCGGAGGCGGAGCGAAATGCAAAGGCGGAGCAGGAGGTACGGGCGGAGCTGAGCCGGACCGTGGGTCAGTTGGAGGAGGTAAGGATTGAGCTGGGCGATCTTCGCGCGGAGATGGAGAGTACGCGGAAGGCTTTGGCGGAGACTGAGGCGCAGAATGGGGGGTTGCGGGGAGAGGTGGATAACTTGTTGCAGATCTCCGATGATATGGTTGGTGCCACCTTTGAGACGGTGATGGGGCAAGTTAAGCATATTGAGCCGACCGTTGACTGGAGTATTGTATCGACAAACAAGTTCTATGATGCTAAGGCGGGGGTGATTAGGGAGCGGGAGGCTTCGCCGGAGCGGGAGGTTTCACCGGAGCGGGAGGTTTCTCCGAAGCGCGAGGCTTCGCCGGAATGAACAGTTTGTACTTTATTTTGTTTTTTCTGTTTGGATTTGTAATGAACAATTAATGAATGATATGAACAATCTTTTGTTTTCCCAATGTTGTTCCGTGGTTTCGTATGTATGTGGTGATTTATGTGCGAATTTATTCCTTGGTAGAACTATGCGTGCATCGGCTAGGACCGTGGTTGCATTTGTTCATTCCGCGGTTTGAGCGCGAATTCGTTCCGCGGTTCACTTTTACTCAATGGTTAAGACCAGAGTTGGTTTGCTTTTACTCTATGGTTAAGACCAGAGTTTAGTTTGCGCGCGACGTCTTTCCGCGGAGATTTTGGTTTACTGGTTAAGACCAGAGTTGGTTTGCTTTTACTCTATGGTTAAGACCAGAGTTTAGTTTGTTTTTACTCTATGGTTAAGACCAGAGTTTAGTTTGCGCGCAACGTCTTTTCGCGGAGATTTTGGTTTACTGGTTGAGACCAGAGTTGGTTTACTTTCACTCTATGGTTAAGACCAGAGTTTAGTTTGCTTTTACTCTATGGTTAAGACCAGAGTTTACGAATACTGTGGATGAACTTTTATTTGATAAAGATTGGATACATAAAATTTACAGAAAATATTAGAGATAAAATGCGCGGAGGTTCATGGCATTCCATGTTCGCGGTATGTCCCTGCCGTCGAGAGTTGATAACTTATACGCTCCATGGGTGAGGCTTTCCTTTATGAGGTATGGCCCTTCCCAATTCGGGTGGAGTTTGCCTTGCCCTGCTGCTCTGGTGCCAATGTCCGCGCGTCGCATTACGGTGTCTCCTGGCTTGAAGGCCCGTGGAATGACCATTGCGTTGTATCGCCGGGATACTCTTGTCTTGATGGCTTCTTCCTATATGCGGGCTTCGTCTCTTTGTTCTTCAATGAGGTCTATTTCTTCTCGTCTGAGTTGACTGTTGCCTTCCGCGGATGTAGCTTGTACTCGCAGACTACCTTCGTCGATTTCGACTGGGATCACAGCTTTACTGCCGTAGGCTAGGTGGAACGGGGTGTGGGAGGTGGTCGTGTGTGGGGTTGTGCGGTAGGCCCATAGGACACTCCCTAGCTCGTCCGCCCAGAGTCCTTTTGCGTCGTCAAGTCTCTTCTTTATCCCTTTTAGAATGACCTTGTTGGCGGCTTCGGCCTGCCCGTTGGTCTGGGGGTGTTCCACGGACGAGAATCTTTGTTTGATTTTAAAACCTTGTAGGAAAGTGGTGAATTTCTTGTCCGTGAACTGTGTGCCGTTGTCGGAGATTATGACCTCCGGGACGCCGAACCTTGTGAGGATGTTGTTCCATACGTATTTCCGGCATTGGACCGACGTGATGGAGGCTAAGGGCTCTGCTTCAATCCACTTGGTGAAATAGTCAACCGCGACGATGAGAAACTTCCTTTGCCCGGTGGCCAGAGGGAATGGGCCGAGGATGTCGATGCCCCATCTCTGGAACGGCCAAGAAGCTATCGAGGTTGTAAGCTCCGCAGGGGGCGCAATGTGTAAGTGAGCATGTTCTTGGCATTTTCTGCATGTCTTGACGTACTCCGCGGCGTCCTTCTGGAGGGTGGGCCAATAAAATCCTGCGCGGAGAATCTTTAACGCTAATGCTTTTCTGCCCATGTGATGTCCGCATGATCCCTTATGCACTTCTTCTAGTACGTATGTGGTTCTTTGCAATCCTACACACTTTAGGAGAGGTTGGGAGACGGATCGTCGGTACAGCTGGTCGCCGATCAGGGTGTAGCGGGCGGCTTCCCTGATGGTCTTCTTGTCGGCTTGGGCGGATGGGTTTCCGCGGATGACTTCTTTGATCGGGTTAGTCCAGCATGGTGCCTGTGTGGTTTCTTCAATGTGGTTTACCCCGGTTGAGACCGAGGGGTGTTGAAGGGTTTCTTGGATTAATGTTTTATTGTTGCCGCCGGGGTGGGTACTTGCAAGCTTTGACAGCGTATCTGCCCGTTCGTTGTCCTTCCGCGGCACGTGCCTGATGTCGTGGCTGTTGAACGACGACAGCATTCTCGTGACCAGGGACAAGTACTGTTGCAGGTTGGGCTCCTTCGCCTGATACTCTCCTTTGACTTGGGCGACTACGATCTGAGAGTCGCTGCAAATTATTAGGTTCGATGCTCTGACGTCCTTGGCCAGGTTAAGACCTGCAACCAGCGCTTCGTACTCTGCTTGGTTATTCGAGGTTTTAAACTCGAATCTCACCGCCATTTCGAGCCGCAGGCCGTTGGGGCCTTCGAGTAGGACGCCGGCTCTGCTTCCTCGGGTGCTTGACGCTCTGTCGACGAACAACGTCCACTTGGTGGTATCCGCAGGCTCTACTTCGCCAGTGAACTCTGCAATAAAATCTGCCATAGCCTAGCCTTTGATTGCTACCCGAGGCTCGTAACGGATGTCGAACTCGGAGAGCTCCATCGCCCAAGTTAGCATTCGTCTGGCTAGGTCTGGCTTCTGGAGTACCTGTCTGATCGGCTGATTGGTTCTGACCACAATGGTGTGCACTTGGAAATAGGGGCGGAGCCGCCTTGCTGAGTGAAGGAGGGCGAAGGCTAACTTTTCCAGCTTCTGATACTTGACTTCTGCTCCGTGCAGGACCTTGCTGGTGAAGTAAACAGGGTGTTGTGTTTTCCCTTTCTCCCTTACAAGAGCCGATGCGGTCGTCTCCGCGGACGATGATAGGTACAGGAAGAGCGTCTCCCCCTTCTCAGGTTTGACCAAGATGGGGGGCTGAGACAGGTAGGTCCGGAAGTCGTCGAAGGCTTTTTGGCATTCGTCGATCCACTGGAAGGAGTTCATTTTCTTCATTAATTTGAAGAACGGTAGCGCTTTTTCCGTGGAAGCGGACATGAACCTATTGAGCGAGGCTATCCGTCCGGTCAGGCTTTGAACTTGTTTGATGGTGGTGGGCGGTTTCATGCTGAGGATGCCTTCACACTTCGCGGGGTTGACCTCGATGCCTCGCTTGGTGATCATGAACCCGAGGAACTTACCTGCTTCCATGGCGAAGGCGCATTTGGCAGGGTTCAGCCTCAGCTTGTGGCGGCGCAGAGTCTGGAAGATGGTTTGGAGGTTGAGCATGACGTCTTCTTCCGCGGATGACTTGATGATCATGTCTTCCACGTAGACCTCGATCAAGCTGCGGGAGTCATCCGTGAAGATCTTGTCCATCATTCGTTGATATGTTGACCCTGCGTTTTTTAGGCCGAACGACATTACTTTGTAGTAGTAGTTGCCGACGGGGGTGATGAAGGCGGTCTTTTCTGCGTCTAGGCGGTGCATGGGGATCTGGTTGTACCCCGCATAGGCATCCAGGAAAAAAAAGGAACTTGTGGCCGGAGGCGGCGTCGACCAGGAGGTCTATGTTCGGCAGTGGGTAGGGGTCCTTGGGACATGCTTTGTTCAGGTCCGAGTAGTCAACGCACATTCTCCACTTTCCGCCGGGCTTTGGGACCATGACTACATTGGATAGCCACGTCGGGTATTGGATTTCTTCAATAAAGCCCGCGTCTTGGAGTGCTTGCACTTGCTTTTGGATTTCCCCGGACTTCTCCGCGCTCATCTTCCGGCGCTTTTGCATGACGGGTTTTGCTCCGGGCAGGATCGCCAGTCGGTGGGCCATGAGGGTCGGGTCGATGCCGGGCATGTCGGACGATGTCCATGCAAATAGATCGGCATTTTCACGGAGAGTATGGATCAGACGGTCCTTCGTTTCCTGCGGTAGGGAATTATTGATATAAGTTACCTGTTCCGTGTTGGCACCTATCTGAACGGGTTGCATCTCTCCTTCCGGCTCGGGCCGTTCTCGTGTGGGCTCCGCGGTGCAGATCTCTGTCAGCATGACGTCTTTTCCGCGGGGGGCAGTAGGCTTCAGTGGGCTTGTTATTCTGGATCGGTGCGCCTGGATCTGCAGGCTAGAGTTGTAACATCTTCTAGCGGTGACTTGGTCACCGCGCACCGTTGCGACATCGTTCCTAGCGGTCAGGAACTTCATGGTTAAGGCTGCAGTGGAGATGACAGCGTGGATGGCGTTCAGTGTCGGTCGCCCCAGAATGATGTTGTACGCCGACGGCTTGTCCACCACAAGGAATGTGACCCTTTCCGTTCTGGACATCGGCTCGCGTCCCACGGTGAGGTAGAGGGAGATGTAGCCATCGGGGCTGACGGCTTCTCCGGAGAAGCTAACCAGGTCTTCCGGGTAGTGTTGGAGGTCGGCTGTTTTGAGACCGAGCTGGTCAAAACAGCTTCTGAACATGATGTCCGCTGAGCTACCCTGGTCCAGGAGAACTCGCCGCACCTCCGCGTTCACCGCGGTAACCGAGATAACCATGGGGTCATCGTGGGTCGGCGTGGTGTGGGTAAAATCGTCCCGCGTAAACGTGATGTCCGGGAGATTTCTTGGTCCGCGGGACTTGTGCCCTGTTTCTCTTTCTAGCTGCAAAACCTCCTGGAGGTGTCTCTTCCTGGCGGAGCAGGAAGAGCCGCCTCCTGCGAATCCTCCCGAGATGGTGTTTATGACCCTGGTGGGTTCCTGTCTTTGTTCCCTGCAGTTGGCAGGGTCTTCTCGTCTCCTGTTCTCCCTGGGAAAGGGTCTTCGCTCGTTGCTTCGGTGGTCATCGTCGCGGTGGTCGCCTTTTCGTTTTCGCTTCTGGATGACGTATCGCTCTAACCGGCCCCCGCGTACCCAGTTTTCCACTTCGTCCTTCAGATCCACACATTCTTCTGTCGTGTGGCCATACCCGTCGTGGTATGCGCAGTACAGGGTAGCGTCTGCACCTGCTCGGGTTCTCAGGGGTTTCGGTTTTGGGAAGTCTGGCCTTTGCTGCAGCTCCTTGTACAGCTGTGTGAGAGAGACGTTCAACGGGGCGTAATTGGTGTACCGCCCTTCCCTGGGTACCCGCGGCCGGTCATTTCGCGGTCTGTCTCCGCGGGGAGTTTGGGGAAACTTCCTGCCAGTGTCTCCAGCCTCTCGGGGTCCATCTCGGGACGGATTGCCTCTGATGGCCTGCATCCCCTCTTCTTGGTACAGGTACTCCTCGGCCCGTTCTTGTATTTCGATGAGGTTGCGCGGAGGACGCTTGGAGAGATTTTTGGCGAAGGGGCTGCCCTTCTTGAGGCCGTTGGTTAGGCCCATCAGCACTGCCTGCGGCTGCAGGTCTTCGACTTGTGCGCATTCCTCATAAAATCGGTCGAGGTACTGTCTGAGGGATTCGTCGCCCCTCTGGATCACGCCCAGGAGACTCACCGCTGTCTTGGGTTTGGTTTTTCGCGTGGTGAAGTTCGCGAGGAAACGCTCTGCCAGGTCATCGAAACAGTGGATGCATCTCGGTGGCAGTGCGTTGAACCATATCAGGGCGCCTTTCCTCAGGGTCACGGGGAAGGATTTGCTCTGGATGGCATCGGAAACACCGTCCAGAACCATTCGATGACCGAAGACATCCAGATGGTGCTGGGGGTCCGAGGTACCATCGTATGCTTCCATGTCCGTTGGAGGTCGGAACCCTTGGGGTGGAATGGCCGCGAGGATGTCTTCAGCGAAGGGATGGTTTTCCCTTCCTCGGATTCTTCTTGGAACGGAGCGGACTCTTTCCGTGTGATGGAAAGCATCCGTGGACCGATCCCGGTATACGGATTCAACTTCTCTCTCCTGGTTGACGTGGTTGGGGCCCTCGTTGCGGTTAAAACCAGTAAAGGGGCGTTTCTGTTCGGCGTCCTTCTTCGCCTTCTCTGCTACTTCGCAGATTTCTTTCTGCCTTCGCTCCTCGTCCATGCGGGCGAGCTGGCTCAGGGCTGCCTCTAGTCGAGCGATCTTCTCCGCTTGTGTCTGGACCACGTCAGCCAGGGTTGGTGGGGGAGGTAGGTCTTCTCCTGCGGGCGGTTGCTGTGGTTGGCTGCGCGGAGGTGACGGCACGGCATTGATAGGTGGTGTTGACAACGTCGGGGACACCTGTGATGCTGGTGGCACTGGTGGAGGAACTACCGGGGAATCAACGGGTGCTGATTCCCGAGAGTTCACCACTCTGTAGGTCCTTCGTGTGGTTTTGGGAGGCATGTTGCTGGCGATGATGATGATGATGAGTGCTCAGGTTTCAGAGAAAAGGTGGGGATGCCGAAAAGTTCCCACAGACGGCGCCAATGTTCCAAAGAATACACCTCGGTACAAGCTCTGGATCCTGAGGTTTGGGGCTGGGATGGAGACTCTGGCTCTGGCTCTGGCACGATCAATCTCTGGACTCGCAGTTGCGGTGTGTACCTGCAATTACTCCGACGCTCAAGTAAGCAAGGGTGTAAGGAGTATAGTAAGTGATTATTGGATGATCTTCATACCTGGGGTGCGGACTGTTATATAGCTGAGATGGTTGAGTCTGTTCCGCGTAAAGCGGCGGTGGGAGGTTATCTCGACCCCGCGCTATGCGCTCTGTCCGCATATCCCGGAGCGGTTTATCTTATCTTGGATAGATAAGATAACTAGGATCTCGGGGGTAGCTTATCTCGAGCGGCCTTGGGTGCGGCCTCTCCTGAGTGGTTGGGTCGGGTCCGCGGATATGGGCCTGGACAAGGGGGTCGCCAGGATGGGCCTTTATGGCCCAGTCCGTAACAGATTGGAATGATTGTGAAGTTTGTGATGGTACTATTTTGACTTTTCTGTCAATTTTCTCTAGTTAAGCATTGCATTTTATTTGAGTGAATATTAACTTTGAGTTGTTCACCTTTCACATACTAACATGATTTATTCTTATTACAAATGTTTTTTTTGTATGGTTACTTACAACTAAATGCATAACCCGAACAAAAGAAGGGGGAGAAATACACCCAAAAAACACCCACCAAAAAATTGATAAGTAAAGGAAATGTCTTATTAAAAATCTCTTAAAGGAAAATCCAGTAAAACAAACTCCTTAATTTTTTTTTAGAACAAAAAATGTCCAACCCAAGCAATATACATCCCAAAACATATCCCGTTAAATGACCATGAAGCACTTAGGCACACCAACAATATGCTCCAGTAGAAGATTTAGACCCATAGCTAACCCATCAAGCAATTTAGCATGCAAACAAAAATCTCCAATAACATCAACGAAATACCCAGAATCTTCTAATGTTTCTATCAACATTAGCGCCTAGTCCAAGCTTTGAAGAATTGTCTCACATTCTCAGGTGACACCTAAGTAACACCTAATCTTTCTTTTCACACTTACCAAATTTATTGATTAAAGTGAAAATCTAAAACAATAGGTGATCCATTGATTCTTCATCATTGTAGATGAGAGAGAGAGAGAGGTTTTGGCATCAATAACAATGGTTGCGGAACTGCCAGCAGTCCTGGTTCTCGGTCCCCCGTTAGTCTTCAACCTCTTCGAATCGCAGAACTCTCAGAGTTACCGTTTCCTCAAGGCATTCTCCTCTCATCTCCCACTCCCCCAATTCCTCATCGCCCAAAACGCCGACCCTTCCTCCGTCCAAGCCATCCTCTGCAACCCACACTAGCCGAGATGGCAGTTGCGTTGCTGATTGACGTGGCATTCAAGATCTCTGTCAGCAATCGGTATGTGAGAAAGTGGGGTCTATCTTGTTTTCAGAATTTCGTAAAAGAAATAGTGAAAATAGTGAAAACAATAAAAGTAATAAAATCTCATGTCCTATTTTCATAATTTCCATCACAAAATCTTGAAAATACAAAATTATGAAAATAGGAAACACATGAAATGAAAATACGAAATGAAATCAGAAGCCAAACAGAACCTTCATGCTTTTCTTTCTTTTAACCAAAGAAGTCCCTTCCCTACTTCTATTGATAAGACCACTTGTCACGAATTCAACAATGCTCTAGATTTATGAGTCAGCTTGAGGTAGCTAGCTGGAAGATGCTTTGAGCTCAATTGATGATGTCTGACCCCATATTTTCTTTTGATAATTGTAACCCACATAATTGATGTCATTAACTTTTGCATTTGAGAGAAAAAAATTTGGTTCACCAATCACGCATGCATAATTGGAAATCAGTAACTTGAAGTAGGTTTGTTTGATGGCTCAGTTACATTGCATGTAAGCTTGTAAGCTGTAGTCATACTTTTTTGTGTTAATGGAACTCACCCGTTTCTTAAGCTAATGCATTGCATTCATTATGCTTATCTGATGGAAGATGCTATAGGATTTTGTATGTATCCAAGAAAAAATATGGCCAGTGGTTGAGGGATGAATTCATTTCACATTAACTAAGAGGCTATTATAGATGGGAAATATTGGGTGCAAAGTGTAACATCCCAGTTTTTTCTTAGCAAAGGTTTCGCCTAGTGAATTCGTGTGCAACTCCTTTTAGAGGTTGGAAGCGTGAACTACAGGTGTCCGTCAAGCACCGGGACGCCTATGACTATGTGGCTAGGGTGGACAAGTGCCAGATTTAGGGAGGTTAGGCTTTGGAATCTCGAAGGGGGAGAATAAGGCTTAGGGAGCAGATGTAGTGCATGAAAGTTGAGTGAACGTGGCAGTGGAATAAACAAGTTGAAGAGGACATCTACGCACCGTATAAACGAGCTAAGGACGTAGGTAAGAGTACAACTAGGGTTGGAGGTATGAACATAAATCTAAGAATATGGAATAACAATCAAGTGTGAGGGGATCAAGTTCGAGCATGATTGCATAATCTAATTTAGGTTTCACCTAGAGAAGTATGTAAGGTGGGGTCTTGGAGGACAAAGGAGGGTGCACTAAACTTAAGCAGGAAGAGGGGCTAAGTGTGTGAGGGAAGCAAAGAGAATATGAAATCAGGAGCGATCGAGGTCAGGATGGTAACCCTAAGATATTAAGGTGAAAAGGGAGAATCTAAAAGGAATAGAAGGAGTGTGGAATACCAGAGAGCTCAGGAATAAGGGAGGATGTTCGAAAACGCGAGCGGCGTTGGAGACGTCAGGAAAGTGGAAGCCTAATTCCCTAGGACACGAGTGTCTGTAGAAATTATTCTGTTTAGTTTCTCAAAATTCTACTGACACTCAAATGATTCCTTTTAACCTTTAGAATTGGATAGGAAACCCAAATCGTTTGCCAGACGGAATTCTGTTCAGTTTCGGACGATTCTGCAGACACTAGAACGGCTCCTTTTAGCCAGTAGAATTCAGCAGAGCGGTTAAAGTCTCTGGAAAACCATACCCTTATAAAGGAAAAGGTTATAAATACCTTGGATTACCCCCAAATCCTCACCAGGAAGGTTAGGAGATCGCGGAAACTGCAAGCGAAAATGTAAGGGGAATGGGTGTCTACAGTCTCTGGAGCTTAACGGTGTGTCAGAGGTATCTGTGGAGAATACTCCTCCGGAGAAATATTCACCAATACCTCGAAGTAATCACACCTTTATGTAGAGGGAAATTAGAGGATCGCGACGGTATAAGCGGAATATTTTTCGGACGACCGTGTACGACGCACTGACATTGCGAACAACCGAATATGAGCGAAACGGGATTGAGTGGGACCCACATGAGAGATGACCACTTGATTATTCAGCTTTTCCAAGGAAAATAATTAAATATTGATTGATGTGACTTGATTTGACTTTATAATTATCCAAACTAATTAAATAATTAGGAAATTAAATTATAATGGCATTTTGGTAACTTTTACCAAGGGTAAAATGGTAAAATGGGCATTCAGTCCTTGGGCTATAAATACCCCCTCCCCAAACTGAAATTAGATGGAAAAATTAGAAACCTTGCCAGAACTCTGTCCGTTTGCCCGATCGACTGCTGTTCTGTCAAACCGGAGACCTAGGCACCGCCGGCCTTAAACCCAGTTCACTTCCTCCAGGAATCCCCTAAACCTAACCCACGAAAATCCCTTCAAAACCCTAAGGAAAGTTTGAAGAAATTCATCCAAGACGAGCGCAGAGGCGTCAAAGCAAGCCCGGAGCCAGCAGGAACCATCAGAACCGGGGAACACCTGACGGAAACTAGGCAGAAGCTCTGCACTTGGAGGACTGCTCTCCCCCAACTCTCTCATCATCCAATCAGCCTCTAAAGCCTCTAAATAAAGTGGGTAACCTTAGTTTTAATCACCCCCTTAGTGGTGATTGTACGCTTGCTTTGTTTTGATGATTCTGTAATATGTTAGAACTGTTATGTTAGGGTTTGATGATGATTCTGAAGGGTCCTATGACCTGGACTAGCTAGGATTTTATTCGTTGGAATATGTGTAAAAAAAACCCAAGAAGTGTCCATGAGAAAGGATGGCAAGAAACCAAGAAAACCAAAGAAGTATGCTGCTGTTCGCCCAGGTATCGCTGAGCGATCTCATGAACCGCTGAGCGAAGTGTGCTGCTGAGCGGTCCTATGCTTCGCTGAGCGGCTCAGGCAGAACTTAAAGATAAGGATGGAAAATGCTTCTAGAACCTGGCGTCAGACCGCTGAGCGGTCCAGATAACCGCTGAGCGACCTAAGAGCCCTTTGAAAATGATTTTGAAAACGGGGAGGACCGAGCCTCAGCGACCGCTGAGCGGACCCAAAGTCACGCTGAGCGTCCTGTGAGGCAGGAAACTCATGGAAACTGTCTTGGGCACATATTCCAGCAAGCAAAGATTTAATTGATGTGCTTGGTGGATGTATGTAACATGTAAGATGTATGTGGAACATTGCATGTAGAATGGTTAGGCTTATAATGTGTATGATATTCATGCATCATGAGGACCGGGTTGTCAATAAGTGTTAGGACAACCTTAGATAACTAGAGGTTAATCACCTAAATGCTTAAAGATCATAATCGAATGTTAGGGAACAAGTATGTAGCTATATGATAGGAAGCATCTCTCTTGGCGGACACGCCCCTCACCAGTCCCTACAAAGAGGTGGATTGGTTAATGATGATGAATGAAAAGAAAGAAAGGAAAGAAAAGATGAATAAGAAAGGGTGACGTCACGCCTATGAAATGATGATGATGTATTGATGATGATGTGTGAGTCTCCACTTGGTTTGTGTCAGAGGACCAAACCCCTCGCCCTCCCACTAGGTGGACGGTTATCTCTATTGATGATCGAAGATGGAACATTAGTTATCTGCGGTGGTTCGCAACCACTCAGATTATAGCGCTGCCTGGTCGACATCAATCAGAGGACAGAAGCAGGTTGTAGATGTTTGGCCGCATCTACATGAGTGGGAAGACTCGGCGCGGCCCTGGTCCATTAGTTAGCTGGGAGCCGACGCAGCCTCGGTCCATTAGTTAGCCGAGAGCCAGATAGGAGGACGAGCCTCGGTCCATTAGTTAGCCGAGGGCTCGAAAGAAGGACGCGCCCCGGTCCATTAGTTAGCCGGCACGCGTAAGAGAGTTTCAAAGTTCTCATGCATAGAGAATGAAATGAATGAATATGTAATGAGGTGATAAATGAATATGTGATAAATGTATATGTGATGAACCAGTATGTGATGCATAAGTATATGATAAAGTATGTATGTATGAAGTAAGTACCGTCAAGAGAACGCTCGAGACGGCTATGTATGTACGCAAGAAAAGAAAAATAAGCACGAGAACCTAGATAAGAAAGATTAGATCCCTCATCACCTAGTAAAGTAGATAAAGTTGTTCAGGACCCTAGGCAAAGATAATAATCAGTAGGATGTTAGTATGCATGATCCCTTAGAAATCCCTGAACGGCCTGGAGGATAACCGAGAAAAGAAGTGATAGGTAGAGCTAAGGAACCCCACTGAGGACTAAGTGTTCTCACCCCCACTCAGTTATGGATCCAGGTGGGCACAGTGAGGAAATCGACCCAAGGGACGCATGGTAGACAACAGAGAGCTGTAGATTGGAGCTGAAGCAAAATGACTACGGACGCGCTAAGGCGATAAATATTTTGTATTATGTTCTATGCCTTTATACTTTCTATGTAACTATTTATTATTAAGGCAAATGTGTAACTGTGTTTTGGGACCTTGATTGTAAATATATATATATATATATACACACACACACACACATACACTTGTTTTTCATGTTCCTCTTTGATCTCTACCTAACTTGTGGTAACCGCTAGCGATTATTGTTATAAGTTCTCTTAATCACGCACGGCTCCTAATTTGTAACTTGATAAGTACACGAATGATTTTCAAATTGGTCCATATTTTTACGTAAGAAATATTTGCAAAGGTAAAAGTAAGGGCTATAAGTAACCCTACACAACGAATAACAACCCGTTGAGCATTGCTTACTACCATGGAAGTGGGCAGTTAGCAGGGGTGTTACACAAAGATGTTGTATTTTGTGAAAGGGAAGGTTGAAATATTTGTTAGCATTTTCTCCACTTCCTTTATTTTAGGAGAAGTGGTTTTTGACATGCCCCATTTTGTGGTCCATTTTTGGCTTCAGTATCCACTTGCTCAACAACCTTCAGTAACCTCTCTTAACCTCTCCCACGTTTTTTGCTCCTCACTCACCAAACTCTGTGATGACCAGAGTTTGTAAAAAGGGGTGTGTTGCTCTTCTTTGGGTCACTGAACCTGCTGCTCTATTTTTGAAACAAACACCATCAAGTTGAGAGCAAGTGAGGGTTTGGAAAACTGAAGGAACAAACGGGGTTGTTTGCAGTAGAAGAGAAAAGCAATGGCGGGAGATTGGTTCTATTAATTTTATTTACGTTTCCGCTGATTGATCTATATGTTTTTTGACATGTTTAGATCACATTAAGTTTTTCTACATTTGGTATTAGAGCATTTGTATACCTCTGCCTTGCTTGCTCTTCATGTCTGTTATGGTAGAATATGGGTATCATATTTTTTACCCTTTAAATTCAAACTAAAATCATCAATATGTTTGAAATTAAGATTATGTGTTATCTGCATTTTCAAATGCAATATGTTTAGCTATTTAATGCATTGCTGATGTAAAAAAAAAAAAATCAAACCATTTCCTTACTAGTCTGCTGCATTGGAATTGTCCTTTAAACTTTCTACGGAGCTCAGGCTTTTATGGTTCCAGGGGGCTTTCCAACATGAGATCAAGAGAAATTTGTAATCCACATTTTAGCACTTGCACTATCTCTTCTAATAATATGTTCTTATGGAAAGTTTAAAGGGGTGATTAAAAAATGGCTGGAAATCGTTGGGTTTCCCTTCGGATCCGCGAGCTTTCCCCACCATGGCTCCTCTCGCCGCTGCAAGTCTCCCCACGACTTGCGTGCTGGTGGGTGATGGTGCGTGGTGGTTGCTGCCGCTGGTTCGTGGAGGCGAACGGCGACAGCGTCGTGGTGTTCTCCATGGCCTTTTTCACGTTGTTGCGGGTGCGTCGTGGTGTTCTCCATGGTCGTGTTCACGCTGCTGCGGAGATGGGTGTACATGGCACGACGGTGGCGGTTTGTTGCCGTGATTTGTGCGGGTCAAAAATCGGGTCATAGTGACCCGGTTCAAGGTTGAAGATGACCCAAAAAAAGAAAAAAGAAAAAGGAGGAGCGTGCTTCCCAGGATCGAACCTGGGACACTTCAGCATGCAGACCAGCGTTTCAACCGCTGCACCTTAGACCCAGAATGCATTTTTATTTGTATCTACTAATTAGTAAAAGTAATGTTGTCATTAGTTGCTTTGACATGCTGAATTCTATGCCTTATTTAATGTGATATATTATTGTTTATTTTGAAAGATTTTATGTTTAATTCTGGTATTAATTAAGCATGCAAATTTAAGTTAAATAATCTATGCACATTAAAATTGATGATTGAGAGTTTATATGTTTTAAATGTATGCATATATTATTTATTTCTTGAAAATTGTATAAATTGTGATTGTTATGCATGCAAAATTATGTTAAATAATGGGGTTAATTAAGTTTTTAGTCCTTGTAATTTGAAAAAGTTTGGTTTTAGTCCCTCTGTGTAAG
>QANU01093567.1:0-21956 GCA_003254905.1 Nissolia schottii | reverse complement strand
CCCTTTTTCATCATATGGCATTTAGCCTTTTCAACCTTTTGGCATTTAGCCTTTTCTCAGTATTGGGCCTTTAGCCCTTTTTCAGCATCTCTGACATTCATGTACCTGCAACATGGCATACTTGTTTCTCTATGTTTCAATTCATTTCATTTCCTTTCTTTATCTCATTATTACTTATAATTCTCTAAACCTTACTTTATCCTGAATGCATGGAATGCGTCACATACGGCATGTAATTGATATATTCACAACATTTTCCTCCTATACTCACTTAATTCCATTATCAATCCTAAGATAGCAAGTAAATATTAGAATATACACTTCAAAGGTTTTCATAAAATTTCCTGGTCTCCAATCATTACAATGGTAACTACGTTTTCGCTCAACAACTGGAGCCTTCAGCATTTAACCCAAAAGCTCCCTGAACCGCCGCTCAGCCCGCCGCCCAGCGCACCGCTCAATGCGCCGCTCAGCGGACCGCTCAGCGCGGACGCCTTGTAACCTGCAGAAATTGGTTTTCTCTCTTTTCTCCCCCCTTTTTTTCATGAAACTTGCCTGAACTTTTCACCCCTCTTTAACATACAATAAACCTATCTAATCCAGGTCACAGGACCCTTCAGAATTGTCTTCCTAAGCCTAGCATCAATTCTAACAATTATAGGCATACATGCATAGAGACATACATATACACAATTAAGCACATACTTCATCACAATCACCAAAGAGGTGTTAAACTAAAGATTACCCCACCTCCTAGAGAGTGTCTTAGTGATGGAGGGAGGATGAAATCAAGCTTGGCTTGCTTAGAGTTTCCTTTTGACCTAAAAAGGAAAACCTTTACATAATTAGGGCAAATATGAATTATGGAATCTTAGCTTTTCACTAAGTGATAAAACTCACCAACAACTCTTCCTAGTCTTCTTGGAATGCTTAGGAATCAATTATGGTGATGGAAAGATAAACTTGAAGCTTCCTTGAGTTCTTTGCCAAGAACCCTAGGTTATGGAGATTTGGTTTAGGGAACTTGATTCCTTGGATTTTACTTAAAGAGAATTCCTAGACTTAATACTAGCTTGTCTTCTTAATGAGTTTTAGGGTGAATTTTGGTGATGGAAGGGAAAGGATGATGGTTGAGCTTTGGTGGAGTCTTGGTGGATTTGGAGCTTTAGGTTTTAGAACTTTGGAAGAAGAAATGAAATCACTTTGGTGTATTTGGTATGTGTGTGGCTTCGGGGACATGAGGCTGCCGTGGGAGACTTTGGGCCTTTGGCCTAGAGTCTTCTTATTTTTCCCTGTATGGTTTTTATCGTCTTCGTTCATTAACTATTTATGTCCGAATGTCCTAAAAATATTTCGGACATACCATCGTGACCTACAAATTTTCCTTGATTATATTTAAATCTTTGTTGAAATATTCTCACATTATTTTCATATTAGTGTATTTTACAGACTCCTTTGAGTCACACTTAAGTTCTAAAAATAGCCTAATACTAACCCAAACATCACCAAACGTTACGAAATCACAAAATTATTATTTTTACCTAATACGATAGACATTAAATAAATTCTGTGAATTTTATTCCATTTTTATCTCATCTCTTCCTTATTAACATGTTCTTAATTACCTATTAGGCGGAATTTTAGTAAAAGGAAAAACTTGGGTTGTTACACAATCTCCTCGAAGGTGTCGCGGTCGAGGATCTTCGGCTCCATAATGTCTCGTTCTTTGTAGTTAGCCTCGAAATTGAGCCATTGCGCTTCTGAGGAAAACCAACGAGGGTAACCGGGAGCAGAGGAAGACCCCGGGTTCTTGGAGCAAGAAGGCCTGCTACTTGGATGACTCATGATGCAAATGGAGTTAATTTAGGAGAGGGAAAGGAAAAGGGGCACGATTTTGGGTGAGGAAGAGAGGGAAGAGCTGCGGATTGAGGCTAAGGGAGAGGGGAAACCGTGGTGGAGTAAGGAGAAGGCAAGGAGGAGCTAGGGCAAAGGGAGGAGGAAGTGAGGAAGCAAGAGGAGGGAGGTAGTGAGAGAGAGGCGCGCCTTAGATCTGCTAGGGTTTTGCTCGCGGGAGAGAGTGGAAGAGGAAAATGAGAGGGAAAAGAGAAGAATCGTTTAAAATGGCATCAGATTGCAGTTCATTCGAATGAATCCCGACGTTCATTCGAATGAATAAGTGAAAAATGTTGGTATTTGAATACTCCATTCGAATGACTCAAGAACTCTGCAAATCATTCGAGTGAATGATCATAAGGGATTTGAATGAAGAACCCTAGGGATGGATTTTAGGGTTTCCTTGAGTCCCGAAAGGCCCGGGAAAGCTAGGGTTTTTCGGGGCAATATTTCGAGACCCCTACGTGACCCGACTAGGGTTAGAAACGTAACACTGCTCGAATTTCAAGACGAAATTCCAGTAAGGGGGTGGAATGTAACATCCCATGCTCCTACGAGCTGGTAAATTATCCGTTGGCAGCCGAGAACGGTCGGGAAACGCCGTGGGAGTGAGAGAAAAAGAGTTAAACCCCCGAAACCCTGGAAAATTTGAGAAATGGACTAGGTTTAGCTGTTTTATAATTTTCGGGAGTCGCCGGACGAGTTTCGACTCGAACGCAAATTTCCCGGATACTGAAAAACGTCCGTAGAATTTTTTGGCTCGACAAAAGAGTCCTTGGTCCTTGAGGAAATTGTTCCGGACCGAAAGGAAAAATAAATGGGTCGCAATGGTATGTCCGGAATATTTTTAGGGCAACCGGGAGTAGAACTTTTCGGACAAAATGCGATCAAATAAAAATGAAGCTAGATAAGGAGAATTAACTTTTCAAGGAAGTTAAGTAATAAATAAATAAATAAATGATAATATAATAATAATAATAAATGAAAAATGAAGCAGAGCTTCAGCAAAACATTAAAGAGAGAAAAGAAAAGTAAAAAGAAAAGGAAAATAACTTTTTACTGTGCGTGGTTATTTATAACTTCGTAACTTCTCAGAAGTTACATTTCGTTAGCAACAGAGGGTTTCGTTCTGACAGATCTAGAGCTCGTGCCGGAGTCTCCAAAAATTAGCTGGAGCACGCCATCGTGAAGAGGAAAATCTCCCCTTCAGAGTCACCGAATCGGAATCTCGATCGGAGGTGGGTAATCCTAAGCCCACTGTCTATGTGGTTTAATTTTTATCTGTATATGTTTTTAAATGCATATCTGACTGAAGATTGAATTAGTAGTATTTTGGGGGAATATGAGTTTAAAAGGGTTTTGGAAATTATTGCAAAATGAAACGCATAACTGTACTACTTGGAACCTTAGGAACAGTGGAAAAATGAGAACTGGAGTCTCGGGAGGCGATTTTTGTAGTCTTCATTCGAATACGCCAGGAATTCAATCGAATGAAAGCCAAAATGAGCTTTCCTTTGAATGAATTCCCTTGCAGTCGAATGAGGGCGAGTTTTTGGGATTTCAATCGAATGAATTCCCTAGCATTCGAATGAAAGGATGCCGAGGGAATTCAGTCGAATGAAAGCCTATTTCAGTCGAATGAAAGGACTCCGAGGGATTTCATTCGAATGCCACAGCAAGTATTCGAATGAAACCTGGCAGAGTTGGGACTTTAGTGTTTCTAAGGGATCCAATGAGTAAGGTTAGGCCATACTTATGTATTTGAGCATGCATCATGAGGATGGGATATCACCTAGGAGTCAGGACAACCCTAGAACACTAGAGGTCAATGACTTAATGTTCAAAAAAGCATAATGAACTTAGGGAAATACGTATATAGTTATATGCTAGGAAAGCCCTCTCTTGGCAAAGTCTTACAGACAAGCCCCTCGCCGGTTCACAAGTGAATTGGTTGATGTGTTACCTCGCCATCCTTATAAGTTTGGATTGGTTAACGAATCAGTCGCCCAATGGTGGATTGGTTTGAAGAGGTTAATGACACTGGAAGGTAAAGGATGGACAGAAAAAGGCAGATGCTAACCCGGCAAGCCGGTACACGTAAGAAGAGAAAGTGCTAACCCGGCAAGCCGGTATGCCTAAGGAAAAGATGCACTAACCTGGCAAGCCGGTAGGTGCCAAAATGGAGAAGTAGGACGCTAACCCGGCAAGCCGGTACGCGTAAGAGATCCCTAAGCCCCCCAAGCATAGAGTATAGAGGTTAGGAAAATGCAAATATGTGATGATTGAGTAAGTGTATATGTGGTAATATGTGTGTATGTTTGCATGTGAATACGTATATGTATGGCTTTAGGTAGGTAAGTGCGCCTGTGATAATATATATAAATGTGTAGGCATCTTGAGAATTTTATGTATGAGGTATCGTCAAGGGAACGACCCGAGACGAGTAGCTTAAGTGCAATCGAAAGATAGGAGTCATAAGCACGCAACCGTAGTAAGAAAGACTAGTTCCTATTNCGCCTGTGATAATATATATAAATGTGTAGGCATCTTGAGAATTTTATGTATGAGGTATCGTCAAGGGAATGACCCGAGACGAGTAGGTTAAGTGCAATCGAAAGATAGGAGTCATAAGCACGCAGCCGTAGTAAGAAAGACTAGTTTCTATTCACCTAGCTAATTTAGATAAAGTTGTTTAGGGTTTTAGCAAAAGACAATAATCAGTAGGGTTTTAGTATGCATGATCACTTAGAAATCCCCTGAGCGGCCTGGAGGATACTCGAGTAAATGAACCATTAGCAGCCACAGGAGACTCATTGAGGACCTAGAGTTCTCACCCCCACTCGATTATGGATCCAACTTGCAGCCATGACTTCTCCACCGACCAAGGATTTTTGGCTATTCACGCGCACACGCATGCGCAACTACCGCACAAATACTCTCTTGGAAATGAGCACTTTCGCACCCGCACGCCTACTCAATAAACCTGACCGTTCTCCCAGGCAGAGGCTTGGAGCCCCAGGTACGTCACCGCTGAACCCCATCTGGGTGGACGAGCGTCCAGGGAGCAGCAGCAAGGATCTGATTCGCCTCAACGGCGATGAGGAGATGCCTCCTTCAGAGCCAGAGTAGATGCCTACACCAGCCCCGACGCCAGCCACTGATCCAGGTGCGTCTACCCCGACGGTTCGAGCTCGAGGTCGCCGGACCACTGCACGGAAGAGGATACTGACCACCCGACCACATCGCTTCGCCCCACGCGGCTTCTCGGCAGTGACAGACCTGAGCAGTAGTGAGGAGGAGGAGCCTCTGGAGCGCCTAGGACACTCTGAGTAGGTGGCAGCCAGTCGGACCTGAGTGCAAGGACAGGGTTTGTACCGTACACAAAGCGAGTAGTGTCGCTCGTGTACGCAGTTTGCTTTTAGTTGTTACGTTTGTATGTTATTGCTACTGATGTATGTATATTATTATCCACTGGATGAGATTATGTATAAGACTTATGTACTATAATATAATGATGTGTTATGTATATTCGGGCCCCTATATTTATCTTCTGCCAATAAAGCTCCACACTACAGGTATGTACGTGTACTCTCTTATCTTTTAGTTATGCCGTTATCCGTTGTATTACTCGCAAGGCTCACTACTTTTCATATACATATATTTGCAAAGGAAGGTTCAAACTGGCCCGTATTTTTAGTAACCCTAATTTCAATGGATAAACTAGAATGGTAATAGTTCACAGCCCAGCATTCAACTACCTAGCCAGGGAAACCTATGACTTAAGCATAGGCCAACTAGCTAGGGTGTTGCAACTTTGGCTTTCATGACTTGCATATCGCGCAAGATGCCTACGTCTCGTGCGAGACTTGCCCCCTTTTTTTCCTCTCTGTTTCTAACATGTGCTTAATATCTTAACTATTATTTCTCTTGCACTTTTTTCTCCTTACGACAAATAGAGGGAGATAAGTATAAAAATATCAATACGAGGGATGTAACATCCCGTCCTTTCCTTAGCAAAATCTCGCTAGATAAATACGTAGAGATATCTATGTTTGGTTGAACCATTGAAATTATAAACTCTTGGGATTAAAATTTTCTGTAGGAAAAATCCTAGTCGTTTTCTTAAAATTCTACAGACACTAGAACGAACCCTTATTGTCGTTAGAGCGTAACCGCGCGTCTAAAGTATTCGTAAAGGGTACGAGTACAGACGAGAATTTATAAATACCTAAATAAAGCTAGAATATTACTTATGAAAATTAGGGGATCACAAGGACGTGATCATAATATTTTTAGAACAGCCGTACGTGAAGTACCGCGACCGGAAACGAGAAAAACCTTATCAAAATTGATCTGCCGGAACCCATTAATTCTTGGCCACAAAAAGCGGCAAAGACACAAGGCCATGCACGGTTGAAGGAGGGCCAAATGGCCTAGTCAAAGAGTCAAAGATGACTCATGGTGGTGATTAGGTCATCCATGACATAAGTATGGGTATTTTGGTAAATTATGCCCAAGGGCATTTTGGGAAGGTAAAATTCGGCCCAAGGCCTATAAATACCCAAAATCAGAATTTTGAGTAGAAAATTGGAAATCTTGGCCAAACTCTGTCCAATTTCACATTCAGTCATTTTACTGTCCAAAAACCTTAGCCCGAAGACTTTTCCTCACAAGACCTAACTTAACCTTCCTAAACCCTAACCTCACAAATTATTCTACCATCTTGGAGGACTCTTTTATACATCTATTCTAAGGTTAAGAGCCTGGGTATAACCAAGCAAGGTGGGATTCTGCACAAACTGGCTGCAGCAAGTGCATAAACGTGGGTAAACCGACATAATCACTGTCAATGTGATTTAGGATGTGTTGAGCTATGTTTTATGTTAGAAATACATGCGGTTAGGATGATTTTTATAGAAATTTTATATACATATGTTGTTGATGATTGTCTGGATCTGTTGCTGCTGTCTGTGATTCTGTCAGTATTTAGGAAAGCTTAAGACTAAAATAGGCATATGGCACGGTTTTGGTGGGAACTGTGTTCTGAGATTTTTATCATGAAAAACTAAGGTTATTTTTGGATTCTACACGAAATTATGAGTGGGGATGTCAAGTTTTATGATTTTTGGAGTCCCCGATGAATTTATCAGCAAACAGGCAGAAAACGGGGTTTTTACAAAAAAGGGCAAAACGGGAATTTCACGTGTTTGGACTGAAAAACTGGGTTTGTTTTCAGAAAATATGGGTTTATAACTACCAAAAACCTTAAGGGCAAGTCTTGAGTCCATCGGTCTTTTGAGAACAAAAATTCTAAAGAAAACAGGGCATTTATGGGGGCGAAATGGTAATTTTGGAAAAAGGGGTAAAAGTGTAATTTCGCAATGCTGAAGTCAGAATTTGGGTTTTTAGACATGAGAAATGATCTTAGGACTATCAAAAACCTTGGGGTAAGGTCTTGGACCCCTCCGGTTTATGATAGCTAAGTTCTGACAGAAACCAGACGTCTGTTTTGCTAAGTCGCTAGATTTACGTTTGTTAGGTTTAAGAAATGTTTGAGTATGAGATTATGTTTCTTATATGTGATGAATTTGATGTTATCAGTTAGGTGAAGTTAGCGATATTATATGGTTGATGTTATGAGTTATGTGAGGTTAGATGTTATATGATGTGATATATGATGAAGATGATGACATGAGACATTGAGTTGTAATTGCTCTAAATATATGATTGCTTAAAGATGATGATGAATTGTGTTTATTATACATATGAACTGTTGCATCAAAGCTCGAACTATGCACATACGATGATGATGAGAGAAAACCCCTCTAAAAGGGCATAGGCTCAGTTTTTGGGGAAGGTCTAAGTCCCGGTCGAGTCAAAGGTCTGACCCCAACACCATCAAAGGGTGGTAACCTCAGTCGTGATTGGTGATTATTCAGGGTGAAGACCCTTGAGGTGAGGCGCTACCTAGTCACCACGATACGGGCTGTAAGTGTGGTTATAGCCGTGTGGCCACTGCTATAAGGGACAAGGGCGAATATGCTTATAAGGCCAGCCTTGTAGAGCATACGTATAAGTGGATGCTAGCTGAAGCTTATACCAGTTTTCAAAAAAATGAGATTCTTGTAGTAGTATAGCTATGTGAACTATGTGACGGTATATGATTCAGGAGTTAGATTAGAAAACAGATGACATAGTTAATAAAAGTATAGGTTCTCAGTCACCTAGCAATATAGATAAAGCTGCTCAGGCTTAGTAAGAACATTAATAACTAGTAGGGCTTAGTATAACTGTAACACTTAGAGATCCCTGAGTGGCCTGGATCATAAATGAGAAAAGAAATACCCAGATCACATGGTTTCCCAGTGAGAGCACTATGTTCTTACCCCACTCATTCATGACTCTAGGGTTCGAGGGGATCAACAAGTCAGACAGAACGAGGAGGAGTAATACCCCAAGGAAAGAGCCGAAGAATAGGCTTGTACTTAGTAGACCTTATGTGATAGTACTACTTTTGTGTTAAATGTTTGAACGTGACAACTATAATATTACATGTGTATCTGGTTGTGAATATATGATATGGACCAATGGTTGGTACTAGGTTTACTTGTTGTTATCCTTTCTAATGTCAACTAAACATGTTGCGTTACTATTCGCATTATATGTTCTACGAATGCAAGGCTCTACTTTATACCATAAGCTATATAAAATAAAGTTTAAAATCGGTCCGTATTTTCTAAGTAACTATACTTTCAAACGTTTAATTGGGACTAAGTACTATCCCAACCAAAGCATATAACAACTTAGTAAGCAAGTTTGCGACTTAAGCGTAGACTAGCTAGCTAGAGTGTTACAAGGGAGAAATAATATCTAGGGGAGAAATAGACAAATAGGGGGACAAATTTCTCTTCCATTTTTTGCTAATGACAAATAAGGGGAGAAATAATGAAAGAAAAGAAAAATATGTCATGCCTATTTCGCAAGAAACAAAAAAATATGTCTATGCTTATGGTTATTAATCTTATATGACATATTTATCTTTTGGTGAAAGGAGGAGATTGTGGAACTAGGTTTGCCTAGTTGCTCTAATTGTTTAATACAATATGTTTTGATGATGACAAACACAATATGTTCTAATTGTCTATGCTTATGTTTGTAGAACTAGGCTTTCCTAGTTGTTCTATTTAATACAATATATCGTGATGACAAATAGAACATAACAAACACATAATGACCATTAGAATGTAAAATGATGTTATATGCTAAATAGATTACATTTGATCTTGTATGATTGCACTTAATGGTATCATATAGCTTACACATCATACAATGATAAATAAGGAACATCCTTTTGAGAACAAGTCCAATAATGAATTGAAGGATTAACTTTGGATATATGTACGTGCATGTAATATCAAGTGCTATAGTGTTAGAATGCATGCAAGTTAAGCAAAGAATATTATTTGATTAATATAATGATTTGATAATTACCTAATTGTATATGCATGCTGCATTGATTGATCTATAGATGCATATTAAGATATTGGAACACATTAGACTAACTATACTTTCAAGTGAATAATCTTAGGTATACGAAAGTCCAAGGCATCAAGAACAAGATGGAACAATAAGGAACATATTCATGTGANGCATGCTGCATTGATTGATCTATAGATGCATATTAAGATATTGGAACACATTAGACTAACTATACTTTCAAGTGAATAATCTTAGGTATACGAAAGTCCAAGGCATCAAGAACAAGATGGAACGATAAGGAACATATTCATATGATGCCCAAAGTCAAAAGGTAGAGCATAAAATGTTTATCCCATGAAGAACATGATAATGCCAAAGATAGGATTCATAAAGAATACCAAGTCAAGCAAGCTGTCAAAAGGATATAGAAGGTCATCTCATTGTACACACAACATTCAACAATAATATTCTATGCATTATTTTTCGATTGTTGTATTTCTCATATCCTTTTAGCCTTGCTCACCCACAATGTTTAACATGGTATCAGAGCCATGGCATCCACCTTGATCTGTACCGACGATGTCTTGTTTCCAGCTGTTTTCATATAGCCTCCTTGTTTTGCTTTTGCTTTTTCCGTTATTCCCGAAAACCTTTCCGTCTTTATCTTTGTCTTATTGACCTCTGTTTGTTACACCTAATTCCATGCATTCTGATGCTCCATGTATTGCCTCCGTGCAAGCCAAACTTGTTGTCTTTCGGTGTTGCATTTGCTACTTCCGTGCAGATTCGATGTTGCCTTAACTGCCCCCACGCAGATTCGATGTTGCCTTAACTACCTCCGCGCAGCTATTACCTATACTAGTTACACCCAACCCATTGGTTCAGTCTAGCCTGTAACATCCCACATTTCCCTTAGTAAGGATTTCACAGGAAAATTACCCATATAAGCCCTTATATAGGTTAACAGTGTAGAAACCTGAACCCTTACGACAGAAGTGTCTGTAGAAGTTTTTCGGTTTAGCTTCTCGAAATTCTGATGACACTTAAATAATTCCTTATGGCCTTTGATGGTAAGTCCAGACCGTCGGAAAAATGGAGTTCCGCTTAATTTCAGACAATTCTGCAGACACTAGAACAGTCCCGTTTGGCCTCATTTAGCCTGTAAAACTGAGCAGAGGGCCTCAAGTCTCTGGAAATCATACCTCATGGAGGGAAAGATATCAAAACACCTTAGATTATCCCAAAACCTCATTAGGAAAATGAGTGAGAACAGGCAATCGCTGAAACGCCGGCGGAACGGTCCTGTTTGGACACCGGCGAGAGACAACGGGTCAAAGGTATCTGTGGAAAATATACCCCCAAAGAAAAATTCACAAATTCCTTAAAATAATCATAGTCCCATGTAGGGGAAATTAGGAGATCGCGACGGTATAAGCGGAATATTTTTCGGACGACCATGCGTGACGCATCGGCATTGCGAAGGGCCAAACACGAGCAAAACGGGACCGGGAGGAACCCAAAAATTAATTCTCCACGTGGTTACTGCAGATTTCTAAGGAAAATAATAAAAAAAATTAAGTCACTATTCATTGATTTGACCTTAGGATTATCTAATCTAATTAATTAATTCATAAATTAAATTAGAAATGGCATTTTAGTAATTTTGACAAGGGCAAAATGGGAAAAATGAGCCAAAATTCATGGCTATAAATATGCCACCAGCCACTCATTTTATTCATCCATCCTCGTTAGAAGTGCTGAAACTCTGCTCGTGTGCTCTGCGGACGCGCTGCGGAAACCCTGACGGAAGCTAGAAAGAAGCTCTGCACGTGGAGGACCACTCTCCCCAAACTCTCTCATCATCCAACTAGCCTTTAAAGCTTCTAAAGAAGTTGGGTAAACTTAGCTTGCTCACCCATTGGGAGCTTATGTTTGCTTATGTTTGACTCTATGCGATTCTGTGAACTGTTGAACAATCTGTTAGCTATGTTAGGCTTAGGATGTTTAGATGATTTGGGTGTGTTTTCTATGATGAAATATGTTGGATAATGGTTGTTGGAACTTGTGGAAGAGCCCCAAGGAGTGTCCATGGACAAAGGAAAGCAAAAGAGCAAAGCAGGTTGTGCAGGCCACGCCCAGGGTGCTGAGTGGCCTCATGAACCGCTGAGCGGACAGGAACCGCTAAATTGAAAGAAAATGATATTTTGAACTGTTTTATGAACTAAACGGTTTCAGGGACCGCTGAGCGGCCTGAAACCTAGCGATTTTCGAGGAACCAATGTTTATGAAAACTATCTTGGGTTGCATAGTTCTAAAAACCATTAAGTTGTCTGATATATATTGATATGTATGATGTGTTGAGACATGTAGATGATTTTATGACTTGCTAAATGTACGGGATAAACTGATATGTACACGGTATTATGACATGCATATGACATGAGCATAACATGACACGAACATGCAAACATGACATGAACGTGACATCTTGCATTCAAATATGATATGGAGGACGCCGCCATAGGGCGATTGGATTTCCTCAAGCATTTACATGATATGGAGGACGCCGCCAAAGGGCGAGTGGATTTCTTCAAGCATTGACATCATATGGAGGATGCCACCCTCGGGCGACTGGATTTCCTCAAGCATTTTGTATGCCACCCCATGATACGATACGGAGGACGCCGCCCTCGGGCTAGTGGATTTCCTCATGCAGATAAGTGCCCAATTTATACAATTTTCAACTATTAAAATGGCACTTATTTGCATGTGCTTTAAAAGAATTATCTAACTAAATTCCCCACTTTTGTAGGTTTTATAATATATTTCTAAAGATGGATGCAATCATAATTAAATGAAGAATAATCCCTGAAGAATGGAGCAAAGGGCAAAAAAGGAAAAAGAAGCAAAAACGATGGAATCAGAAGCAAACCGCTCAGCGGTAACCACAGCTCGCTCAGCGCACGTCATGACAAAGCTCCGCTGAGCGGTGTACCCTATACCGCTCAACGGTAGTACCCTCGGAGCCACTTGCAGCCGACGCATTTATGACGCCAGCTGGCGCCACCCTGGCATTGCGGCGCTGCCCTGACATGTTGGCGCCGCCACTGCAAATCCTGCCACGCATTAATCATGCCAGCCTATCAGCCGCCAGGAATGACCACATCGCTAAGCGATAAAGTACAAATCGCTTAGCGGAGAAGCCTTTATCGCTCAGCGATGGTGCCCAAACCGCTGAGCGGTGCCCTCAGATTTTGCCTATAAATAGAGGAGGCCGTGTCATTCATGAAGACATCCCTAATACATCCCCTTCCCCCATAGAAACTTCATTCTTTTACATTTCTTTTGTACTTTAAAGCTTAGGTTAGTTTAGCAGCAAAGAAGAGGCAGGTGAAGGAGCCAGGAAATCGAGGAAGCTCGGCGGCCGCTGTCATGATAGCGTGAGAACGTGTCATGGTAAGCGTCCAAACCTTGCCTCTGAGATTCTCTTGTAAGATGGATTTCTAATCCTCTTGTTGCTGGGATTTTGATGAATATTGTAGTATGATTGTATCCATGTAACTTTTTGCATATGAATCTATCAGTTTCTATGATTCGTTTGAATGATTTTATACTTAATGCTAGCTTTTGTTTAGTGTTTTGATTCTTGATTTGAGACTACTTATATGAACGAAAGTTATACTAATTAAGTTGTAACTAAGTTAAGATCAATTTTGCTATGCTAAGCTAGATTCTAGACTTAAATGTTGTGAACGAAAGTTACAATCATTAAAGTTAGATCTAAATCAATTCATCTAATTCTTGTTGCCGTAACTGGAATGAAGGATTAGCCGTTTTTAACACCTGAAATAACACTAGCGTACTTTGTTAAGCTTGTGTGCGAAAGTGACAGTTTAACAAAGGAAACCTGTGATCTTTTCATGTGCGAGAGCGATTAACAAGTTAGAACTGGTGGCGGACAATTAATGAAATGAAAATTCTGTGTAATAAGTAAATGGATACATGAGACTATGATATGATTCAATTCCCAACAAGCTTCCGGATCTACCTCTGATTTGTTGCCTATTTATTTTTTATGTTGTTTATTTACATATTTAAACTATCAACAATTTACCAATCCTTCACTTCATTGTTTAATTAACTAAACTCAAGAACGGTATTTTTGCAACTCCCTGTGGATACGACTATACCCAACTATACTGCAATTGGATCCCTTGTAGATCTGAAATCCGTAAAGAAGGATATATTATTTTTAATGACTGAGAGTTTCAAATTAAGCTTTCAACAAATTTGGTAGAAGTTGCCAGGAAACTAGAACTGTGTCAAATTGGAGAGTGCAATTAGGCTTTCAACAAAATTGACGCCGCTGCCGGGGAGTTGCGTCAAAATTACATAGCTTGAGTTTTGTTTAGTTAAGCAATTGTGAATATTTGTAAAATATTGTATGATTCTTATTTTGTTATTTTGTGAACTCTCTTGTTCTAATCTAATTGGCTAGTGTAAATTTTTCTTAGCTATTGCGAGGTAAAGCTTTAGAAGATCAATTGTTATTTGACCCCGAAATCGAAGCTACTACTCGGAAACTCAACAGTAAAACAAAGAAAAAGAAACAAATAGCTAAGCTAAGAAAGGAACAAGAAGGAACTTCTTCATCTTCAGTTTCCTCAGAAAGCACCCAACCAGAAACAATGGCTGACAACATGGGAGCTGGTGACAATACAGGAGTGATAAGTGCCCAATTTACGCAAATTTGCTCATTTAAAATGGCACTTATTTACCTATGTTTTAAAAGAATTATCTAACTTAATCCCCATATTTTGTAGGTTTGTAATATATTTTGAAGGATGGATACAAGAATAAATAGTTAAGAAGAATCCTAGAGAAGAATGGAGAAAAAGGCAAAGGCGGAAAAGAGCTTAAAAGATGAAATCAGGTGTCAATACCGCTCAGCGAAAGACAAGAGATCGCCCAGCGCCAAAGGAACAATCGCTCAGCAGTTCAACCTATATCGCTCAGCGAAAGTACGTCGACAGCCACTTGCACGCGGCACATTTATTGCGCCAGTTGGAGCCAGCCTGGCATGGCGGCGCAGTCCTGACACGTCAGCGCCACCCTTGTAAAAGCTGCCGAAGCATTTATTACTCCGCGTGTAATCATTACGCCGCTCAGTGATGGAACAAGGCCGCTCAGCAATAACGCCTGAATCGCTCAGCGGTGGCACCAAAATCGCTGAGCGAAGGACCCCAGATTTTGCCTATAAATAGGGAGGCCGAGCCCTTCATTTGCACCATCCTTCCCCCCTTAAAGACACCATTCTTCTTCCATTTTCTTTACACTTTAAAAGCTTAGTTTGGTTTAGTTTAGGTTAGGAACAAAGAGGAGGCTTGTGAAGGAGCTGGGAGAATCAAGGAAGCTTGGCGAAGCCGTTGTCATGACGGCGTGAGTACGTGTCATGGTAAGCGTCCAAACTTTGCCTCTGAGATACTCTTGTAGGATGGATTCCTAATCCTCTTTTTGTTGGGATTTTGGTCATTATTGTAGTTGCTTGTATCTATGTAACTATTGCATATGAATTTATCTATTTCTTATGATTTGCTTGAATAATTTTATGCCTAACGCTGGTCTTTGTTTAGTGTTTTGATCTTGGCTTGAGACTTAGTTGTATGAACGAGAGTTATATTAATTAAGTTGTAACCAAGTTAAGATTAATCCTCTATGCTAAGCTAGATTCAAGACTTGAACGTTGTGAACAAACAGTTACAACCATTAGTGTCAGATCTAAATCATTCATCTAACCTTGTCGCCGTAATGGGACTAGAAGTTAGCCGCTTTAACATCTGGAATAATTCTGGCGTACCTTGTTAAAGTTTGTGTAAGAAATTAACAAATCTAACAAAGGAAACCTGTGATCTTTTCATATGCGAAAGCAATGTAAAAGATAAGACCTGGTGGCGGGCAATCAATGAAATGATAATTCTATGTAGTAAGTAACTGGATGCATGAAACTATGATATGATTCAATTCCCAACAAGCTCTAGAACTACCTCTGATTTGTTTCCTATTTACTTTTATGTTGTTTATTTACTTATTTAGTAAATCAATCTATCAAATCCTTCACTTCATCATTTAATTAAACAAACTCAAGAATGGTATTTTTGCAACTCTCTGTGGATTCGACTATACCCGACTATGCTGCAATTGGATCCCTTGTGGATCTGAACGCCGTAAAGTAGGTATATATTTAATTTGAACGACAAAAGTGCAGATAAGCTTTCTACAAGCTTGGCACAGTTGTGACAAAACCTAAGCTGTGTCAAGATTGGAGAAAGTGGTTAAACAGGCTTTCATCAAGGAGCTAGTGACAACAGGGGTTTTGTTAACTTTATCCCTAGGAACATAATTAAGATGAGCCGAATTACTGGAACACACAGGTTACCTCAGATGCAACCTTGTTTAGTTCAATTAATGTATGCTAACCCATTTGCAAGTCTAGATCATGAGGATCCTTATGCTCATCTTACAAAATTCTACGAACTCTGTGGAATCACGGGAATGTCTGAAGCAGACGAGGAAGCCATATTTTTGAGGATGTTTCCCCTGACACTGATTGGAAAAGCTAAGGAGTGGTTGCTGGACCAACCACAACATGTCTTGTCAAACTGGGATCAGTTGGAAGAGAAGTCCTGTGCAAGGTACTTTTCGCAGTCAAAATATATGGATTTAAAAACTGCCATTTCCACTTTTGTGTAGGCACCTGGAGAAAGCCTTTGTGAGGCTTGGGAAAGATACAAGTCTATTCTACGGAGATGTCCAAATCACGAGTTTGATGCCAAAACACAGATTCACATCTTCCGCAATGGACTCCAACAATAGCACAAACTTATGCTTGATGCAGCAGCCGGTGGACAAATTATGTCCAAAACACCGGAGGATGCAATTTCCATTATTGATTCCATGGCCTTGACTAATCAACAAGGCCAGTACCACAGAGGACCACCCAAGAAAGGAGGCTTGCTTGAATTAGGGGAAAATAATGCTATTTTAGCTCAGAACAAGCATCTTCAACAACAAATCGACGAGGTGAAAAAGACCCTAAACGAGCTGCCGAAGCAAATCAGAGAGGCTCGCGAATCCAAAAGGCAGCAGGTATTTCAATGCGATATTTGCTCAGGTGATCACCCGTCTATTAATTGTCATTTCAGGGAAGCAGAAGTCAACTTCTTTGATAACCAGCCAAGGCCCTATCAAAGAGGGCCCAATCAACAAAATTTTCAGCAGCCATGGAGGCAGGAAGCAGGACCATCATATAGCAAAGTTCCTCAACAGCCGTACCAACCACCTCGACTATTTCTGAATCAACAGCCGGTGTATCAAAATTCCAAACTGGAGGAAACATTTAATCAATTCATGCAGCAATCAATGTTAAATCAAAAGAATAATGAAAACACCATAAGAAGTTTGGAGATACAAATAGGGCAGTTGGCAAATAATGTGGCAGAGCTGAAAAAAAGGAAGAATCACGACAAATACGGAACTCAATCTAAGAGACTCCTGCCGAGGGAAGGGACTGCAGGATGAAGAAGAGAACTGAAAAGAAACAAGCGTCGAGCTAATGACGTAAAACAAGCGCTTCCTGGGAGGCAACCCAGTGTTTGTGAGTTTTTATTATTTTAATAGTTTATTAATTTTAAGGTGTTAGAATACAATTTTTTTATGAAAAATGGTGAAAAAGAATGCTACGAAACGAAATGAAACAGATTAGATTCAGGGAACTGCTTAGCGGAATCCATGTATCGCTCAGCGGTACATTCGCTCAACGAAATCATTTTATAGCTCAGCAGCCTAAACCAAATTTAGCATTCTGTTTTTCAAATAAATTAAGAATTGAAGGGTTTTTCCTAAATCATGTGATTGGCTTGAAATTCTAAAGTGCTAAATTTTTCTCACCAACACGAAACTTGCAGCACTTTGATTTTAAACCTAACGACTGATTTCAAACCTTTCAAACAATTGTTTGAGAAAGGTGCACATGATTTAATTTGAAAGCAAGATTCTTAGCTGGTTTAGAATTGGAAAATTTTGAAGAATAGAATCTTTTCAAAAGCACCTTATGATCAAAAACCGAGAAATTACAAAGAACATTTGTTTTATTATGAATCTTAACAATTGTGGGAATTTCTGACCACAATAGTGGGAACTTCTGACCACACAAGCGGGAAATTCTATCCGCAGTTGCAGGAAATTCTGTATGCAAAGGATTCAAAATGAAAACATTATCTCTTGAGTTTGATCATATGATTCTCTAATGTTTGCTATGTTAAGTCCTTGGGAAAGGCATTTTTAATTGTTTTGCAGGCCACAAAGCAACAAGAAAACCTTTCACAAAGAATTGTATAAAGAAAGAGAATCATTTTTGGACAAACAAAGAGGAAAAAGAGCATGATTCTTTAGAGAAGATGAGCCTCTATATCCTCACAACAAAAGTAGCCCAATAACTGCAAGGAGGCTACCTCAAGGAATTCACCATAACTAGGGAGCATTTCTAATTTTCGAGCACCTTAAATAGTTTTATTAGTTAGGATACTTTTCTGCATAAGACTTGTTTGTTTAAAAACAATGCTGAATATTAGTTTATTTTACTTAGGATTGATGCATAAACAAATATACATATGAATTGAATTGTTTCAGAATCTATGATAGACCTTTTTGAGTACATGCATAGATACCATGAACATGTTAATATGCATATATCTGCTTGTTTGCATAAGCATAACCTTGAAAGTGTTTTAAAATCAAGGGAATTAGACCTAACCCAGGTGAGAGAGTGAGCCTAAACACTAAGTGAGAAGAGAGAATCACCATTGTTTTTGCACAATTGAATTTGTTTGAGTCTCTGATTTTAATAATTGTATGGAAATAATAGGAAATGATCAAGGCATTCTGTTCATTAGAATTAAAACCCACTTGGCCAAATAAAACCGACCTTTGATTAGGAATATCCTTTGCTACCCCATTTGAGCCTAACATGAGAAATTTCTTGGTTGTTTCATAATCCCTGAGCCTTAAAAAGAAAAACAATGTCATCCCTTAAAATCCGGAATTAAGAGAGCATTCAAAATGGATTATGTGCAAAGATCCAAGTCAGGGGGAGATAAGGGTGAGCAAAAGTGGGAGGAGAAAACAAAGTTTCAATCAAAAAGAATAGAAGCAAGAAGGCTAAAAGAGAAGAAAATTCTCAATCACAAAAACAAAAAGGAGAAAATGGTTGAGAAAGAAAAAAGGAAAAAGAGAAAAAATGGTTAAGGAAGAACAGGTAACAACAGGAGTTGGTTTCAATGCTCTCTTGATTAAGAAATATTTGCTTATCCAGAAAAACCAATTTTCCTTGTAGCCAAGCCCCATTACAACCCTCAAAAGTCCTTCAGTGATCCTTGCATGACCATGCTATTGTATTGAACGATAAGACAAGTAACAAATTTAAATTGTGGTGATTCAATGGTGACAATGAGAGAAACACTCACCTTGAACTGGTCCACTGACCATTGTTTGATAAAAATAATTTCCTTGATGGTTAAGACATTGGATAGTGTGATTTGTTTATGACATTCAAGTAATTATGCATATGATTATGTTAAGGTTATTTGTATGATATCTCACAGGTCTCAAGCATGAACTGTCTGAAATATTTCAATTCATTGCAATAATTGATTGTTCATAAGCATCGATCTTTTGTAAATTAATTCTATTACCTCTTGTTTGAGGACAAACAAGGTCTTAAGTCAGGGAGAGTGATAAGTGCCCAATTTATACAATTTTCAACTATTAAAATGGCACTTATTTGCATGTGTTTTAAAAGAATTATCTGACTAAATTCCCACTTTTGTAGGTTTTATAATATATTTCTAAAGATGGATGCAAGCATAATTAACAAAGAATAATCCCTGAAGAATGGAGCAAAGGGCAAAAAAGGAAAAAAGAAGCAAAAAGATGGAATCAGAAGCAAACCGCTCAGCGGTAACCACAGCTCGCTCAACACGCGTCACGACAAAGCTTCGCTGAGCGGTGTACCCTGTACCGCTCAGCGGTAGTACCCTCGGAGCCACTTGCAGCCGGCGCATTTATGACGCCAGCTGGCGCCACCCTGGCATTGCGGCGCCGCCACTGCAAAGCCTGCCACGCATTAATCATGCCATCCTATCAGCCGCCAGGAATGACCACATCGCTAAGCGATAAAGTACAAATCGCTCAGCGGAGAAGCCTTTATCGCTCAGCGATGGTGCCCAAACCGCTGAGCGGTGCCCTCAGATTTTGCCTATAAATAGAGGAGGTCGTGCCATTCATGAAGACATCCCTAATACATCCCCTTCCCCCATAGAAACTTCATTCTTTTACATTTCTTTTGTACTTTAAAGCTTAGGTTAGTTTAGCAGCAAAGAAGAGGCAGGTGAAGGAGCCAGGAAATCGAGGAAGCTCGGCGGCCGCTGTCATGATAGCGTGAGAACGTGTCATGGTAAGCGTCCAAACCTTGCCTCTGAGATTCTCGTGTAAGATGGATTTCTAATCCTCTTGTTGTTAGGATTTTGATGAATATTGTAGTATGATTGTATCCATGTAATTTTTTGCATATGAATCTATCAGTTTCTATGATTCGTTTGAATGATTTTATACTTAATGCTAGCTTTTGTTTAGTGTTTTGATTCTTGATTTGAGACTTACTTGTATGAACGAAAGTTATACTAATTAAGTTGTAACTAAGTTAAGATCAATTTTGCTATGCTAAGCTAGATTCTAGACTTAAATGTTGTGAACGAAAGTTACAATCATTAAAGTTAGATCTAAATCAATTCATCTAATTCTTGTTGCCGTAACTAGAATGAAGGATTAGCCGTTTTTAACACCTGAAATAACATTAGCGTACTTTGTTAAGCTTGTGTGCGAAAGTGACAGTTTAACAAAGGAAACCTGTGATCTTTTCATGCGCGAAAGCGATGAACAAGTTAGAACTGGTGGCGGGCAATCAATGAAATGAAAATTCTGTGTAATAAGTAAATGGATACATGAGACTATGATATGATTCAATTCCCAACAAGCTTCCGGATCTACCTCTGATTTGTTTCCTATTTATTTTTTATGTTGTTTATTTACATATGTAAACTATCAACAATTTACCAATCCTTCACTTCATTGTTTAATTAACTAAACTCAAGAACGATATTTTTACAACTCCCTGTGGATACGACTATACCCGACTATACTGCAATTGGATCCCTTGTGGATCTGAAAGCCGTAAAGAAGGATATATTATTTTTAACGACTGAGAGTTTCAAATTAAGCTTTCAACAAATTTGGTAGGAGTTGCCAGGAAACTGGAACTGTGTCAAATTGGAGAGTGCAATTAGGCTTTCAACAGCCACTGACATGATATGGAGGACGCTGCCATAGGGCAAGTGGATTTCCTTGGGCATGCCACACATTCATACAGACATGACATATACATGACATGGAGGACGCTGCCCCCGGGAATGTGGAACTCTCAAGCATTCAATATGCCATACATGAACATGACACGTTCATACGATACGTACATGACACATGAATACGCTATGATACGTGAACACGATGATATGTATAGCAGAGTATGGACATGATACGATACGGAAGAGGCTGCCCCTGGGCAATTTAACCCTCAGGCATTCTATATGCCCTACATGCATATGTAATGTACATGAAATATGAACAGGATATGTCTATGTGATGCATGAATGTGATATGTCTATATGACACATGATTATGATATGTCTATATGATACATGAATATGATATGTTTATGTGATACGTGAACATCATGATATTTATATGTGATATGGCATGAGATATGTGGTTAATAAGTATATGGAGTATGTTTAGGATATGTATGTGCAAGGGCCACGTCAAGGGGCCACGTCAAGGAACCACGGTTTCATGAGACGACCTCTAGATAGGTCACGTAATACAAGGATAGCGTAAGAGTATAGAGAATGTTACGTTGCCCACGATAAGTAAAGGAGAGATTAGAAGTCCCCGATAACTTAGTAATCTAGATAAGGCTGCTCAGGACTAGAACGGATAATTAACAAGTAGGGATTTAGTACGATGATGTCACCTAGAGACCCCCTGAGCGGATCAGACTGGAGTAATGAAATGAGTAGGTAAGCCCATAGAACCCTACTGAGGACGCGACGTTCTCACCCCCATTCCTTTATGGTTCCAGGTGGAGACGACGAGAGAACAGGTGACGGTTTGGGAGCTTGGAGTCAAGGATGATGGAAGATGGTTTGAGTGAATGCACAGCCTCCTCTATTTATAGGCAAAATCTGGGTCCATCGCTCAGCGGTTTGGGTACAACTGCTGAGCGATTTAGTCCTTATCGCTGAGCGGCGGTGCAAAATCGCCGAGCGGCGTAATCATTTCACGCGGAGTAATAAATGCTCCGGCAGCTTTTGCAGGGGCGGCGCCGCCATCCAGGCTGGCGCCAGCTGGCACATTAAATGCGCGGCTGCAAGTGGCTCTGAGGGCTCATCCACTGAGTGGCCAAGGGTGCACCG